>JAHREE010000245.1:13947292-14028870 GCA_033628505.1 Tringa tobata
GTTGTCTTTCTTCTAGAGTCCCCTTATGTTACAGGAAGTACTCTAATTGTAGATGGAGGCTTGCATCTTCTCACTTAAATGCTACCTTGAATAAGTACCTACTTAGATATCATTATGGTAATATATATATATATATATAAATTAAAGGGGGGGGAGGGTGGAGATTAGTTGAAGATTGATGTATCTAATTGACTTAATACTATTTAGTGAGAGGACAAATTGAGCAGCGGTAAAGTCCAGCGTGTACATTTAGCTACCTGAAAGAGTCCATTTGGTATTATGAAGACTGTGCACGTAACAATTTGAGAAAGATCTGATTTTACTATAGTTTTAAATAACATGCTGATACACTTTAAAGCACTATATTTTTATAAAATCATGTTTTCCAATTTGGGATAGAGTGGAGATTTTATTCTAATTATCACGTTACACAAAGGTTAATAAAGTGTGGAGGCGTGTTTATCAGATGGCAGGTATCATTGCAGCAAGTCTTTCATGTGGGGCAAAGATTGCGAACTGCATAATTTTTTATTCTTATCAGTTAGTCCCTACAAGGTGCCAAGGAGTTTTCTTTGGTTTTTGTTTGTTTGTAGCCTACACTACAAAGCTAGGGGCTTCTAGATCTCCAGCATACCTGAATTGCCTTAAGGACATTTAATTACATGCAACGTGTTTTTTATAAAGACAAAACCTGCTCAGTTCCAGTCTTGAATGCATGTACAGCACTCATTTAATCTAGTAGCACTTGTGTGTATACATTGAAGGACTGTTAATTGGTCGTTGGAGTTATTAATTCTATAATACTCTGAGTTGGAGCTGCACATACACCGGTGAACAGTGCAGTTGCAGACCTTGCCGCATAAAAGCCTTTTCACTGACTCAGTAGATGTTTAGAAAATATGTATCACTTCCAGAGTGTGAAGTCAAGGTGTTTTGCTCTATATCTTCTTGAACGCTCAGTTCAGCTGTTATGTGGATGCTCTTTAATATGTATGTATAGTCAATAAAATAGCCATTTATTTTATTCAAAGCAGCTTTTGAAGAAGAGTAATTATTCAGCTGTAAATGATCCTGAGTGTTCCTCTCTTGCTAAAAGATTACCAAAATTTGACCTCAGGCTTTTCTATAGAGATCAAGTAATTTTTGGTAATTGGTGTTTTTATCATATCTGAAGAAAACTATCAATGTGGTTTAGGACCTTCACTTCTTAGCTCCAGTGTTCATTGCATCATCATCCAGATGTTGATTCAGCTTTTGAAATTACTTCCCGTCTTGGCACAAACCAAAGAGGAGATCTCACTGATGATAACTTTGAGTCTTTAAAGTCTGAGATTTTCTTCATTTGTGCAGCTGAGAAATTTTGTCTTTGTTCCAGAAAACAGTGCATGTTCAAGCTTCTCGCAGGTATGTATTGAGAAATAACACGAGGGATGGTTGTATATTCAGGGGGGTTTATGGTTGGTTGTGTTACTCACATTAGAATATAAATACCACTAAAAGCAGTTCTTTCAGGAGTCCTTATCTTCCTGTTATCTCTTTGTAGAGTGATGGTGTTATTTGCTGTGAAAAGTTATGTGTCATATGTGTCTTTGCACCAAAAATATAATTGCTAATTATGTTTCTCTTTGATAGGAGGAATTGGCCAGAGAATAGACAGATTTTTTCCAAGGGCAGTGGAGGTGAGGAAGGACAGCTGGTACTCCCATTTTTACTAGTCAAGTAGTAATATGTCAGTAACTTGGCTGCTGCCCATACCTGTCTTTAGTATTTTAGAGGCAAAGCCTGTCTGACATACCTTGACCAGAAGCCAAAATTAAGAGAGTAAAAATAATTTCCTCTTAGTGAGTTCTGACTCTAATTATTATTATCCCTTTTTTTTTTTTGTTGGGTAAGGGAACTGTTAAATAAGTTATTAGCAATGGCATTTGTAGTTTATATTTGTCATTAAATCTTGAAATAACACTTTCAGAGGAATCTCAGTATGCTGTTAAGTAATTTTTTAAAAAGTTGCAATACATAGTATTTTTTTATTACTGCTGTCGCTATGGAACTAGACTGAAGTGATGGTAGCCTTAACGTCTTATTTTTAAAAGGCCTTTTCTTCCCTTTCTTTGAACTGGTAAATTAGAACTGAAAGCTAGTTAAAAACAGGAATCCGTTTCAGTGTTTACTGTGTGTATGTGCTTTAAGGAGTGATACCTGCTTGTCAGCCAAGGGTTCTGTCTGGCCAGGTGTGATGTCTCAGACAGTGGAAGCACTGAATGCAGAGGGTAGGTAACAGATCAAGTGTGGGGTGATGTCTCCTTAGAAGACTCTTGTACCTCCAGTGCTGTGACACATTTGAATTTGCCATTTGATCACTCTTGTTGAAGCCTGCACATTTGATGAGACTTTATAACAACCCTCTTGTGCTCTCTCTGTGTCCCTGTTGAATTTGTAGACCTCTGTTGTATCCTGCCTGCCTCAGTTGTTTCTGTTTCAAATTGAAGAATCTTATTTCTTTTAGTTGCTTGTTGCTGGAAAGCTCTTTTGTACTTTATGTCATCTTTCTTGTCCTTCTCCAGTTTCTCAAGGAGGGAGGAGCAGGTGGAATTGCTCACAGTATTCGCTGTGGATTTGTCAGGAAAAAAGAAAGGATGCTTTGTTTTATATTGCTTCCAAAAATAATGCCTGATTGTTTTGCCTTTTCCTAACCTTTACACTTAACATTTTCAGAAACTATGTAAGAACAGTAACTCAGTTATAAATAATTAATGGTCAACTTGGAGCCCATTTCCTTGTACATGTATTTAGGACTGATTTTTTGTATGTTCCCCAGTGTGAATTGTTCTCATTTATCTACAGTGAATTTAGTCTGCTGGTTTTAACACCTGTTTCCTGAATGAAATGGTTCTGCAATTTTTTGTTTAATTCCATTATCCCTTTATTGCTTTGAGAGCATTGCTGGAATATACTGTGGGCTTCAGAAATTGCTGTTTCAGAACCCAAATGAATAGGTTGTACTTTGGTAGCCCCAACATAGGTGCCTGTGGCGTTCTGTTGGCAATCCTTGTCCTTAGGAAAGAATGACTGCTAATTCATAACCTTTCTCTTCTGTCTTTAAACAATTTACTGATATGACAACTTCTCTTGGCATCACAGTGTCTTTAATGGTTTTTGGCAAGGGAACATGTCAGATGTCTTTTAGAATGTGAAGCGTGCTGTATTAGATCTCCTTACTCTCATCTCGTTTTAGTCCTCATAAGAACTCTAAAATGTTTATCAAACACGTCTTTCCTTTGCAAAAGCAACTCTGTCTTTCCTCAGTATGTTTATACAGTTGTTTTCATAGCTTTAGAACAATTTCTGGCAATTTGCTATGTACAGAAAAATGTAATTAGTCTGTAGTTCCCTGGATCCCTCTGGAATCCCTTTTTAAAAAACAAGTGATTCTTCCACCCACAAAATTCCCCAGAGCTTGCTGTCACCGTTGCTGGCTTCCAGTCATTTCAGAATGAGGCAGTTTCAACCCAGGAGTTTCACACTGCAGTTACTGATTGCCTTTAGCATTAGGGAGTGACAGTCCCCAGCCCCAGCCATTTGTCACTCTTTCCTCTGTAACCTCTTCTGATATTTTGCTCTGAGAGGTAAAACCTTCAGTGAATTGCCTGTAGAGGTTCTGCTCAAGTTCCTGCATGGAACCAAAAACTGATTTAGGGTTTTGTTCAGAGTTTGGGGATTATTTTTTTTTCTCTGTGGGCTTGCCTTCCCTGAGCAGTTTGCTTTTTATTTTGATCATCTGCTGGCCTTATTTGGGCTCAGTACCTGTTCCTAAGGTGGTGGTCAGTTTGTCTGCACTTTTGTAAATTGTTCCTTTACATTTTGAGCTGTATAAATTTTACATGCAGTGACAGATTCCATTTGACTGCTAGAGTTAGACTGCTGGTTTTACGAAGGTTGGCTTTTAAATTCTAGTAGCTTTTAATCCATGCCAGCTTCCCCCTCCTCCCCAAAAACCTTTAATTTGGTGTGTATATTTATAGTTGTCATACTGAAGTTCAGTGCATACAGTCAATCCGAGTGTTATTGTCAAGCATTGCATTTTCATTTTTTTCCTTGTTGTTTTGGTTTCTTTTTAGTATATTTCCTTATTTTATGTTGCTCCTTTTCTAGGAAACTCTGGGATAGTGGAGTGTTGTTTTTATTAATAAACTTGGTCAATATTCTCACAGAAATAAAAGCTACCATCACAAAGCCAGTCTTTGAAAATAGCATTTTGACTCGGGACTTGTACGCTCCTGGGGAGCTGCTGTCACGCAGCCAGTGTTGAGCGGCCCTGACCGGCTGCGTGGAAAAAATATACTTAAAAAGTCATCTTGGCCTCTTTTGTATGACATTTATCCAACCTGCTGATAATTGCCATCTTTCATTACAGTTACGTTGGTGGCCTTGTAGTCCTTGAATGTCGTAAGTACTGCCATCATCTTAATTGTGAGGGTGATAATATTGTCAAACAGCAGAGTTTACCTTATTAGGCCAGGAAATTAAATCCATGTTTGATTTGATGAGTTAATATATAGATATTTAGTTTGATGACTTTCCTGTATATTTTGTATCAATATCTTGCTTATTTGTCTTGCTTCCATCATATTTCTGGTGTGCTTGTTACGTCACTGCCCTTGATTAAAAACAGACATTTGGGTTTTATGTCTTGTGCTGCTAGCATTTATGCTGAGCTATATAGAAATGATTTGGGGTTTTTTGCATGTGGGTGTTCTTCAGTAGGACTGTGTGCTTGGCTTACTTTTCATGATTTCTCAACTGAAGTTTGAAAACTTCAATCTCTTATTAGACATACAAAGTTTCTGTGATTGCGTTTCTAATGGAAGTGAGAGCCTGTGCTCTTATTCAGCTGCTGTTTCTTCACCTGCCACATTGCTTAAAACTCTCCTGTAGTCTTTTTTTAAGCACCACTGGAGCCTTGCTTCTCCTGCTTGTCTCTTAAGAAATGCGTTTGTAACGTAGAACTTGCTGTGGTGAACCCACTGTGTTAGTCTTCTTCTACTTTGGAGGTGTATATTGCAATTCATTATCATCAGTAAAAGCTTCTAGCAAGACACAGAAGTTGTTGTTGAGTTGTTTTGAGGGGAAAATTTATTTAATTTTGCAGCTGTGTGTAGGAGCTGTCGCAAGGAACAGACTTTCTTTTGCAGAGTTTCTTTTGCAATAATGGATGCATATAAAGTGTCCCGTGTTAGTATGTGGTATCCCGTGAAGAGATTTCATTTCGGCCTCCTGAGGGCAGTCTATCCTAAGGCATATTGTTCCATCGGTGAGGTTTGGTTAGTATCTCTGCAGTTTTTGGGAAGTGGAGTTGCCCGTGTAGGTACAAAGTTGATAGCTGGCATTGCTGTCACCTGTCCAAGTCCATGTATCCTGACTTATTTGGGCACGTGAGACATGATTTTTAAAGCTGGAGAGGATTTCAATATTAAGTTCCGTGAAAACGGATAGAAAGTGGATATCTAAATCCCAGCCTTCAAAATCTCTTTATTACATTATTTTCTGCAATTAAAACATACATTGTAATGATTATCTATTGCTGTTAGACAAATTTTCCTCCTTTGATGTATTGCATAGTGTGAGAGGTTCTGTTGCATGAAACCGAAACATACATTGCCTGTTGCAATAGTGTGACACTTTTGTTTTATTTTGTTTTGTATTTTTTTAAGCATACTGTGGTTCATTTAAGTAAAGCTAATGAAAAGTGAACTTTCCAAGACCAGGTGCATCCACTTAATTTAGGTAATAGGTCAGTGCTTGAAAAGAGAGGGCAAATGTGGTAGTGGAGAGAAGTCTTTAAAGAGCATTGTCTCTTTAAAAACTCTGCTGAAGCCCCAGATTACATTTTATTTTCACCACAGACTATGTTCAGTTTCAGCGCTGAAGGCTCCTTTTTGCTGTAGATATGTCTACTTGGTAACAATTACTCTTTGTACCTTGCCAGATATCTATAGATCACCCTGACTACGACCATAACTGTTCCAGTATTTTATACTTTTATTTTTCATAGTAACAGCTCATATCCATTAAGATCTGGGATATTTTTTGTTCATTTCATAGAAAAAAATACAACATTGAAACCTACAATCATGGGTTTTTCACTCTTTTTAAAATACATGAGATCCAATTCTGTTTTGTTTTTCTCCATGTATTTCACCATTATATCCTCATATTCTGAAGTAAAAATTACTTTCTGTCGTAGTTGTTAAAACTAAAATTGCTTTGGCTACTTGGAGATCTGGTAACAAATTGCTTGTTTGGGCCTGATGATGTCAAACATGTTGAGAATGACCAAATCTTCCCTGGTATCATTATAGGCACAGTGGGACAGTGTCAGTGGGAACCTGGGGGCAGATGCCACTGAGCTAACACCTCCTGAGTGTGAATGGAGCTGTGTGGGTGTCACGGTTTCCCAGGCTGCTGGCTGGCACTGTGGAGGTGGCCTCGCACGCGCAGCGTGTTGACGGGTTTGGAATGGCTGCCTTATTTTGAACAGTTTGTTTCGGGATAACTGCAGATTGACTGTATGGTATTGCTGAAGCCTGTTAGCGAAGCAGCGTGATGTTTTGTGGATTCTAATCTGCAGATCTCCCAGCAGATCCCAGGTACCGAAAGAACATCTTGCACCGCTGTGTTGGAGCCTGTGTTGTAAACAGATCTCCACCCATACGCTGAAGACCTGTTAGAAACTCTCGGTTCCAGTGTTTTACTTCCTGCTGCTGTCAGTCTGACTTCTTAGACAAATTTCTTTCAGGTAGATTTCTACCAAAAACTTCCCGCAACCCTAAAGAAAAGAAACAATATAGTCACTGTATGTGTGTTGCATAGATGCCATTTAGTGGGCATATACGATTCTGGTGGCGAGACGGCTCTGTCAGCAGTAGAATCATAGACTCATAGAATGGTTTAGGTTGGAAGGGACCCTTCAAGAACCCTGCAGGTTCTTGAAGTTCTTTGTTGGAAGGCCTATAGAATGGAGTGCACCCGTAGTTTTCTTGTTCACCATAATTTTCAGGGGCCCAGAGTGGAGGCCACGCTAGGCTTTCTGCTGTGCAGTGAAGCTGTTTTCAGTTGATCTGTAAATATTAGATGAGCTAGGTTAATTTGCTACACTGTTTTGCAAAGACGTTTACTAAGTTTTCTGCAAAATCTTTGTTTCTATTAGTGCCGTGATGCTTTTCTTCCTGGTCCTGTATTATCTGGCTTCCAGTAATGTTTATTGTGAGCCTGTATCTGTCATTGAATAAGGTGGTGTCTTTCCATTAGGGGGGGAACCAAATATACTAGATTATTAGTACATGAAGTGAGTTTGTTCATAAATATTACTTATTCAGACATATTCAGCTGAAGCTGTCCAAGAAGAGCTACTCGCATTGTAATAAACTTGGTTTTGCCTCTAAAAAGGACAACTCACTTGAGCTCCTCTTGGTGTATTATCCTTTGTAAATAGGAACTGTATTTCTGCCGTACTGACTGCTGGTTAGTGCTCTGCTGTGTCACCTTCCTCTGACTTCCACACTGAGCTCAGCCACGCTCACTGGGAGTCCAGTCCTGAATCCTGACTTGGCGTCTGCCGGCAGCGGGCAGGAGGAATCTGAAGGCTGAAGCCAGGGCAGTGGAGTCGCGCTGATCATCAACGTTCTTCCTCCCCACTTAAGGTGCTGTGTTCTTTTTTGCTTCACCTGAGGCTTGGATGCCGCTTGCTCTGGGCAAAGGCAGATCACTGATGTCTTAAGTCCTTGGAAATAGCGGTCGGCAGCACTGGGACACTCCCTCTCTGCTCTGAGGGTATTTAGGCTGACCTGAAATGCATTTTTTTAGCATGCCAGTTACTAGGAGTAGCTGTGCCTTTTCTTTATAGCCATTTATAGGTGTTGCAAGAAAACACTAATAATCACAAATGAAAACTTTGTTCTGCTTTTATGAAGCTGGTTGTTCAATGGATTTGCTGCTCAGAAGAAGTTTAAAAATAATTTAAAAATTACTTCATTCTTCTATTAAGATTTTTAACTGTGCTTTGCTTTTCATATACAGGACTTTGAGGGGAAATGACTATCAGAGCCTCTTTTAGAGTTTGAAATCTACATTATGTAATTACACTTTTTTTCCTACTGGAGAGCGGATCAGGAACTTTACATATAGAAATTCTTGAAAGCTGCTGCTGTTCCGTACCTGAAATGACATCATTCACATACATTTCAAGATCTTTGGATTTACTCACAGTTGTGCTGATAGAAGAATAATGTTTGATTTTAGATTTTTGTTTATTATACATTATTAAATTAGTAAGTGATCAGAAACTGTACAGCTGAAGTTAGTACGGAACTTAAGAAAGGTAAAACTTTTATTGTAGATTAACAATATATCACAAAAATGTTCAGTGAATCTGATTCTGAAGTATTGTAGGAGGAAATGAGTTATTATGTAAATAAGAAACAGAATTGTGCATTATAATATAGAATAGTGTGGTAAAAGAGGTTCTCTTTTAGAGAGGCCCTTTTCTACAAACGACTCTGGCAGTTATCAGGCAAACGCTGCGGGTAGAAGCCATCTCCAAAACGCGCTAGTTTTAAGCTACAGCAGACGAGAGGTGTGTTGCCTGTTGTATGGAAAGTCTTATCTTAGGAGGTATTTTCAACACCTTTTGCAGTAGCTTGGAAAGGTCCTGTCCTTGGCAATGTATTTTTGTACCCTCTTGTTCTTTGTAGAAATACTCTGTGATGTCTGGGCCAAGAGTTGGCCAAAAAAAGCTTGACAATATGTTTAGTTGTGTGTTTTACAGAATGGTTTCAGACAAAAAAACCCCAACCCTAATCCATTCAGTGTGATGAGATTTGTAGAGCTGCTGCCGTCAATGATGTAATCATTCTGAGTAGCGGCCATGTGCTGTTGGTTTTTTTTTCCTTTCTTGTTCTGCAGCTGTTTCTGGAGCATTTATTCTACTATAGAACTAGAAAGTGACAGCGGTTGCAAGACTTGCCCCCACCCCACCCCGGGTTTACCTGTTGCACTGCAGCTGTTCTAGAAAGCAAAGAAAATCTCCTTCTGGTGGTGTTGGACTGAAGTTCATTCGTTTCCCTCTGCGCGGGCGCTGCAGTCACTGCTGTTCAGGTACCGCTGCTTGTAGTCTGGCTTTTTTTGCTGTAAAGGTGAGCTGAGCTCTCTCACCAACACTGACGGTTTTATTAGCGATTCAGTGCAGTAGCAAGTTAGTTATTTTATGTATTAATCACTTTTTTAAAAGGATGCAAATTGTGCCTTAATTCTCAATTACATTTGCAAACTGTAAAGAATACCGTGTGCTGTCTGGAATAGATTGCAAATTTGTTGGGGCAGGAGATGTGTTTTCGTCTTAAGTGCTCACGGCTCTGTTCAAACAGAAGAACTGTGGAGAGGGAGGGCTTTTCCTTTAGCCACTTCAGAAGAAAGGGCTAAATGTCAGCAAATTCTGCCCCTTGCACGTCACGTACAGCTGAACTGTGAGGCAGTGAATCAGGGCTGTTGTCAACGTGCATAATCTGAGCAGGCGTGTCCAGTCCACGCATTCAGCCATCTATACTGGGCAGCAGGGACACGCAGGCAGAGCATGCAGCTGAGTCCTCAGCATCCTGACGTGATGGATAGTATGAGCTCATGAAGTACTTACCTATTAAATCTGTTTGGGCTGCTTGTGGAGATAAGGATGTAGTTGTCCATATGTGAAGAAGCAAGGTATGTATTTGCATACAAACTAAATGAATTAAAATGGTCTTTGAAAGTGATCATATAGAAAGAAACTAGGATTTATAAGCTAGGCTTTCAAATTGTGCTGTAGTTTGGTTTTGAGCCCCAATCCCCAGTTGGCTGTGATGGAAAAAAAATGTTTATGTTAACTAATTGTTGCTCTGGTCACGAAGCTGCAGGATAAAGGTGTTGTGTGGTAAGGTACTCCACCAGCTGAAAAAAATGTCACGCGTGTGGAATTTTGCACCTCACGGTTGGTGCTCTTGACAGACGTTTCTGTCATCGTCCTGAAGGTAGTTCATTGAGTCTTTGATTGCGTTGAGTGCTCTTGGACTCAGCAGCTTCCTAAATAATTTGAAGTCTTCCCATAGCTAAACCTGAAGTCTTGCAAAAAGTTAGGACTTCTTTTTTTAGTCCTATGAAATGATAAAAGTAAACTTTCAAGTTGTACTATCTATCTTTGGAGTTTGTGGGAGATTAAACTTCTGAAAGTTACTTTGATGCGTCCAAGAATTTCAGATTTTTGGCATGAAAAGTATGTAGTTTTCTTGTGCCACAATTCTATCTCTGAATTTGTAAACCCAAACAGTCCCAGTCACTAAGTAACAGCACAGCTGAGTGTTTTCATAAAAACAACTTTGCTGCTTAGAGATGTGATTTACTACTTAAGTGTGTGTCTGTACAGATATACAGAGGCAAAAAGTGATGATGACCTCATCTTAAACCAGCTCACAAGAGCAGCCTCAGTTTTTTAGTGTCTAAGCCAAAGACAAATTTACTGTAAGCAGACAGAACGCCATTGACTTCAGTTAGAGTATCACCATTAATGTCAGTACTCACTTAATTGCTGAGATAATTCTGTTTGTACTGATGCTTGAAATGTAAACCTAATAGAAAAAAATTATTATCTTGCATCTTTCTTGGTGTCTTTGCACAGAGAGGAAAGAAGGAGAAGCTAGTTAATATTCAGGATTTTACAAGTAAATCTTAACATTTGATTTTTTAAATTTAGATATTGCCGCCTTAGAAGACTCTTCTTAAACCGATTTACCAGCACTTGGAGCATGCCCTTCACTTAGGATCAGTGGTAAGTGATGTCATATTGCAATTACTACACACACAAAATAGACATGCTTATTTTCTAACCTATTAAAAAAAAAAAAGCATCTTCAGGTACCTTTATTTGGCAAAAAGTTTCTCTGAATTTATGGGTCATGTTCCTCTGTTTTGTTTAAACAAGATTCTGGGTTACGAGCAGAGCATTCTAATAAATTCTAGTCACTTTTAGATGCTGCATGTAGCCCTCATTTCATCTGTAGTCATAGTATTTACAATTTTTAAACGTTACACTTGCGTGCTTGTACTGAAACAGTTAATAGTCTTTACCAGAAGGAAAACTTTCTATTTGTGTAATATTTATTGATGTTAAACCCACATTATATCAGCACAACAATCCAAAGTAATGATAATACATTTTTTTTTATAAATACAAATAAAAGGTGGCAAAATAATGCTAGTGAAGCTAAACAAAAAGGTAAAGTAGCATGTCACAGTCAAGAAAAATTTGGCAAATGATATGACATACTTTTTTCTAGAATAGAATCAGATTATTCCCACATGACAGACTATGACGTTAATCTAGATTAACGATCCCCGTAACAGGTCATATCCTGCACCAGAATAGTACTACCTTATGTGCTAAAGTTTATTAGTCACTAAAAAACAAAACAAACTTTGTGTACTTACAAAGCAATACATGTATAGCAGTAATGCAGTATATGGTGTACACAATTACAAAATTAAAAAAAACAAACCTCTAAGTACAGGACTTCTGAATAACTGAACGAGATAAAAGATTTCAACACTTTTATTATAAATAATGAAAGATACCATATATGTGCTTCATATAAGGAATACAGTGTTTTCCTTTCATAGCAAAGTATGCTCGTACCATCAAATACTCATTTTTCTTGTCAGGCCTGGTAATTCTTCCTTCCCTCCCTCCCCTTCATCTGAAATTCCTTTGGGTCTAATTTAAAACTACGGAGTGAGGTCTGCCTTAGGTGGGGCTCGGGTTTGATGGGGCTTTACCTTGCATTCTGAAAGCAGCCTTTAGGCTTTTTGTCTACGGCACACAGACTCTACCCATTACAAGAGCTGGCATTTGTCTGCAATCGGGAGAAGAAAAACATAAACTCTACCAGAGATACGTGCTATGGTAAGAAGGAAAAAAAAAACAAAAGGGCACAGATTTGATGTTGGTTTTGTCCATCTTCATTTTCTACTTCCTCAGATCTGCAAGCTTCTCACCCTTGGTGTATACTTGTCATTTAAATTCATATTGCAGTCTCAACCCATTTTTCACTTACTGTACATTTCTAAAATCCTCATACACGTTACACAAGCTTTAAACAGTCGACCGTCCCGTACGCACACACTCCCAAGGTTTCGGCTCACCTTAGGATTTCAGATTCTTGAATGGGAGTGTTACGAGGTTACAGACTGTCTTCAGGAAATCCATAGAGAGGTTCGTCCTCTTCCCGTGTCCCCCCCACCATTTTCTCCCCATCTAGTTACCAATATTTATGGTCTGGAGAAGACTTATTACACATCAGCTCTTTTTCTTCATAATCTTGAAGAAGTTTAATTACTTATGCTTAAATTGTCTTTGCGGTATGTTTGTAAGTAAGCCGCCTCCTAGATGGCAAAAAAAGGAAAAATACAAAAGAATTTAAAATTACGGCGTAGATGTTGTTTTCTAGAATTGTCCATACCAACAGCATTTAAGGCAAGATATTTTTTCATTGTAGAACAGAAGGCAGTTTGCAGAGATACAGCATTCGCTTACGTTTCTCTTCCTCCTCCTTTCCTGTTTTTATTCTTACAGTATTGCACTTGTTCATTGTAGCTATCAATCAGAATGCATTGCCATTTTAGAACTAGAGATAACCATACAGTCTAATTCTCTTTGTGACCTAGTGGCCTCAAATAAAACATCTGGCACCATTAAGATCATGTAGCATCTACTTACTGCTTATGAAGGCACGTAGTGATAAACAGTGTTGTCTTCTGAAAAATCTGTCTCTGATGTATTTTGGCCTTTCTGAAAAGGTTTATTCGTAAGAGCTGAAGCAACTTAGGTATAAGGAACTGGTGAATGTGATTTGTTGTGCAATGTGTACATTTCTATTAATAATCTATCTATTCTTCTAATTTGGTATAATGAGTAAGAAATATATGGTTATTGTGTTTGCTGTTTATCTTTTGTACTTGAAGGTGTTTGCCTTTGCGTAAAGTGACATAGGAGTATCATTGGTCAAGGCAATGGCTTTCAGTGTTTCTGCTTTGAAAGAAAATGACGGGAGCGGCAGGTGGATCTACAGATCGTCGCTCTCTACCAAGCCAGACGACTGCATTGTCAGGTGGACTGGATTTGCTTCGGGCTGGAAAGCTGCTTTGATGTCTAGTCCTTGGTCACAAAGCGCAGCGTACCGGCTGGCTGAGGGCCGCACCTTCTTTGGCTTGGTCGTCTGAGGGGGTTGTTGCCACTGAGCTATAGATGAAAAGGGAAAGAAACGCCGTTAGCCATCTTCAGCTGTGCAGCAAAGCCTGCCAGATGCACAATCAGCCCTTTGTACAGCAGATACTAATTTCCGAGCAGCAGAAAACCATTATGTCAAAGGTAAGTTTGTTTCATTTCTTGGTGGTGGTTTTTTTCCTCGGCATCTAGTTTCACCCTCAGATGTGGTAAGTAAAAACAATAGCGTCTGTGTTTGGTACTTTGCCTTTTTGGCATGGCTTCCTACCTTTCCTTGTGTCACGGAGAAGGGTTACAGCAAGGGCTCGTTTCCCTGCAACTAATATTACAGGGACAGGCCCGGGCCAGGGTTATTTGTTGTATATGAAAGGAAATCGTTAGGTTCCATTGCCACCCCTGGTGTGCTGAGCCAAGGCTCCAGTTGAAAAGCCCCACTACCTCCACCACCCCAGAAACCATCGGTTATCATTCCAGTCTCTCCCATTCCCTCCCCCCCAGCCTCTAATTCTTGTTATGAGAAGACTGGTAAGAGATTTGGGTTTAAGAAAACATTCACTATGCGAGGAGCTGCTTTGGAACATACTGAATAATTAAGCAGAAAGCCATGAAACATCTACTGCACTCCTGGTAGCTGTCACAGGTGTATTACAGACTACTCTACAAAAGAATACAACAGGTTAGGAAAGTGCTAGCAGAGCAATAGTAATAATGATCCACAAAAATAACGTAGTCATGCCGTTATCTGTTGTTAATTAGCTATATTTAATATAGTAAGCAAAAACAGAAAGCATGCATGCTTGTTTTGCTTTAGGTATCTGAAAGACACTGAAATATACTTTGACAGAGCATTTGTTGTCTTGATGTGGATCGTTATTATTGAGGAGAAACTATAAACGAAAGAAAGAGAGACCAATGTAAACCATTCTGTGAATGAACTGAAACGTAGAGAACTGTTGCTTTTGGGGGGATTCGTGTGATGATGAAAATGGAGGTCACTTACTATAAACATCCAACCTGGCAGTGCAAGACACAATCCCAGCCTCGTTCTTGGCTGACACGGTGTACCAGCCCGCATCCTCCTTTGTAGCTCCCTGAATAAGCAGGCAAATGTAGCCGTAGTTATCCTGGTGCATGCTACACAAAAGAAAAGAAGAAAATTACTATTTACATTGCAAAACAGTGTAGATTATTTGGAAATGTTATTATAAACAGACCCAATCCTATTTACAAATTATAACCCACTTCTAATTAATGTGGAACTTCCCCTGAAATGAGCAAGTGGAAAAGAAAGCTTTGAGTGTGCTTGACAATTTAATCCTATATTGAAAACTAAGAAGCAAAAATGCATAAAGTAACTTTTCTTGTACAATTACAGATTAAGACATCTGGAAACCTGATGTAACTATTAGGGACACCAGAATTTACCCAGACTTTTGGGGGAAAGGATAAAAAAAATCTAAGGAATGAGGTACTGAAGTACTCAGTTATATAGAAGGACAGCAATAATTTATTACGGTGTCATATCAGTAATGAGATCCTTTTGTCACAGTATATCATTAGTTTTCACTTACACATTCCTAAAAACCGTTATCAAATATTGAAGATAAGTTTATAGATCTCAGAATATCAAAAAACCCTGAATGTTAGTTGCTTAACTCCACAGCGGAGTTGGGGATCCAGCTAGCAGGCAGCTTTACTTAGGGACCCCAGTTTTCACCAGTAAATTTCTCTAAGTCTTAGTTCTAGAAGAGAAAACCTACTTCTCCACATGCTTAAAGTGCAAAGGCAGTTGTTTAAGGATGGAAAACAGAACTAACATTTTAATTTTGGTGGAGCCACCAGGCTGGCTGCAAGTTTGAGTAAATGTCATAAATTGTGACAATAACTCGTTAATATTTATGAGCTGCTGTTCACACAAAGCATGGCTACGTCCTTCTTGATTTTCATTTGTGTTAGAGGATAAATGGTGATTGAAGTTTTGCGTGGGGAGATTACTGTAAGCCAGTCTTACCTCACTCGGTCGGTGTTGTACGTGAGTGACTCGTTCTCTTTCTTCCAAAATATCTGAGGAGATGGTTCCCCCGAGATTCGACACTCCAGTCGCACTGGGAATCCCTCGGTCACACCTGTGTTTTGTAGCTTCTCTATGAACACAGGTGCTTTGTGTACTTCCTTAGCTGTGAAAATAAAGATTGCACTTGTGTTAACACTACTCTGTGAAAATACAGCCTTTCTTTCAGCAACGTGCTAAAAAAACCAATAATGAAAAATCTAAGCGGCGGGAAACTGAAGCTTTGCCTTCATTAATGACAAAGTCTAATGAGTTCAGCTGATGAAAACAGTCACATCAGTATTTTTACAGAGAAAAAGTGAGCACTAATAGAGCTGAGTGGTTTCCCCCACCTCCCCGAAGGAATGGAAATGTGGAGCATGATAAACTGGCTGCACAATGCTTGTTAAACAGTGCTCCTTCATACTCCATTAAAGGGTGGGCTTTTAATTATAGAAGGAACTGTTTTACCTGGAGGTTGGAATGGCACTAATCTAATATGCTGCGTGTCGTACTCCATTGGTGGATCTGGCTCCGCACAGATTGCCGTCAGAAACCCCATTCAAGTAAATGGTCTGGTTTGTGGCCTCAACTGTGGCAACAGCTCTCTTTTCTTAGCTGTGTGCACGGAGGTTACCTGCCAGGCTTCCTTTCCTTACCCCCCACCCCTCAGCCATCTCATTTGGGGCACTTTTCCGCTTTGGTGTCACCCCCAGTGCTCGGGGTGGAGGCTGAGCGTGAGGACGTTACCTGCAACGATGAGCTCCAGGCTGAAGGTGTTTTCACCAGCTCGGTTGCTGGCGACGCACGTGTAGATTCCAGCATCTCTGGCTGTGACTGGTTCTATGATGAGGGAGTGCACGCCGTTCTCACGCACCAGCATTTTGTGAGAGCTGTCGGGGCGAATTGGTCTGCCGTTAAGCTGCCAGCTTAGGTCTGGAGTCGGCAATCCACTAACCTGAAATGTAAACACAGCAATGGGAAATGGTCTTAGCCGTGCGAAACACCGGAGGAGTCCTGACTTGTTACTCCAGAGAAGTTTGGGTTTGTTTGTGACTGCAGGTGTACTATGAGATTTAAAGATCTAATTCTGACCTGAATTATACATTGACTCAGTTGTATTCATTTACTTACTTTCTGGCCAACTCCCTGAATTCCATGATGTCTTACAGGCGTGACTGAAAAAAGATCAGTGTATAGATACGCTAGAAGCTAAATAAGAATACATTGCAAAACAAAAGGCAGGGTGACATCTTTTGTCTTTTTTTTTTTCCTATTGTTTGCTCTTCACATGGAACAAGAAGATACTCCTTTCTAGATTAACTTCTTGTGGAGACCTTTCAGACAAAAAGATGTTCGCTGACTAATTATTGAGCTGTGAGTTGCGTTCCACTGAGGTGTAGCCTAGTGACAGCACCGCCTGCTCTGGTTAATGCTCGCTCTGTGTGAGCAAGTCCTGTACTTCTGAAAGCCCTGCCGTTTGCTCTGGGGACTGCTTGAAAACAAACAGCTTCTCCCAAATATATCAGCATAAGGTAAACAGAGGTAATTCAAGCCTTAATGAATTCTGTTAGGCAAGATCATAAATCAAGACTATATTGTTTGAAACTTTTTTAATAGGGGATCAAGTAGTACTACTCAAGTAGTAAAAGAACTTAAATGGAGAAGCACGTTGTCTTTATAGGGTGTGCTGCTCCCCTCCACGCCCCAGCACAGCTGAAGTCTAAAAATCACTTTACTGTGAGCTGTGAGATCTGCCTGAAGCACTTTCATCAGAGGGGAGGTGAACTTTCATTGTCCATAAGCAGCAAGATTAATTAACCTATTAAGAGTCACTGAAACTGCCAATAGGTGAAACAGCTTTAAAAAGAGACTAGCTGGGTTTATGAGTTGCCTAATGTTACCGAAAGGTTGCCGCTTTGCGTGACACTTGCCTTGCAGTCCATTCTGCAGAGTTTTCCTTCTTGAACAGTCAGGTCTCCAGGAGCCTGCAGAAAATGAGGCCGGAAGAATCTTTCCTGAATCGGTTCATTCTCATCACCACTGTCCCTTGATCGAGATCGTGGTCTTAAAAATAACATGAAATAAAGGTAAATTATTTTTTTTTCTCTGCTAAATGAGAAGAACCAAAATCACTTATAAGACTGCTTTGAATTTTAAATCACTTCTTTGACCTATACCAGAGTCACTCCATATTTACACACATACACGGGTAGCATTTGGCTCAGACTGAGTTAATTATTACACCATACTTATTAATTACTTTCCTTTAATTCACATGATCTAGAAAACAATCTTGCTACAGAATAATTGCTTGTAATAATAATTTATACATGATAGTATTTTTCTTTAGAGTTAGTCCTTACATCACTGAAATACAAATAAAATAAGTCAGTAAGCCTTAGCATTTAGCTTCAGTTCCCCAGGTCTGGTGTCCTGTGTATTTCATCCCTTCACTGTTGCTGATTACACCAGAAAGTGAATGTACTGGTTGTTAATTATGTTTACCTTTCAGAAAATAACAGGAGCTAAAAGCTAACTCATCTCGGTTGGGAAGAGACTTTTCGCATCGGACTTATTTTTCATCTTCTCTTGCTCCACACTACTGAAGGCCACGCAGAAGATTCTGTGGATTGAAGTGCTGTGGGTATTTATTCCTCATTTAACAGTTCTGGGGTTTTTTGTTTGAGAGATTCTTGAATGTTTTCAAAGCACCAAATTGTGGTGTCAAAACAATGAGAATTTCCTTTGTGAGCAACAGGAAGAACAACTTCGGTCGTTACATTGTTCTTCATATAGGTATTGTAAAAAGCTTAATAAAAAATAAAAACTAACTCCTGTCCCCAGAAACAGCATCTTAACAGCACCTGAAGCTTACACATTGGCATTTAATCCATTTTCAACATTGGCTATTCTTGCCTGTTAATTTGCTCTATTGAATCTTTTTCTAAGTGGTTCCCCGTTTAACTGGATTTTTTCCAATTGAAATGAACATTATTCCATTTGTGTGATTTAGTAATCAAAGACATTTGTAATTGAAACAGAATTTTAGATCAGTTTTAGTCCTTGCCTGATCAGCTCCAGTAGATTCCCTTATGGAGCCAGCTGCTGCCTCCAGTAACATCCCGCTGCAGCAAGAGGAGCTGTTCAGACACCCTCCGGGGTAACGTTATCAATGACACTAGAGAGAGACGTTTTCTTTCCTGAATTCCATCTTCTGTTAACTTTGTCCAGCGTTTCGGTTTTGGCAGCACCCGCACTGCAGTATTACGTGGCCATACTGCTTTTTCTACTGCCCAGGGGTATTTCTTGAGGTTAAAATAATTCATTAAAAATAATTAAAAAAAAAGCTTAACCCCCCCACCAGTTAGATTTGGAAGGCAAGATGCTGTACTACTGTATGGAAGATAAACACTCAGCTGCACACTCGGCTCCACCGAGGTTAACTTTAATTGGGCTTGCTTGAATTTGGTTTATTTTGTACTTCTGTCTTGCTGCCCTTCTCTCTATTAGTGCTCTGGTTGCATTCGGACAAGTCAGCACTTTTGCTACAGTATTATCTACAAATAGATAAATTCTGACTTTTTAATGATAATCACAGGCCTCCCACAGCTGTAACTAAAGGCAAGTGGGGCCTGGGAGAAATCTAGCCCATACTGGTTATTAATGTAGAAAAGGAGCCTGAAGTGGGGAACACAGAGGGACGTCCTCGCACACGCTGAGCGCTGATGTGCCTCTTCAGGTGCCCGAGTCCAGGGCTTAAGCACCTGCTGCTTTTTGCCACGTGGACGTGCCTAAAGCTACTTCAATGGCTCCCGCATTGCAGCCCCTAAACGAGCAGTGCTGTGCTCTGGTTGGCACCTTCCTGACCAGTCTGCAGACATCCAGGCCTCATACCCACGTAGCTGGGACAGAAGACGGATAGTAATAAAGAAAAAAACATCCTTATATCCTTTGGTAATTAGTTCCCAACTGGAAATGATGGTATCTAGTCAAGTGAGTGCTCCACAGTGCAAGGAACCCATGCAAAACCTGCTTCGTAATATTTACATACACCCTGGCTAGATACTGCTGACTAAAGTACAAGTAATTAATGCCTCCTAATGTCTTGCAAGGCCGAGCCAAGCAGGGTAACCAGCACCACAGAAGTGGGAAAGTCCTTCTGAAAGCCACCAGCTCACTGCTGCAGCTGCGTAAAAAGGCAGCACTGGTCAAACTGGGGAAAAAAATTAACACCAAATGAAATGGAAAAACGATTAGGAGTTTATGACCTAAGATTTCTTTTTTTCTGATAGTATGTTCTTGAATTGTGAAAACTAAAGTTTTCAAATTACACATTTGAAAGGAAACCTAAATCGGCACGGTCATTAGTCAAGAGTCAGAAATAAATAATGCATTTCTTTTTACCTCTTTGTAAATTTACCTCTAAAATTGTAGACTGTTTTTAAGCCTTCACCTTGAGAGGTGAAACTAGGGTTATTATAATTCTAAAACATTTTGTGGTTTTAAAGAAATAATGAAATGGGTAGAGCCAAGTACTTCAGATGTCTAGGAACAGCAACTTGCAATAGACTGGAATGACCTTGGATTAGTTGTGGGTTCTGCAGAGCTCTGATGTGGGCATCAAATTGCAAAGATTAGTTTCAGCAACACTGACATCATGTGCTAAATGTGTCCAGGGGAGACTCCCCGGGTTGGCGTGGCGCAAGGCACTAGGAATTTCAGCAAGCAAGAAGCTGGGGAACGCTTTATGACTGACCATATGATAATGATCACTAATTTGGGATAAAGAAGATTGAGTTCAAATTAGTCCTCTAATTGAGAGCAGAGGAAATAGGAACACTTCTTTTGTAAGTCTTCCTTAAATCTCCTGCATTTTAAGATTATTAATTTGGGGTCTGGCTCAGTGCACGCAGGACAGCTTAGGTGCTCCAGTGTTGAGCACCATGTCATTGAAGGGACTGAGCCCAAGCTTTGTACACATCAAACAATTCACAGTGTCCTCCCCTCAAAGTAATGCTAAGGCAGCAATGTGTGCAAGCTAAGCTATTTTTTCAGAAAAATACATTAAGACAACTACAAAGAGCGTTTTAAAATGACTGTGACATAGTGAAGATGACAAAAACCAGAGTTCTGCCAGAACACATTCTGTAAGAGATTAAAAATCCTTCAGGAAAAGCCTGTCAACAGTGTAACAAGTCATAAAGTTCATTAAGCTAATAATTACACTTGTAAAAAAAAAAAAAGTTTTGTTAGGCTCAAGCAGAAAAGCTTATAGAAATGATAGCGTGATGTCAGAGGAGTACTACTTCTCAGGACTATATGGCAACACACGTGACAAGTATCATAGTATTTGGGGAGCACAATGCTGGGGTGTGTTAGGTTAGAAGAGCTGAGGGTAAGAGTCTGTCGTGGGAAGGTTTGACACGGTCACGTTTCACATTTCTCCGGTCTCGGGAAGAACTGGCTGCCGGGAGTAGTGGGAACTGTCGCTAAACAAACCGTATCCTGCCCAATCCTGAGCAGAAACAGCCCTTCCGTTAGGAAAGATCAGGATGAGCCCTTCACGTGTGGTGATTTTAGAGGAAATGACTCCTCAGTAATTGCCCTAATTTTAATTAAACTGCTATATGAAAATCTTGTCTTTATAATTCATTACTCTACCGGACGCCCAACCAAACCGCAGTGGCTGCCTGGGTGCTCGTCTCAATTAGAAAACAAAATAGCGGCTGTAAACGGCCTCGTCCTTGGATTGCATTTGGGGTTCTGCCGTCGCAGAGAGGGAGAGACACCCATGTTTTACCCTTCAGAAGGATGCAGAGGTGCCAGCTGCTCCCCGCTCCCTCACCCAGACCTCGCTTCCTTTCGCCCGGCCCTGTTTTTAAAGATGTTCCCCCTTTCTCACCCTGTGCACACGGGCTGATTCAGCTGAAACTGAACTCCTGATGGCAGCTTTTCCCTTCAGGGATTAACAGAGACTTTTCATTTTTACCCACAATCTGCAGGTGCCAAGTGCCTTATTTGCCGAGCGCCAGATGGACCCAGCTTTCGGGGGCTGGTCTCAGGGCGCAGCGACAGCAGGATGTTCCCCTCCATGAGCAGCCTCGGCTTTGGGCTTAACAGGCCTGAACGTGAAGCCTTAGAGGGGGAGTTGGGGGGACGCCTCCGTGAGAGCTGGTGGGAATACTGGGAAATGCTCTCAGGACTGCGGGAAGCCCAATTTGTTCTGTGGGGGAATAAGGCTGATAGGATCTTTGAAACAACCAGCCTCGCTTCCTGATACTTCCTAGTTACCAGAGCGGGTCAGGGATGTAACAGTTCTACTGTACATACTGTAAGTGTTAGAGGAATCGTTTCTTTATCACACATTGACTGTATGTAGTTACATCTATTCTATACATTACAGTTGGGCAATACTGAGATTGTGTGGCCGTTGTGACCGTTAAGCAAAACACGTGCCTCATCACAGCAGAATCCGGAACCGGAGCCCTCTTATCCCCTTGAAAGCAGTTCTGTTTGGGTAACTAAAATGAATTTTTTGGTCTTGTCTAAAGCTGTCTAAGCCGTGCTAAATAGCCTCATAAATGCTTTGGGTAATGAAAAAGAAGTATTTGAAGGGAAAATTCCCTTATATGGTCCAAAAACATAAACCAAAGCTTCATATGTGAATAATTGTAAACTCACCAAAGATAAGTTTAATACTTTGTTTCTGACTCATAATTCCTTATAAGAACCTGAACTGAAATCACTGAAATACTAAAATATTTCTAATGTAAATCTAATAAACTTATTTGGCGTGCAACTATTCCTGCTGTTTCTTTAAATGAATACTTATTAAAAGCTGCAGAAAGTAAAGGTTTCTGGTGGAATCCAGGTGAGATGTTTTAAAAAATCATCTAAGTGACAAGGGCCCTCCTTAGAGATAAGGAGTAATTAATTTGTGGGCATCCCAAAGAAAGGAGGAGGAGACAGGCAAAATTAAAGATACTGAAAAGTCACGTCATTTCAGATATTGTTTAAACTTCTCAGCGTGCAAGCTTTGCAGAAGTTTTTAGACAGTAGAGGTCACATTTCTTCCCAAATGCCATACTTTTAACTCATATTCTTACTTCACATTCTTTATCTTATCGTCATAATTTTGTAAAACACTTATTATTAAAAGAACAATGAAAAAAAAAGAAGCTTCGATTACCTTCTGATGTGAGGCTGACCAGAGGGTGACCAAGGACTGCGGCCTCTTTGATTTACAGCTTGAACCATCAGCCTTCCCGTGCAGCTTATTCTGCCCTGTGGTGATGGTGGAGAGGAGGAACATTAAAATACTTAAAAAGTGCAATATTAATAGATGTTCAACCTGATCTCTTCTTTTTTGCCCACCTGCTACAGAGTCTGTAATACAACCTCTTCTTTCACTAAGTCATTGAAGTAATTTGTCAGAATACCTTCTGATACTGAACTATTTTATCAGCTTCCAATCTGACGCAGAACAGACTGGAATAACTGTGACTATAACACAGTCATGGTTAAAATGGTCCACTTGAAAGTTTTTATTTAAAAATATGATTTATGAGTTCCACTGACAAGTCCTTAAAACAGTATATGGACTGAGTTATTGGTGGGGGTGGGAGGTTTCTCTGTGTATGGCAAGTGGACAGAAAGCCAAGACAACTAGTTGAAGATAGTCACTCTTGAAAATGGTACTTAGAAAATGTTGGAGGTTAACAAGAGAGCTGCTGCCTCCGAAGTGGAGTGCCCCTTGGACTGGAGCAGTCACAGCTCAAAAAGTAACCCACGAATGTAAAAACCCAAAGAATTGTACAAGTACTTAAAGGGTCCTCTCTGAGGAGCAAGCCCAGTTTGGGGGTAGGAGTCTCACCAAAGCACACGACTGCACTGGTGGCCACTGGTGAGAGTTCAGTCCTCGGGTTATTTTCAGCAAAAGAGAAAGCCTTAAGTAAAACATGGGCTCTGTGGTACTTAATCCCCATTTTTCTCTTTTGCTTTGTTTCTTAGATCAGAATAAACCATTTTAAATTTTTAAAAGACAGATTGTCCAGCACAAGCACTAGAGGTAACAGATCTGGGCAGGGTTCTGAAGGCAGAACTGCTGCCATCCGCGGCTCTGCAGAATTCACCATGCAAGGGGTACAAGCATCTGGTGGTATTAATAAATATACACAATATATACACATACATATATACAAATATATATACAATTTCTATATATACAATATATAGAAATAAAAGCTAGATATAAATAAACAGAATACTGTAGTAAAAGTGCATATACTTTTATATAACAGTGTGATTTTAGTTGTAAAAGCAATAGTTTTAACTAGCTCTTTGATAAATGTATAGAAGATGTACGTCTGTCCCCTGGCCTGGCCGCAGCACCCCTCCGGCATCGCTGAGTAGCTCAGGTCTAAGCTGAGTGCTCCGCGCTCAAGTCTCTCAGCATAAAAGTGACAAATAGTTTTGTCACAGTAATTCAGGGATTGCAAATAGCTGTTCATTAACAACTGGTCAAAGCCCATCAAAAAACAATTTCCCTGGGCTCACAAGCAGCCTTCTAATGGCAGTGACCTTTCTGTTACTGCTGGACTGCTAGAAATGAAGTCTCTGTCCTGCTTTTATTCCCATGGCCCGTTTAGTCCACAAGAAAAATGCTTGCATTAAAATAAGCCATTGTGCATGACCCGCAGCCGTTTCTTAAACAAAAGCTTTTTTAGTGCTACAAGACATCTGGAACAAATACATTTCTATTTTGGGCACCAGTGCATATTAATCTTTTTCTGGCAGGTGAAGAATTCACACATTTTGGGATAATTTCTACGTAACTCAGTACCTGAAGGCATCACAAATGGAAACACAAAAGACAGTAAGGAATTTGGACATGGAAGAACAAGCAGGAAGCCAGAGATTTGGAAAAGTCATGGGCTGAATGGGAAAAAAGTGGTGAGTGGGAAGTAATTAATGAGAAGATGGCCTAGAAAATGAGGGATAGTGCAGACTGAGGACTGGATGCAGAGCAGAGAGCATGGGATAAAAGGCAAGAAGGTGAAAATAAGAACTGGACTCCAGCCCTTAGAGCTGGTGGGAAGAGCCCAGTTCCTATAGGCCTGCAGCCGACAAAGGGCTGTGTTTCTCTAGGCCTGGGCTCAGTTTGCTCTGGATGAAGTTCTCCAGCAGATTTTACTGCAAAGCCCAGCGGTGCGTTAGAACCTTAGTTCCAGATCTCTGTGCTTTACGTGGCAGGCGATGGTGTGGGCCCTATTAAGCACCGCGGAGCATTGCCAAGGTGTGTCAACAACTCACTCTACATACATAAATCCCGCAGTGTTGGTCCAGATTGTGAGATGGCATAACCTGGCAGAGCTTTAATCAACTGAATCCTTTGCTTTAATAAAATCAATTTCTATCAGCTAAGAATACGCCTTTTTGCGTTGTATTTTGGTGGCTCCAACAGCAATGATCAAAACACAGCAAGAGCCTAGCAAATATCTACCAGCCCATCAGAACCCTGATGCAGGCTCCCTTATATTTACGTATTTCGCTTTTCTTAAGGAAAGGTTGCCAAATTTGCCTAAGTTTGTGATAGCTTTGAGATGTGGACAACTTTCCATTAGAATTGAGGAAGCTGTGCCAAAATTATTTCCACTCAGGATGACTTAAAAGAATTGGAATCCAGATCTTTGAGTGTGAAAGGCCAGTACATTAACTCACAGCCCTTCTTTGCCTCCATTGTACTGTTAAATGCATAGTAAAAGCAAGCAAATAGTGGAAGAGATAAGTATGTTTGCCTGGGAATTGCACCGGGAAGAAATAATAGAATGGGCTTGGTGAAACAGACAGATGTTTTGTTTAGGGGAGCCAGAGGAGGATGCTTCTGGTTCCTCTCCAAAGAGGGGGAAAAAAGCACAGATGCAAAATTTTATCATCTAACAAAACTGCTTTTTCAATCCCCAAACTAGGAACAACACAAAACCAGTTCATTTTGGTACATCTAAAAACCCACTAACAAACCAGTGTCATCAATGACCAGAACTGGTAACCTGAGTGACTGCTGCACCCATTGAAAGACACATTGAAAGAGCATTATTCAGAATAACAAACGCTAAAAGGTAGGCCCTAAATATTCAGAGTCCAGTGCCCAAACGCAAAGGCAGTTTATTCATCAAGGTCTCAAAGACTTTGGGTCACGCAGTAACACTAGATGGGGACACTCTGCACATGCAATAACACAGCACTTATAGGAAGATTAACAGGATTTGCTTCCTACCTTGATCATATATGTATTTATGTATAATTTTTCCACTTGCTGTGAATTTTCACAATTTAAATGGTACCAAGTGTTATAACACAATGGTGACCTATAAGTAGAAGCTCCCAGCTTGAAGAATTCCCTCAGCCTAATGCTATTTCTTTATTCTATCTTTATTTCTATTATTTGTATACGTAGAAATAATATTTAAGCTCCCTGGCTTTAAGCACTGCAGCCTGCAGAATCTCGGCTAACACTGCCATTGGGGCGTGTGTGCAGTCCCATACATTCACAAGCACAACCCTGCCATAAGAGCAGGGCTGACAGTAAAAGAGCGAGGCAGAAATGGCAGCGTCATGCTGGGTAGCCTAGCAACCTTCATAACAGAGCACAACACTCCTCTTTAGATTAAACTCTGTCTCAGCGATACAGTTTGTTATTTTACAGTGTGATTCTACTCGCTGGCCTGGTCTTGGCAAGATATTTGGTGCTACAGCAGAAAATAATTCGTTACATCCCTAAAGTTATGTTGCTGCCTTGGTTTCTCACGTGCAAACCTTTCCCCTCCATTTGCTGTGCTGTGGGGAAAGCGGAGTGAAAACGTTCCTTCAACAGGCTGTGAACTGCAAGGTTAGCTCTACCCAGCGCTCTAGGGGCTTTCTGCTGTACACCTCGGCCCTTCTGTCGGGTCTGTGAAGAGCAAGTAATCTTACAAAACCAGTAACACTCCAGGTTTGAGAAAAACATTTTTTAAAGCTTCAGGATCAACACAGGAAAACTCCCCCCTACATAATAAGCTCTTGAATTTTTTGCCTTACAGAATTGCAATCGCTGCCTAGTGTAAATATGTTGAGGTGTGATATACTCCTACTCAGTTCAAAAAGTTGGCCTCAGTCAATAAGTATTGTCAACAGAAGAAAAATGAAATGGCTGGATTGGGTTACTTCTCCTGGTAAACTGGATTTTTTTTCTCTCTCTAGAGTATGTGTACTATCCATGCTCAGTTAAGATACCGAGATGTTATCAGCTGAAACAAATGGTGGAAGAGTGATTAAAAAGCAACACCCCTCCCCTCTGAAACCTCAAGCCTTAGGAAAAAACCTGCTGTTGAGTTGCTAATCTCTTGGAGATAGAAAGGTCCCACCCTACTGATGCAAGATGAAAACAGAAATCTAACTTACATACTTTATGGTGACTTCATCATTTAATTAAATCATGCATACGTAAGATGAGATAGTTTTCTGAAGATTTATGTCCAGAAGCGTGTTTGCTCTGGAGCCAAACCTTCATTTACCTGTGGGTTAGCAGCCATAATAGTGTAATTCCCATCATCATCCAGGGAGGAGGCCGCCGTATGCAGTGAACAAGTTCCATCAGGTTCTCTCTGAATTCGGTAGTGATCGCTTCGCTTAGAAATTTGCTTCCCATCTTTAAACCAATAAATCTGCAGGAAAAAACAAGGCACAGCTGGTAAGAGGTGGGTGCTCATTGTCATCATTTCTCAATTAACAGTGCTAACGAACCTTAACTGCTGAAAACCTCTCTGGTAGGCATTAAAAGAAAACCGGTTTAATACTAGTAAAAGTGCAGAACCACAGTCCGTGATCCACTTTCACTAAAAGGCAAATTACAGATTAGCAATGGCTTAAAGAGGAAGACGGCAGCATCAACATTTACCAAATACATTTCCAGGTGCCTAAGGGCTTTCCCCATCCCAAGCAAAGAACAGCAGCTGAATGTTTCAAGAACTGAAAATAAATATCATTACAAAGAAAAGTTCTATTTCAGAGAAGATTATAAATTTTAAATTTTTATTTCACTTAAACCTGAAGAAGTTGGAGAAAAAATGGCTACTGTTCTCTTTTCAGAAAATGAAAGCGCAAGGCAAGGTAAATACAGGACTAATTAGTTCAATGATGAATAAAATAGAAGTAGTGATCTCACTGTTGAAACCCCAGTTTTGTCTCGTATCCGTTACTCTGAGGGGCCTGGCCTAGAGGCCAGAAGGGGTTGAGTGGCTCAGGCTGGCAAGGAGCAGCTGGGAAGGGGAAGGGGCCGGCTTAGTGGAACGGTGTGACTGGAACCAGCAGCCTCACCCCGGGGTGAGGGGCGTCCACAGAAACAGGCGGCTTGACAAAGCACCAGGAAATACTCCAAAGCAAGTCAGCGCAGGGATGGGCTTTCAGAATTGTCCGCCGACACCAGTGGAGTTCCAAGCTGTACGGAGCAGTTACAGGATCTATCAAGCAGAGGTCTTTTCCATCACTTTTGATACATCATTTTATTCTCTGGCTGACCCAAGATCTACTTTCGGTGAGCCAAAAAAAATGATGTATGCAGAATAATATCTTGTAGTAATCCATAAATTACACAAAAAGCCATGTATGTTTTTAATGCCTCAAACTTGAGGTGAAAAAAAATAAAATATTTTGATCTAGCTTTGGGGTGTTTTTTTAGCTATATTTTAAGAATAATATAAAATCCCAAACTGAAATATGCAGGAATCAAAAGAAAGTGGTATATGTATGAAAACAAACACAGGAACACATGAAACATTTTATATTAGGAAGGCTGCAGTCAGCTCCCCAAACCAATATTTGAGTGGAACATTATTTACTTGTCATTTCTGAAGCGTGTTATTACTCCAGAAGGTCAGTGGTGCTCAGCATTTCTGAGGTCACTTGTGCAGGTACTCACACATTTTTTACAAGATTCACTAGTCCAAAGTAGAACAAACGTATTTGTCCTGGTCACATGACTGCTGGGACTGGTGATTCTGAGGAAAACACACACATTTTCCTCAGTCTCATTCTTGAAGTGGGAATTTAGTTCTTACAGTGAGGAAAGGGAGCTGGCCTTCCAGTAAAAATGGTAAAAATGAAGTGACAAAGCAAAGCACAATTCCTGATGGAGCTTAATATGCCAGGTTCCTCGTATGTGCCAACATTTCAAAGCTCTAAATTCATTCACTTGGGGGGAAAAGTTAAAGATACACTTTTAAATTTCACAAAAAGACAATGGAGAATGTTTTGGAGGGAATGAGTGGAAATTTCCCTTAAAAATTAATTACCATGTATGGTTTTTATATTAACAAGCATTATGTGTAACTAGAAATGATTTCATTTCCTCAATAGCTGGTTAAACTTGTTTCCCATTTTGTCTGTCAGCAGCCTTGCAGAGACTGCCTGGTGCTAACAAAAGATTTAGTCATGTCTTCTCATCTGCTGACAGAGCACTTACTGGAGATGCAAAAGATATTTGATCACTTCTATACACATGCTAATGGATGCTGGTAACAGCGGAGCTGCAAAAAATGAGTTTTAACTTGCATGCTTTACGTGTGTCATAACGCTGCTTGGAAATCGCCTGCATTAAGTAGTAACCATTTAATAAAATGCACTTATCAGAAATATCAGGAGACATGCCAGGATTTATTACATGGAAATACATGCAAATATTAACCCAACCAGCTATCCAAACATCATGCATATGTTGTCTAATGCTTATTTCCACTAAATTTAAAAGCATTGGCATCACTGGGTTTTTACTTATGAGTAGTAAATTCTTAATATTACCTTTATCTGACATGGAGTTAATAAGTCAAACACTACCACTGCTGGAGACAATGGCCTTTGCAGTGAAGTATTTTCTTTCTAGGATACCTCTTAATAAATGTACCATTAAACTACGTAAGCACTGAACACTGCATCTGGATTGCTTTTAGTTGCACCAGATTTTCAGAAACCAATGTGTAATGACTAGAACTACAATGGAATACACAGCATAAAAGCGTTTTTGATCTTGGGCTGCACAGGCATTTTTAATCACTAAGAATTATATTCAGCCATGTGAAGAGCGAGCAGTACGAACTTTATGCAACATTCGTGTCTCAATTAACCTTTTGTATGGCGTTGTCCTAAATCTGAAGAGAAATATCCCTTAGAAAGAGTATTCCACAATCCCTCCTATATCACTGCAGGTTCTCATTTTAATGAGAAAATAGTTTTACATTACACTGAAGGCTATAACAAAAGTGGACTCAGATTTAAAAAGTCATATTTATGAAGACAGATTTTGCACATCAGTATTCAATTTACATGGCATGTTCAGGGGAAAAAATAATCAAGCCAATAACCCCGCTTAGAAAAATCCCTTGTAATGAATGCCAGATTTTAGAAACACTACAGTCCTTCCCAAAGCCATTCCTTGGCAGAGCTGACAGAATACTTAGAAGGGAGGAGCTTCGAGTTAGTAAATTATTTCCAGCTTTTTATTTGCCAAAGTAAAGAATTTATTCAGGGGCAACACTTCCAGCTTCAACAAGTGACAGCAGAAGGGCAGCCCTCAGCCATCGAGCATTTCAAAACTGCTATCTTGGCGTGCTCCGGCAGACGAGGGGGAGATACAGCCTCTGACATTTGCAAAGCCCAGCAAACAAGTAGCCATCCAACAGGACTGGAATTGGTTCCATCCCAAGCAACTTAGCAAATTGCACAAAGCATCTGCAAGCGAGTGGAATAAAGGGTCATAGTCCCAGGTGCAAGAGCAAATCGCTCCGTAATGTGCGCGCTGCCACGCCGCAGAAAAGCAGAACATCCTATCTGAATGAGAGTGCATTCACATCAGCTCCTCCTTTGCAACACTGTGCTTCAGGGGAAGTACTAACAATGTGGTTTCTTGGCTGTGCAATCCCTAACGCCAAAACAAGGAGACTGAGAGAAAGGAGACATCCTCTTTCATGTCTTAAATCAGATTAAGATGACTGTGAAACTACACCTTAATTGAAAACTGTGAAAATTAGGGAATGGCTAAGTTGACTAAGGCTGACTCATAATAGGTGATCCAGCAACTTAGTCATAAGCCTCAGGCAAAAAGAGCACCTTTCCAGCACACTGCACCTCCAACACCAATGAACCCTCTTGTCTTCCACCCTTATTCAGCACAACGGACTCCTCTGTATGGTCATCTCAAGAGCAATGCTGGACATCAAAGGTTTGGTCTCAGTCAGACTGGGCTAGTCTTCTCAGTGTGGCTTCAGTTTGAAGCAGGAGGGCTTTTTGACATGAGTATACAGATCAGCCCCACTTACTTTGCAGTGGTTCACATCGTCTTGTGGTCTTGCAGCACAGAATTGGATTCCTTTCAGATGAAACTAAGCCAGAAAATGTGCTCCAAGAACACATCTAATGTACTGCATCTGCTTCAGTCTGTGGGACGGGATTAGAGCTAGCCTGAAGTAAAACCTCCTGAAATGCATGCAGGGATGGAGACCTCATTTCACAGATTTGCTGCTTCTGGTCTGCACTACTTGCTAAAGTAGACATAGGTCTAGTTCTCTGTTATTACTTCTCTGCTACGTGACAAAGTCCATTTTTCTTTTTGCAGTTTGTGCAGTGTTATACACCCCCATCATTGGGCATGTAAAGTCATTTGCATTTATCTCTGGTCAAAATCCTAAATACCTGTAAGACTTACTCTAGAGAAGAGATTTAGATGTAGGTGCTGCTGTGAAGATCTGAGATAAGAGAAAAGCAATCTTTGACCTTGCCTAAGAAGAAAAGAGCCGCTATCCACAAGAGGTCACTGTAAGAGCTGCAAGGACCTCACAGGAAAGATGCCGGCTTTGGCAAGGAAGTTGAAGAAGCTGCTGCTGTTTCCCTGCTGCATAATGAGTCAGTTGATTGCCAAACAATTTTTGAAATGGTTAAACACAACTTACCAAAGGAAGGCATTCTTCCAGACTACTGACATCACACAACTGGTACTTTTACATTTGCTAAAAGGAAATGCTTCCCAAGCCCAACCCTCCCTCAGAAGCTCATCATTAAAACCTCACCATCATGTCTCATCGTGCTGTTGGGATATATGGGAGCTTATGGTATTTTATGATGCCTTCCTCTAACTTTCAATAAAATTCAGTCTTGTTAGGGTGTGTAGATACAAACTCTGCACCGCTGAAGAATGCAGAAATACTACACTGGCTCCTGAACCAGAAGCAGCATATTTATCCATTAGCATGTTGCTGTGCCTGAGCTAATTACCCATGCTAATCTGATGAGGTTGCTTTTGGGACTACTGTGCCAGCTCACATGGGGTTTTCTAGCATTGCACTGCATTCTGTGGTAAAGAGGTACCCTGAAGGTAACTCTGAAAATGACAGAAGTATTACTCCCAAGTAAAATAATTGAAATGAAGTCTCAGGAGGGAGTAACTAAGAGCCAAAGCCTCATAGTAGGATTTTTGCCTAGTGTAAATCTAAATAATTCCAGTGACACCAAAAGAGAGATTTGACAGTCTGTACCAGCTAGAAGTCTTTCTTGTCAAGAGAGAATGACTGCTGTTGCTGTAAGATACAGCCCATGGGGTGCAGGAGCTGACTGTAAGGTACTAATATAGAACTCTTTAGAGTGTTTCTAGAAACATTTACCCTCTTTTCTTACCTTTGGCTTTGGATTTCCTGCCACTTTGCATGTAAATGTGACTGGCATTCCCTCAAAGATTTTGTAATGCTTCAGCTTTATCTCAAAATACGGTGACATACTGTTATCAATAGGTTCATCTCCATACTGCACCTCGTCATCTGATTCTTCCACAGGAGATCTCTCCAGCCTGTATTCAATTTCACTGATCAGTCTTTGCTCAAAGCTGGACACTTTATACTCCTGTTGAACAAGAAACGTACATATTAGTGTATCAGCTTCAACACATTGCTCAGCAAGATGTGTTCCTAACGTGTTTCTTTTTTTAATTCTACTGATCTTTGACAGTCCATTGAGGTTTTCCATATAAAAGTAAACTGATTCTTGTTGAAGAAAAACACTATAATCCATGCCTCCAATAACTTCCCTATGAAACAATGAAGACATCTGGTATGAGGCAAAAATTGTATTTCATGTTATCTTAAGGTCTAATTTATAAGGGGAAGGAAAGTCATTGGTTGCTTTCTTTCAATTTTTTAAAAAAGCCTATAAGAATAAAAGTATTCCAAAGCAGTTCATAAAGACAAAAGAAACACACTAATATTTCCTTGAGGGTACAGGCAGATTTAGGGTGGGTTTTGTTTCCAGATGGCCAGAAGACCATATGGTTCACATCTGCTATTTGCATAGAACTACATCGGAGACTGCACCAGAAGACTAAAATGGTTTTGTTTACAGTTGCCTGTAAAAATGAGGGGAAAAAAAAAAAGTAAAAATGGCAACACTGGGAGTCCATGATAGTTGCCTCCCTTTACTCCTGTTGCCATGGTCCCCTTTGGCCAAAAGTATCACTTCTTCCTTGAAAAAAACACTTATCGTAAGAGTATTCAAGATATAGAAAGAAGAGTGGAAAGGTTTATCCAGTGTAAAACACTACTGCTTGTTTAAATTCACTACTCAGATGCTGGGAAATGTTACTGTGACATACAGTTACTTTCTTGACCTGTTCACTCTATCTACTTTGCAGTACAAAAGTCCTCCTCTGAATCTCAGTGATAACAAAGATATTGCCAGAATGTAAGAAAGCTCAAAAATAGAAAAAAATATATAAAAATAATAATTATTAGCCAACTAACCCTTGTTTTATTTAAGATAGAACACATCTCATACAAAGTCTCCTTTCACATGCCCATCGTCTACCATTGATTCTGGTCTGGGAATGAGATGTAGCTTTTCTACTGACTGGTTACAGAACTAATCATAACCCTCAAAACAGGAAAAAACAGAAGAGAGAAATACCTTTTCAAACTGGAGACATTTTTATAATTTCTTTATTCCCTGAAAGTTTATCATAAAAGTAAAGCATGAAGTACATGTGGTATATATATAGAGAGCTGATTTGGATGCAAGGTAGTTAGTGCAGGTTACCATTACAGCAGAAGGATGCAGGAGCACACCATTAGTGTGGTTAAGCTGCAGACACTCAGACAATTAGGCTATAGAACAATTGTAATGCCTTGAAGGCAGTGCAGCCCAAATCGCCCCAGTTGTTAATGCTGGGGGACCTCTTGTTATTAACCAAAAACAGTAGAAGGCAAAGATGACAGAGAAAATAAACCAATGGACAAAATAGTAAGACAGAAAAAGGTGGAAACGTTAACCTTTTGAATATCCACAGGACTCACTACAGAAGCACCAACAGAGCGAGCTTCCTGCAAGGGTAGAAAGAGAGATCACAAGGCAGAAAGAAGACTAAGAGGCATCCATGACAGTTTCTCAGAGCTCTCCTCAGGAGGATATACTTTATGCCATAACATAAGCAAACAAATGCTACACATTTCCGAATAGCAACTCTGGCATGTGAACAATGGAGAATGTGTACCTGGCCTTTCAAGCAGACTCTCTGTTGTGTTTTTGGTCTGCATCCAAAAAGTGCAGATTACACACATAAAGAGAAGGTAGTAGGTGTATTTTTTCCTTGAGAGACTTAAAGGTCAGGATAGAATAGGATAAATGGAAGAGTTTAAAGTAGAGAGTGGACATTCGAGAACTCTCAACCTTATTCAGTACGGAAAAACTGAGCAATAGGCATGTGATCCTCCAGTTTACTTTGCTGATATACAACATATGACTTCTGTAATCAAAACCGTCCTATCTTGTGTATATTTATTGTCGTATGTAGGGCTATTTAAAGAGAATCACAGCCTGTGAAAAAAAAATGGAAAGAATTTTTTCATTTTCCTATGAAATTGTAGAGTTAATGTGGCACCTGTACAGCAGGCTCCTCTTCTGGTTCCTGTATATTGAAGACAGTTGCAGCACTGTCTGCTCCCAGCAATCGACGAGCCATTTTCTCCTCATATGTTAATCTCTGAAAAAAAATAAAAGGGGGATGAGGACGAAGGAAAAGAAGAAAGAAGAGTTCCTATTTATCACTAAGAACTAGAAGGCAGTGAGACGGAAAGCAATGCTTTAAGTAATATTAATAAAAGAGAGGAGCAATATGTTTCTAACAGAAATTTTCTACTGCAGTTTGTAATGCATTTTTTTTGCATTACAAGTGGCTTTTCTGGCTTAAGGAACCTTTGCCCTGACTCTGCCATTTGTTTCCATCCTCTTGCCAGGAACATGGGCAGGAATGAGAAATAGGAACTGCTTAAATCAGCATGGCCATCAAAAAAGTGCATGTCAAATCATCCCAAATCTTACTCCTACTTGTTCTGCTCAATTTTTACATTAGAAACACACGGCAGAAAATTCTGCCAAAAATGCTAAGGAGATACTAGACTACTGGATTATTTTGTCAAAAATATGACAGCTTTACAGAAAAACATATTCTTTAAGGGTTTTTGTTTCTATCTCTTCTTACCCTTTCAGAAATTAAAGAGATAGCTTATAAAGGATAATTTACACTCTGAAGGTAAAGCTAAGTTAAAAGAAAACCTTAAGTGTACAATTCAATTACTTCATTATTATTTTTCTGTCTATGTTGAGTAACACATTTCAGGCACTTAGCTACTTTCTTACAAATCAACATTAAAAAAAAATGTCAGTGAATGAAAGGCAAACTCCCTACATGGCGAAATGCCTCATTTAAGCAGAAAAATGAAAAAATAATGAAATTGTAAAACATTAAATCTACTTAATGCTTCCATTTAAAAAAAAATTCTCATTTAAATTAATTTTTAAAAGGTGTTGTATTGTAGCTAATCCAGCAGGCTGAGACTCATGAAAACTAGGTACCAATCTTGGCTTGGTTACAAATGGCTAAGGAAGTCATGAAATTTTCTTCACTCTCATTTCTTCTGTGATCATGCAAAGTGCCCACAGCCACGATTACACAAACAGAATCACCCAAGACAGGTATCTGCCAGGCAAAAGCCTCAAGGCAAGCACAGAACCAGAGTTTACAGGGTTCAAGCTCCCACATCATCTGATCACAGTTGGTTTGTTTTTTTTTTTTTTTTCCTTGGGCCATGTGGGCTTTTTCAGGACATTCCATTCATTTGCCCAGGCCAAACATCTCTCTCACTTTCCAAAATAGGCATTGACAGTCATGCTCAGCCCACCTCCTTTGAAAAAAGAGGAACTTATACACTGTGAGAGTGATTCTACTTAACCACTACAGAAAACTGCCAAACCCCATGTACTCAATGGAGAAAGGTAAGTACAGAAGCACGAGTCACGCTGAACATTTTCCCTACTTCACTCCATTGATCTTACTAAGAACGAGAATCTGGCAGCTGTGGACTAGACAGTCTGACTCAATGGGCTGCCTTGAACTACGACACCACAATCCACATCTCAGACATGGAAGCAAACTTAGCAAACTTCACAAACTCGTGAGAAACCTAAAGCACGCTACCTTTCAGTGACACAAATGGCACTGAAGGCATCCAGATGCTTTTGAAAACATTTCATTGACAAAACGGGTGACAGACAACTTCTCTAAAATTACTTTCCTCTTAAAAGAGATTCCTGCTTCAAAAAGATTTAAATCAATGCCTTAACTGTAATAAGTCTTAGGAGAGTTGCTTCTCATCAACTCTGAGCAGGAAGAATTTGGTATTTTATCTTCTAGGCATATCTTAAAATGCACAGAAATTACTGGAGAACGTTGCGGATGTGCATTTCAGATTGATATGCCCATTTTACCTCATTTTGTTAACTCCTGATAAAGTCTGTAAGTTAGTACTATAGATGCTTTTTTATTCTATTGGTCAAAAAAGTCCCACAACTGCAGGATCTAATGGTGCCTGATGCCTAGTAGGTTGTTTCTCATGGTGAACTGCCTTGTCCCCCTCTGATGTCCACTTACCACCTACTTTTTCCCCTGGTTGTCCACCAGTGGAGCAAAAGTTAGAATGAGCCTGGACTGATTGAGAGCCATGCAGACGCTTACTTGCCCGTCACTCAGTGATGAACAGTCAAAAGCAAATAGCCTCTGAGACTGAAAAAGCCCTTGAGGTACAGACTGTGCAGGCTTCTTACGCGAATTCATCATCTTTGAGACCTCCAAGTAAAGTTGTCCAACGGGACAAGGAATGTTAGGCCAAAATGTACATTACCATTCCTTATGGAAATGCAGCTTTGGAAATGCAATTAAAAATAATAAAAACATAAAACATAAAAATAATCTACAACAATTCATTTATATACAGCATCTCTGAGAAACTACCCACGATGCCCACTCCCATATCATGGGGCATGTTATGTTTTTATACCGGTTGCCCATTGTTCAAAAGGTCTTCCTTGAAGCGAAGTTTTCTTTCCAGATCCTGAATTACAGCATCTTTTGACCCTTGAATCTCTTCATCTGATGCTATCCTAGCAGTTCTGCCTGTTTTCTTGGGAAATCCCCTGCAAAACAGTACAGGAAAATTCATGAGCTTCCCTGAAATCATTGGTATTTAGGAATTTACCTGGAATCACTGCTATCAGTGAAGAAAATGACAGTGTGTCTTTGAAATTAGAGGTCAGGCATCTTACTCACTATGCTGTCCCTTCTAACTCACATTACTCATTAAATGGTTAGTTTAAGGACAAAATTGAGACTATGCTTTATTCATGCATTAGTTAAAATAGGGCTCAGGATTGTGTAATGGTGACTGTAAACACCATACACTCAAAGAGGAAACTGATGAGCAATGGCAGTAAAGCAAAGTGAGAGGAAACATGAAAGAGAAATCATGACTAGGTAAGTGGGGATAAAAGATAAAACTAGGTTCCTATGAAGTACCAGATGGATAAAGATCAGAAAGATGTAAGACAAGGTAGTTAATTATTAATTTCCTACATTATTTATTAACTAATTCCTTGTTACAGCTTTGCAATATTGCAATACACGATGCATAACTTCATGTTTATTCTTTGAATCTCTATGAACACATACCCAGAAGGCAACATGTAAATGTTGTTTCTGAAAGAGGAGCCATTCACAAAGTCCATGTTATACTGGCAAAACCAAAAATCACCCCTGTAAAGCAGTTTTCAGCAGCAGCATTTCACAGTGGAACAGCACCCATTTAGCAGTTTGCACCCACAGGGCTATGCTATTCCTCATCCCAGTCTACAAGTTATGATTGCACTTTCAGGGTGTCTCACTCCCATTTTCTGGAATGGCACAGTAAATTATTTTTTATTGGAATTTCTTTCCAATACACAATTTAATAATATAATTGCCAGTACCAAAATGTTAAACAAGAATCAGATGAAGATAACAAATTTTGTTGGATATTGTTTGGTACTATGTTTCTATAACATGGTTAGAAAAAAAATCATTCTTCAGCAAGTGTTTTCAATGGTAATTTTTAGCATTAGTTAGAATGAAACAATATACATATGCCATCAAAAGCCAAAAAGAAATTAAGTGAATAGATGTAGAAGACAATAATTGGAAACATTTCTGTCTAAATTCCTAAAACATTTCATATTCTGTTACTTAAAGCAAATTTAAAATGGGAAAATGGTGAAGTCCTTGTAAAAAGAACTGCATTTTCACATTAAATCACAGCAGAAGAAGAGCAGACATTTGCATAATGTCGCAAAGAGCCAGAGAACAACATCCCTCACTCCAGAAATATTCAGCCATTCGCTGGAGAACTTCTCAGTCACTGAGCAGAATAATTCCCTCAGCGTTTGGCTGGGGATGTTCTCAGTCACATGTAACAAAGTCTCCTCCACTCTGTTTTGGGGAAGCAGTCAGGAAAACTACCCCGTCTACAGTGAGACAAGAGAATGCTAAGAAGAAGGGGTAAGGTCTCTTCAAGAAATAGATGCTTCAGTAAGTTAAGAATTTGGGGACAGTAAATGTAAAGAATGATATGGAAGGAAAACAGAAAGGAGAAGATGGGAAGAAGGGATCAGAAGGTAATGTCTCTCAGGAAGGCTGAACCAACTGCTAGAATACAAGTGGAAAGGTGGCATCTGTCTCTGTTATCACAGTCTTTCCCTTCACCTTCCAGCCTCTTACCCCAAGCAGCACAGCACTGCCATGGAATTGAATTTTGTCACTTCTTGAATAGGACACACACACATACATATCTGCCCAACTTCAAGGCAGCAAATTTCAAATCTGGCTTCACCTTGAAGAAGCCCTGTGCCAGCTCCTAGTGGAGTTATGCATCCTACCTTGAAAATTCAATGTGATACATTTAAAAAAATGCAGTTTTCATTTCACATTCTTATGAGTTTCATACTTGAATGGTAAAAAATGTCTTAGCAGAAAAAGGCCTGCTTGTGCTTGGCACTTAACAGGCCATAAAGGTAATATGTACAGTTTACCCAAGAAAGTCACAACACTGCATGAAAAGAGGGGGATCGGTGAAGTGTTCTGGAGTGGATTTCAAATAACAAGTGAAAGCATTTTCTGAAGCATTTTCAGTCACCTCTGAAAACAAAAAACCCCTAAGCAAACACACCCGTTTTCAAAAGGGGAAAGAGTACCAAGAGAATTACAGATCAGTGAGTTCAATGTCCATGCTAAGGGTAAGAAAACAATATCACAGTCCCTTTCAAAACAATGTAGGATAATAAGGAAATGAAAATTGAATCATATCAAACCTCACATTTCTCTCTCTGTCAGGCTGAAGGGCATGCAGATAGGCAAAAAGAATTAATTTTGATACTAAGAAGCCATAAACTAAGTGCAAGTCTTTAGGAGCTGCAGTAAGTTCCTCAGTAAATCAGGGAAACAGAGGAGTCTGGCTGAAATTTCTACTACATGGCTGTGTAACTGTCTGAAAAAGCTATTCAGAGAGCAGTAATGATTTCTTTTTTTTTTTTCTATCAAACTGGAACTGTCTTTTAAAGGTCTATGTATACTAAATTCAAAAGCATTTTTCTCAAATTAGCTGATGACACTGAACTTGCAGAGGCTGCAACTCATTTTCAGGTAACAACTCTCATTTACAATGACCTTCATAATTAGTCTAGAGGTGGTCTAATGATGATGAAACTCAGGAAAAAGTATGACAGCAATACAAATGGAAAATTCGCATTAACATATTAAGCATCTCAAGAATCTGTGAGATTAAAACTTGGACAATAACACCATTATTTCAAAAGGAAAAGAAATATAATTCCGGGACACATTAGCACAAGACATGAAACTTAATTGTTTCCCCTTATTCCTGTTGAATGCTGAATCCAGTTTTACCACTGCACTTCAAGAAAAATGCAGCAAATTGGGAAGTTTCAGAACAAGAAAACTGTCAGATGATTTTAAAAGCATAGCTTTTGTGACAAGCTATGTCTCACACAAAAAATATCTTGTTTATTTAGTCAAGAAAGGAAGAGAATGAAGATAGAGAGGTAAATCAAACTTAAAACATCAGAAAAGAGCTAACATCCAGTGATTCTCCATGTGCATTGAGGATGATATGTAGCAACTTGAAGAACAACAGGCCTCTCTTAGACAAAAACAATGTAGAACTCTCCTTTCTCCACCCTCCAACAGTAACAGTTAAACACTGGAACAAGTCATGTAAGGAAGCTGAGGAATTCTATTTAAGAACAAGGCATACAAATATTTCGGCAATGGCCCGGGGATCCCTGGTAGCTTTTAACAGGAGAGGCAGACTCCCTAATAACCTTCCAGACCTCTGGTGAAATGCCAGAAAATCTTAAGCTTTGCACAGTGGGTGTGGAAGAGGCATCCAAGACCTGGTCAAGGCATCTTGCTTGAAAAATAGATTCTCCTCTCTTTAGACATGATTACAAAAAAAGTGTTTAAGCAAGGAAGCAGTTGGTTTAAAAACATAATTATAAAGATGAGTATCAGTCAAAATTTCTGCAAATGCCTTTAAAAAACCTCTCTCTTTCCCTTTCAGGATTATTTTAAATTTGGACAAAAAAAAGAAGAGGTGCACAAGGAAATGTAATTCTTCCTGCAGATGCTCTATTTCTACCCCCTCTTTAGAATCATTTTCTTTTTGTACATATATACACTTTAAAATATGTACATAAATATATATGTATGCATACATACCCCCACACCAAGTTAGCTCTTAAAACAGACATTCTTGAGATGAATTTCCAAATGGCTACAAGGCAATGGCAACAAATAGGAGGTCCTTGGTAATCTCTCCTCTGAAGCACAGACCCATTCAGCTTGAGACAAGTTTTACAGGTCAAGACAGCCTGGCAGCAAACCTTCCTCAGCAGCTTTCGCAAATATTTTTTACCGTCCTTACATGCCCTTATCTGGATGCATCAAGGTCGTAAGATTAGTGTCCTCCTTAGCGACTCATCAGCTTTCGTTTCATCTTTTCTCAGGGATAATATAAAACAAAACATTCTGCCGATTCCATTTGTGTATTTGTGTCTTCATTCTTTGAGGCAATTTTCAGAGCATATTCTGAGTATTAAGGTAGGAGGAGATAGCTGGAGAAGGCCTATTTCAAGTTATTGAAATCGTGAGACTTCGAGCACACAACAACCACCACCAGAAATGCACAAAGAAACTATCAGCCTTTGAACATCAGGCTGAAATTCACATAGATTTTAAGCACATCTGAAACATGCATCATTTAAGTCACTGACGGCTTGAAGACAGACGGAGATAAAAGCACGCAAATCTGAATTCTTTTGGTCAGAAAGGGTGCAACGGAATTGCCAAAACTCAGTCATCTTAATTCACACAGAGATTCTTGACAGCAAAGATTTTTGCAACCTCGGCTTGGCTCTCCTCAGTTTTGAACATTTGCCCTAACATTTGTTTAGAAAGAAGGCCAAACCAGCAGTACTTTTCATGTTTTAATTACACAGAGTGCACGCTGGATGCAATTCCCTCTTTTCCTATGTACCTTTTACAGTGTAAACAAGGGCAACAGGCTGGCTGTTGTTACCCTTCCAAGAAGAAATTCCTGTTTGCAGCCAACATGGCTCAGTTTCACAGAAATCCAAATCAATTCTCTGGTACTGAGGTAATGAACAGTAACTTGATTTTTCCTTTAAAACTAAAGCCTTCCAAAAATACAGCTAATTCCTGCCCACTTAACACGTTTTTCACCTACTGTAAGAACAAAGTCACTACGAGCACTGTAACAGGTGACAAACTTTGAAGCTGTAGCCGCATATTAAAATTGCTTCGGTCTGATCCTGTCGTACACGCTGTGGAGACCAGGAGTCAGCTCTGTTCAGTAATGTGACGTTATGGGCGTCTGAATTAAGGCAATGCCTGAGGCACAGACCTGACTAAGGATGACTTGTACTAAATGAAGCAAAGGTAACAAAAGTTCAATTATTTCTACCACCCAAGAAAAGGTTATGAAACTGTAGTTGAAAAAAGAATAATAAAATCATGCCTCAGCATTGGATAGGATCAAGACCAACATGAATAATATATATTTTGGAGCAGTTTTGATCCTTCATAATGATTAGATAACACAGAGAACAACTCACCTACCAACTGCATGCCTACTACCAAAAAATTGTTTTTCTAAGGCTTATCTCTGAAAATGCATTTTTACTCATTAAAAGAATTGCTACATTTTTAGTCTCCTGTTCAGTTCCTTCCCCACCCGAGCAAGTTATTGCTCTCCCTCATGCTGCACTGGTTACCATATATACATAAGTGCCATTTGCTTTTCAAAAGATGTCCACGTATTTGGATACAAATTTAAAAAATACTACTATTTTGTAACCAGGAATCTTACCTGCATTTCTGATTGTTACCAGCATTATGCTAGAACTCATGGTCAAGAAGAAATCACTAATGTAATAACTGCTCCTGAGTGTAGAAAAGGCTGGCACAGTCCTCATAGTCCTGAAATCGTGATAAGAACAGTAACTGCCACAAGTAGGTGAAGAAAAACCTACACTGGACTGAGAGAAGGTAATATATCCAAAATATTAACCTTTACTCCAGTTGATGAAATACTACTGGTTAAGGTCTTCACAACTATCAAACACATACCTGGCTTTTATATTCACAGACATTTCTGTGGCATTTAGATCTGCTTAAAAGAAGGAAGTTATAAAATTAAGTCCTATGAAGAAAAAAAATCTGCAGACCAAAAAAATCTGCAAAGCAATGTTGCAAACGGCCTTCTCTCTTTCCAACAGAGACATGTATGTACTAATTATCTTAGTTAAGTTCACTTGTCATCTTACAGCGTTCTTAAGCATCTGCAAATACCACTTGAATAGAACCGGATAAAAACATCTTGAAAATTAAGACTGCCAGGTGCAATGATTGTCTGGATAGAGTAGGTCAGTTATTTTGGCTACTGTCTGTGTGTGTCTCCATGTTAAATCCTTGATCTCTACTTTTGAGCAATTTTAGTTGACTAGATCAGGGGCACAACCTGGATTTCAAAGTTCAAGTAGAGCAAACGTGCATTCATCATATTTCAAAAAAGCTGATATGGATATGTATTTCATGATAATTATGTGCACGTATATAATTAAAAGTTGTTACATTGTGCAAAAACAAAGCCCCCAATACAAGCTGTTTCTAGCACAATCAACAAGAAGTGATCTGGTATCACAGATAAACCACTCAGGTGTTGGTCTAACAGCCACGAGTAGTATCCAAACCATGGGAAAAGGAGGTATAACACAATAAATCAAGGAACTTAAGAAAAAAAAAAAGTCTAATGGACAGAAGCAATAGCTTAAGAAAATCGGGGGTTGGGAATAAATGCAAACTCTAGTATTTGCTGGAATTCTTCCAGTTACAGAAATACAGAATATATCTTCAGATATGTTTTGCCGAGATCCAGGGATAACTCCAGGTATGACTAAATAGGTAGCATATAGCAATGAAGTAAGCTCCCTCAGAAGCAAGAAAACACCCTAACCTTTCTGCTCATTTTGATGTTGAAATTCTTAATCAACTTCCTCATATGTATCACTATTTTCATATCAATCATACTGTGGGTAACCTCCATTTTTCACAATTGTGACAGACATGACTTACAGAAACAGGAAAAGTAAATGCTCAGTCTACACAGGACAGTAATACAGTTCAAGCTAAAAATGAAAGCTGGCATTTGTACTGTGACACTGTGGAAAGCTGTAAGATAAAAAGATGGAGAAGTGTAGCTTTTCCTCATAGTGGTCATCAGCATTGCTAACTGACTCAAGGAACATAAGGGTTACTAAAATCTTTGCTTCGGCGCTATTTGAGACAGAATTCAACGGACAAGCCACAGTAAGCAGGTGCAAGAACAGACCAGCAGCTCTGATTCAAAGTGGGAAAAAAAGTGCAGATCTCTCTCTGATGTTGCTATTCCCATGATTCCCACAGAATTTCCTTTAAGATTTGGATTTAAGGTTCTAGATATCATTGAAACAACAGTTAAATTTATTGTGTAGAGTGATAAAAGCAGCTTATTTAATTACATTTTACAAGATACTTTGGACAATCTTGTCTTCAAATCAATGTTTTCTTTTCCATTTTCCATTCTTTTCCAGAAAGTAGTAAAATCTAGAGTCATGTTCTTTCACCAATTTTGCACAGTCAGATTTTTTCCTGTTTGTGACTAAGGTAATATTACTGAAGATATCTACTTTAAGAATCACAGAATCGCCAGAGTTGGAAGGGACCTCTAGAGATCATCTAGGCCAACTCCCCTGCTAAAGCAGGATTGCCTAAGGGTAATCAAAAAGAAAAAGTCAACTTTAAGGGAAAGTGTCTACTTTAACAAAAAAACTGTAATTTTTAAAGTTTCTTTCAAAAGGATATATATGTATGCTGATAATACGTGGTTTTTGTACTTAGAAAGAGATTCTGCTTCTCCAGGTTGGATGACTCCACACCTTTTTGTAGTAGGGTTTATATTCTTGTTATTTAAATATTCAATAAATAGTCAGTAAATCCTTCTTATGGGATTAATTTTCCTTCCACAAATGCTCACGAAAGCATATCAATGTACGTGCTTACCTAGAATTTGTAATATACTTACTCCTTTTCATTCAAATATAATTTGTTTTTTTCTATGAACAGTGAAGACCAGATTCTAGCTTCTACACATTTAACTGTGGACAAAACTCCCTCAATTCTAGGTTTCTGTCACATTAATTTGACTCCCTGCAAGTCTTTTGTAACTGAAAGCTCACCTGAGTCCAACACATCCACCCACCCTAGAGTTTTCTTTAGGTAAAGAAAGAAAGGACTGAGATTTTTTTTAGGAACAGTATCCAACAATCTTACTCCAGTGAAGTTTTACCTCAGAAATAACCAACGAGTGTTCATAATTCCCCTAAGTACTTAATTAGCTATGCAGTTCCACCAGCACTTCTCTGTTGTTTAATAACACTAAGCTCTGGCAAGACATGAATTTATCAAACCTGCCCCATTAATAAAAAAAAAAAAGGTTATTCCCAAAGCTTGTTCAGCTAACACCATCACAGTCACAGCTTGAAAATGCTGGTCACTACAAAGTGTCTAGAGCTTCCTGGAGGAATGAGATATATTACATTCCATTGAAACGTTTACTGTACAATTGTTGCAAATAAATGCTAAAATATTTAAAGGTGAATTAGTAGGTACTAATGACACAAAGCTTCTTTCCATGTTTCAGATGTCGAAATAAGATGTAGTAAATTCACAAGTAGCTATTCCCAGGCAAGGCTGTTAGACTATGGGTTATTAAAAACACAAAAAAACCCCACCCCAAACTAACAAACCCCCTCCCAGTGCAATGTTTCCAAATCTATCAACTGAAAAGAATATTCATTTGATCCAACTGGTTTAGATAATGCTGTCACTTCCACAGAGTCTCAGGGTCCAAAACCAAGGAAAATGCCAACCCTTATCTGAAACATGAGCATGGTATTTACTGCCCACGGGCCCACAGCCACAAGATAGGGATGGAAGAGAGAGTTAGAAATGTTTTGTCTGACCTCTTACAGAACAGGAGGCTCAACACCTATTTAGATTAATTTCTCTTTAAGTAGAACAAAAATGATACATACACTAGAATGGAAATGCCTGAAGAAAGCTGACGGAGGGAAGGGCTGACTGCATGAGGAGAAATGAAGATTCTGTTGGTTTGTGTACAACCACTGTGTCTTCCATTTCACAGAAAACTTCACTGATGCTGTCTTTGACCATCTCCAAAAATAATTACCTCCACCTGCAATGTTTAGTACTTTACCTTTATCCTGCTCCTACCACAAAAGCAATCTGAAGAAAATAAGAATGATGCCTATGAAGTACTGATCCTGAGGAGCAGATCTGCAATTGTGCTCAGATTTAGTAATGAAAAGATCATTGAAATGTAAGGAAAATTAAACAATTACTCAATAAATTCCTAAATATATCAAGATGCATAACTTAAAAAACAGCCTGCAGAATTTCTTACTCTACCAAACAATGGTTTTTGGTAACTATAAGAGACTCTGACAAGGCAAAATACTTCTTGTTTTCTTTCAGGTATTTGGCTATCAGTGTCACAGTACCCAGGCCTGGGAGAGCAAAGAGTAAACACCCATGGTAAAAGGACCATATAATCAAAATATGAACAGTGAATTACCAGCTGTGAAATCCACACACAAAAAACAGAAGGCAAGAGAAAGGAGCCATGAGAACATCGAAAGCAGACAGGAAAACTGTTCTAAGAGCATTTTATCTGCTAGAGGCGCTTGACATGAAAGTGTTGAAATATGTAACTGCAATGATAGGTCCAAGTCTACTTCCCCTGATGTTAAAATATAATAATAAATCATAAAGTTATTATCTAAAGAGGACGTCCTACCACTTCAAACACTGTATTTGGAGTCTCTAGTAAAAAATGTACCCCCTTTCCATGAAAGGTATTTCAAACTCTGCCTAGTTCACTGTCAGCAACCCACTATCATATTCTCAGTATCACCACTATATGACTGATCAAGAAGCAGAGACAAAGTTAAATGGCTTGACCAGCATTTTAGATGCTGAGCCAAAGCAAAGCTTTGAATGGTCCAATTCATTCCTTGCGCCCAGTCCGTACAGCGCACTGTCAGGAAACGGTGTCATCCTTTTCAATTAACAGATCTTGGAGATCATAGAGTACCTGGTGAGGCTATAGGCTGACATTATGGAATACTGTGAGTGGCTCAAAAACTACGTCTTGGAGAGAAAAATGTGTTCAAGAAAAGATGATTTGTGAGGATGGAGCAAAAGATGAGAGAAAAGCAGCAAAAAGTGAAGCTGAGGGGAAAAAAGAACTGAGACTGTAGCACAAAGCAGAAGAGACAAAAAGCAATGGGGGGAAGGGAGGCCAGGGGAAGAATTGCTCAGAAGTGGTATGAAAATGATGGGAAACAGAATGATTTACTCATCAAGACACACCAGACATGAGTAGCCTATACAGTAAAATGAAAAAAGAGAGGCCAGCAAAAAACTGGCATCAAAGATACATAAAAATAGATTCTTTTTTTTTTGCATCACGCAGTACATCTTTTACCATGTTTTAATGTTATAATTCAGATGACAAATGCTCATTGTATATATATATACACACACACATATGTATATATACATATACATAAATCATACACACACAGATTCAGTACGGTTAACATGATCCAGCTCCCATCTGGACTACATTTCCTGAGGGAATGCAGGCCAAAGAGCCAACCACCTCATACTCAGCTCAGAGTCTGAGGCTGCTGCCTTGTCCCAGGGCAGGGGACAGACACACCATCACATGCGCAGCCAGCCTGCCTGCTGGGCTTGGGGAAGTGAGGAGGCTGGGGAGGGGGGCAACATCCTTGCAGAGTTGTCTCTCTGTCCAAAGATTGAAGGAAATGAGGAAGAACACAGCCAATGCCTCAAGTGAGAACACGTTTGCATGAACGTAGCGTAATAAGGAAAGAGGGACACAGCGGAGGCTCGGGCTGCTGCCGTCACCCTCACAGCACACAGAAGGCAACTCGAAAGAGAATCCAGTTCCTATCCAGAACTACATAGCTGTACTAGAGCCTTTCCTGGAAAATCAGGGGTAATTGCAGGCTTTTGTGGGCTGTCCTTACTTGTCAAACTGTCAGTAAATTAATCATGCAACTTTCAGCAGTCAGTATCAATACAGAAACTCAGCCGGCGCAAAGGACACACAGTAAGACAGAAAATCACAACTATTATGAGTGCAAGGGCAAACTGTACTATTTATTCATTTTTCTCCTAAATCTGCTTTATGGCCAGACTCCATAATGAGCCATAGGACAGAAATCAAGATAAAGAAATGCTTTTTAAAGCATGTACATGATTTATTACTTTGATATCTGTCGGCTTTCTTCCTTCTCTTCCTTTTCAAATCTTGGACTGAAATAACAGAAGTTCCCACTGCAACAGTATGTAGCTGAGCAAGTCACCTAGATACTGTAGATATGTTTAGACAAACTTCTAGACAAAGTTATAAATAAGCCTTGGATACAGCTATTCTCATTTTTGTTCTTCAGCATGTCTCTTTGTTCTCTAAGGATGGAATGAGAGTCTAGTGCCAGTGGAAAGACAAACTGATCTATGATGGGAGCTGACATGCTCCAAAATACTATTTTGGCCTTTAGAGAAGACAAAAGGGGAAAACAAGTATGCAGAGTTGTTAGGGGGAGGGATTCTGTTTGTTTTTATGCACTGCTTTTCTAAATCCCCTCCTAAACCCTTTTCCAAACTTCCTCGGAACAAAAACTCTAGCCAAAAGTCAATATATTGTTATGACCACTTTGTCGTCAGATGTACGCTTTAATACCGTATACTATAAGTATCATAGAGCTATAGGGACTTCTGAACAATGCTCTCTTTACTTTGTATTTCTCTACCTGCAGATGTCATAGGAACATAGACTGCAAATATCCCTGCATATGTGACTTTAAAAGAACTGGGTCATGAGAACAGTTTTCTTGGATCTCCTTCCACTGCCCTGGGCATGTAGAGCCTTTGCTGCTGCTCTCATATTTTCATCAACTCCTATTTAAAGCTTTAGCATCTCTCTTTTGTGTTCCTACTGTAGGACTTTCAAAATCTCATTTCTGTGAGGGTTAGAAAACTATATCCCATCTCTAGCACAGAGTCATTTGCAAATATTTCACACATCGCTTCCTCTCAGGTAGCACGTAACAGCAAAGGACCCTAGAAAAGTATAAAATGAAGGAAGTGCAATAATCTTCAGTACAATCTCCAGTACAGTCAAACTCAAGGAGCTCATTAGCTGATACTTACGGAGGCGTCACTCCTTTCGGGAGGCCTAATGCGTTGACAGAAATGGGTGGTGGCTGGGAGGGCAGCATGGCGCTGAGAAAAGCCGCTGGAGACTGGCCGGAATTAGGAAATCTGGGAGTTGGAGACAGGCTGTGGGAAGGTGAAGAAAGTGAAGGAAGAGGAGGGGGTGGAGGGGGTGGAAGAGGAAAGGAATCACACGCTGGGTATGTCGTGGTTGGACTAAAGACAGGTGGAGGTGGAGGTGGAGGGGACGGAGAAGAAGGAGACCAGGCGTACTCCCCTTCTGGAGCAAACTGCTGAGAGAAAGGGGGAACAGGCACTCTCCCAAACTGTTTCTGAGAAGCAGTTGGAGACATAGGAGAAGGAAGGCTGGATGTAGACGATCCTGAAGACGGAGTCACATAACCTGAAGCAGGGCTGATATTCTGAGCAGCAATGAACTGCTTAGGCCGAGCATAGTTGAAGGAGCTGGAAGACTGCATGGTTGGGGAAGTATGAGAGTTAAGAATACTCATTGGCACAGGAGAGGTGACAGGCTGGCTGGACTCAAGCTCCTGGAAGGAGGGGGGAGGAGGAAAGGAGGGAGAAGAGGGAGGGTGCTGCTGATGATCAGGTTGCTGTTGGTGACGATACCACTGGCCACTTTCTTGCTCCAGACGAATTTGGTTCTGCAGCTGCTGTATTTTTATAGGGTCCCTGTAGGAAGGAAAAATAGACAAAGAGATAATCAGATATGCAGTGCTGGTTGGGGAGGAGGTAAAAGTTCCACTGATCTATTGTCTCGGAAAATCAGAAGGCAGGGAAAGTTCAAAGTGTTTGCATATCTTGAAAAACCCTGTTTTTCAGAGCTAAAACATTGCTACAAAGTCCGTTTTTTGAGTTCAAGAAGGGCAAAAAAAGTATATGCATAATAGAAGTTAACAGTACCTTTAATTCTAAAAAAAGGTAAATTATAAGACAATTTGCAGACGCTTAGGGTACTTTAAATGAACAATCCAGACAATATAAGTAATGGTAAAGATGTTGAAGTTCTTAATAAGGTTTCTTTTCATTTCTTGCCTATTTCATTCAATGGCCCTGTTTCAATAATAACCCTCAGATATTTACCCAGTGACAAGTTCAGCCTTGATTTCTGCCACAGCCCCTGTAGGCAGATCAGACAGACCTAATTACTGCCATACCTTTAATGAGGTACTTGGAAACAAGGGACCAACTTCTGCGTTAGAACTACCTATCTGTAGATGAGCAAAGAAGACTCCCAAGAAACATTTGTAACCTAAGGAAATGGTGAAATGAGCTTCCCCATGTCTTGAGTCCCACTTCTTTTTTTCCCCAGACTTTATTCTTAGCTGTAGTTCCTGAGATGGACCTTAGTAGATACTGAATACAGCTCTGAGGAGTTGCTAATTGCAGTACTATCAGCTCAAATGGAAAGGAGAATTTCTTTTAGAAATGTAGACATTCACTAGCAGAACAATAAAAACTAATTTGCAGGAGTAATCAAAACTGTTAATTAAGTTTAAAAAAAAAAAAAAGACAAAATGTTCAGCAGTGAAGCAAACCAGACCATGCACTGGCTTCTTTTTTGTCCACAATACAATTATTTGAATGACACTAAGATCAAGATTAACTGTGTGGTCTATCATCTTAAAATACATCAGACTGACTTGCTTAAAAGATGTTCCATCTGGAAATCATAACTTTATCTCAATACTCCAGATGTTCACAAAGTTTCAGCATATGTACATATACCTTTTCTGTATATTTAATATATAAATACTTCATTATATACAAGTGTGTCATTGTTTATATACAATTTAGGTCATTTAAGCAGAAATTTTAGAAGCTTTCTGCTTAATGCATGGCATATGAGTGCATGATTCTGGCACAACAATATACTTTTGTTGGTAGCAACAAAATTAGAAATGGTAATATCATCATACTTTCCACTCTAAGATTAATTTTGATATTCCAGCCATCCACATTTCTCAGAAAATGTTTTCTGACAATAATTCTGCTTATGATCTCACACCAAAGGAGACAGTTTAGATAAGAAAAAGGGGTGCAAGCTTGTTTAGGACAGTTTAGGACAGAAAACTGAAAAACCAGTTATTTACATTTAACAGTTGCTTTTTTTTTGTCATAAAGATGGTTCAATTCTAGCAACATGAGTCATCTCACCAACAATACATATTTCAGTACTTAAAAGGAGATTACATTTTCCTTTTTAATTAAATCGGCAACAAGAACATTGAAATGCTGCAGTTCACTTGTAAATTTTATAATTCATTTTTTAATGTTGACAACAGGGACTAAATCATTATCAGTTCAACTTTTCACTCCACAGGACATGGGCTGAACCTTATTCTTTGACTTTTGCTAAATTACACAAAAGTCTGCTTTCCCTAAATGAGCTAAAGCAACAGGATTTTAGTTCCCATCATCATTTGATTTTCTCGGCTGATGACAGAAATACTTCAGGTCACCTCTGAGAGGAAAGAGAAAGTCCTGTAAGATTAACTCCTTTCAGCTCATTCTGTACCTTTAGTCTGACTATTTGCAGAGCTACCCTCCAATACCTCTAATATTATTTACAAATAATACTTACTGTATTTTCCATCATAATCACCCCCAATATTTTTTTTTTATTTATTACAGAGAGACTAAGGCTAAAAAAAAAAATAAAATGGGAGAAATTTAATATTGTAAATGGTGCGTTGAATATAGAAGAAACTTAACTGTCTCCAGCACTCCTATGTTTACCCAACATGTGCTGAAAGCAAGTCAGAGTGTCTTGTCTTGGGACTTTTTTATTTTCATTGCCAAGTCACATGGCAATGCGCCCAGCCAACAGCATAACACAAATGACCATCTATGGCCCTGTCAATGGTAAGTGCACTACTACAGCCCCTGCCACTGAACTGCTGCTGTACCAACCCGGGCAGAAGGAAAGACCAGATTCAGGGTAAGTCTACAAATAAGGCTGGCAGGCAAACATGAGGCTGCTCTCACGATAAGCTTGACTTGCGGCCATAGGAATATGCCTGTAAATCAGGGCTTATTAGCTCAGCACAGCACTAATTCCATTTGCAAAGTTTTTGATCAGCTTAGGGTCCAGACAAAGCAAGTGCATGTCTGCTTGAAAAATAACATGCAGCCATAATCATTATCACATCAGTCCACCTGTCAAAAAGCATATAGACCTTCTTCGAGCAAATTTTCATTCCAGTGCCAGAAATGCATGATCCTTGCCTGCAAAGGAATGTTCTCCACCTCAGAGCTATTCTCTTAAGAGCAGATACTGCCCTGTACTTATTAATTTCTTGAGCAGATGTATCCTAGGGATGTGTCATTATGAAGAAGAAAAAAAAAGAGAAGAATAATGAATTCATAAGTTTTCCTTCACAATGACACCAACAGTAGTGGAAGGTCTACATAGGTAGGTTCCTGAGAGATAACACTGCTGTGCCACAGATATAGAGAGCCCAGCAGACAAAATTATACAAGGGAATCTGTCTGTTATGTTGCCCTCATCAGTAGGGAAACAAAGAAGGGAATTAAGAGTTCAGGTTTTGGATGAGATTACAGGAAAAATTACTTTAATTGTAATTACATCCTCTTTCCAATTATCTGAAATATGTTTTGCAATCCCAGTGTTTTAAAGGGCACACATGCTTTCAGGGAATGCATGAAGCTTGTTTAAACAATAGAGAATAAAACTTATTTTCTCATGTGGAGTTTTAGATTTTGCCAAATAATTAATTATAACAATGTAAGAATGAACATTTAAAAGCAAATTTTTAGTCAAATTCAATCAGTGAATGGCAAAAGTGAGTAATTTAAAAAAATCGTAACTAGGGTAAAGTGAGCATTGAGAAATTTCAGCAACTCACTGAAGAGCAGGCCTCATACTACATAAGTATTTTCAAAAGGTCTGCTTTGGTATTTGTGATTTTTTTTCAATAGAGGATATTCTTAACCAAGATTTTTCTATACATTTTCATATATTGTAATAGGTATGTTAAAACAGTTAAAGAAATGCAAACAGTAGACAGTAATATTTTAATGGAAGCAGCCATCAGTTGCAACAGAGGTGAGGTTTCTGCCTGCACTGCCTGAAAGAACAGCTGGATGTCCCGGTTCGGTTCTGGGTACTTGGAACCTGCTGAGGAATGTGATAACTCTCAGAGCTAAATGACAGCAAGAATCATTTGAAAACAGATGTTGAAAGGGAAGACTAGAGACACCAGGATTCTTGGTTGGCAGCTACAGAATACTCTCTTTTTCAAAGCAAACCACTCTGATTGTAGGAGAAAATAGTGGGTGAAGGTGACCCGAATCTTCTCTAAGGATGCCAATACAATATGGCACATTTTAACAGTTACTCAAGAATTCATGTTCTGAGGTATGCACTTGGTTTAGATTATAATAGGCTGGTTTATCTTTTTATCCCATTTTCATAATATTTTTTCTTCCTGATACCTTCTTTGAATCACATTGTTTTGGAAATTAATAGGGCAGTCCTCGACTTTGAGAGCTAAACTGGTAACAACCACCATCAGGAACATAACTCCAAGTCCCTAGACACAGTGCTATGGAGGAGGGGAGATAGGTAGATGCTTGTACATCTCTGAAAGTCTCAACAGGAACTGGCTAATGTAGAGGACATTACAGCAGATGGCATTTTCAGGGATGCAATAAATCCTTCAAACTGAAGGTACTCCATCAGGGTCATTCACAGGTTCCCAATATTAGGATATGTACCAGCTTTATTTTTATCTTACATCTCTGTGTTTGTGAAGAGCATTAAAACAAATTATTTAGAGGAACAATGCCTCTCTTCTGGAAAGCACGCTACAATTTGCAGTTTAATGGTCAACTCCTCAACATAACCTGGTCTGTGTACCTTTTAAACACAAAAGTGCATAGGGAAGCCCTTCTATCCAGACTGTCTATATTGGAGAGGGAGGTTCTCCAAAAGTAAGGGGATGCTGTCCAAGCCTTGAGGGACTCAGTTATACACAAAACGAGCCCTATCCAGGTAGTGTCTACCACAAAGTGCAGTAAGGGCATTAAGTTTATTCAGTGTTTGACAACACAATGTATGAAGTAGATTGAAATAAATCACCATGGAATTGAACCAAGATTAAATACATTTTTCTATGTTACAACTTTTCAAAAGTCCTGATTTGGCCCTCCCTATCTCAACAAGAGAAAAGGAGCAAAGGGAAAGCAGACAAAGAAAAGCTATTTTTGTGTGAAAGGAAGAGTCCTATCAATCTCACATATAGAAGAATAATGGGCTCACTTCTACCATAAGTCATTCCTGAGCAAAAGCAGACTGGCCCCTTCACAATCCTACCAGCGACCTGCCCTTTGAGAAACAGACATCATGGTTCAACAGCAATATACAAAATGTATCTCTGAAATGAAACTACAGAAATATTTCCAATGAAAATAATCAGAATTAACCACAACTTTAAAAGCTCAAGCTAGTTTTCTAAATTAAGATTTGAAACCAATGCCACAAAACCTTGGTATTTCAGGATAACAGCTACTCACTTCCATGAAATCTAAACTTTCAATGAAGACTCAGCTTCTAACTCAACATTACTGCTTCAGAATCGTGCCAGAGCTCTGCCAAAAGGGAAACAATCACCATCATGCTGTATTGAAAGTCAAGGGCTCTTCTTAAGTAACACTGGCTTCCATGTCAGCATGTATCTATGTTTAGATATATTTTTGTATGTATATATTTAGATATATCTACTATCTTATATCTTAGATATTTATACAATAAAATCCAGGACGGAATATTTTTCCATATTTTATTCAAACCAGAATATATATCATACAGTTACATGTCTCCAGCTTCTTGTAAGGCCAGCTGGATAGCTTGTAGGCAGAGAAGGAATGGAGAATTGGAAGCAGTGGGAGCTTGGGAGCTGCTATGGTTCCCTGGCTAGAGAAGATTCTCAGTGCTTCTGCACCTGTGGCTCTCACGCAGCTGGCACGGCAGACATCGCTGCTCAGGTCGCTGCTCAGCTAACTCTTAAATACACTATTTAATTTGCTCTCTTACAACCACAACGTCGTATTTTACTGGTATAAGTGGTACTGTTGAAAAGCAGTAATTTTCTAATCTTCTTCTGACAGTCACTATTTGAGATACTGAAATGCACATACCAACTCATCCAAAATTTGACAAGAGTCACTGATACCTGGAATTGTAGTCTGACAAAATTCCTCATATAATTTAATGTTTTCCACCAGATTTACCAATGGTTGAGAGTTATTAAAAATCAAAACAACAACTTAAGCTAGCAGTGAATTAATTAACAGCTGTACTGAAAATAAATACTCAGAATACAGAAGTAATTCCAACTAAACTAGAATACAGAAGTAATTCCAACTAAACTGTCCACTGAAGGAATATTTACTCATTTTTAGAAATGTTAAAAATGTCCATATATGACAAGGCAAGAAGGCAAAGGGAGAACAGATGCTCTTTTTAACAAAAACTGCAAAGTATTCAACACACAGACAGCCTTCAGGCTGTATTAATACAAATACGTTTACTCAAGCGTCAAGTTTCCCGATGCTGAACAATCCCTTATATTGTGAGAAAGAAATGCAGACTCTCTTAAATCCTGCAAGGGTTCACATTTATGTAAGGCTGGAATTATCAGTTAAAATAAAAAGGACAGGAGGGGAAGGAGGAAGGAGAAAAACAAAAAGCAGCACCAGTTTGGGTTCTACCCTGCAAACAGTCAGAGATGTTTTTTTGTCTATACCAGTAGATTTCAGGGAGGATGCAGGTTATCACTACAATTTAATCCTCATGCTGAATAACTAGACAGCTATGACTAGGAACCATCTCTACCAGCTGCAATCTTGTAACATTTTTATTACTTGCCTGCCAAAGCGTAACAATTTGAAAATGCACATTAACAACAAATAACATTTTCCATATCTTGGGTTTATACCAGAGTGCTTATAATTAATTTCACTGTAACCTGACGCACTGTCAGAAAAATCCATACGGTGCAAGAGTTAACGCAGGTACTGTGTTATGAGCACACTATGAAACATCTGAGAAACTTCATACAGACAGGAGGGAAAAGTAAACCATCTGCACTGCATCTGCATTATTTGTGAACCCTCTTGTAAAGAAATCCTGCTGTAATTTGGCTGTTAAAAAACTTTTCTGTCTATCCTAAAAAGTGGCAGTTGTACCTGTGCCCATTTTCCATTATGGTTTGATTATCTGTCAAAGGTATCAAGGTAATTTCTGAACTAGGGAAACCAACAGTAGTGATATTGCCAGTATTCAGAAACACAGGCATTTCTTTTACAGACAGGAACCATTTTTCATCTCTCTATACCACCACAGGGACATTTTTCAAAACATGTACCAGTGAGATAAACCGTTTAGCTTGGGTACAGAAAGAGAGGAAATCGTGCTCTTGTACACATTCATTGTTCCCAAATGTCATAAAGACACAATACAGCTTTAGCAAAAAGGCTAAACTTTGTACCTCTGGTAGGGCTAGATCATAAGAATTAGTCTGGTAGTCAAAAATCTGTCTGGTTTGGTAATTCAACAGTGTTAGATAACTAGTGCACAGAATATCCAGTGATAGATGTAACAGTTAAAAAATGGCATGGGTAACAAGTTTTACTTATAAAGGAAGCAAAAAGTGTTATGTTATTAAGAGGTAAATTGTAACAAGGCATTAATAGCAATACAGGTTACAATTTATAGCTGAATTGGCCCAAAGTGTAGGAAATCACAACTTAGAATGCAGGAATGAACTGGCCTGCAAATGGACAAATATATCTTCTGCCTCTGATTGTGCTATACCATGTGGAAGGTTATACTCTGTGCTGATTGGTATATATTCAAAGAAAATATGAGGAGAAAAAAAATATATATATCAAAGTTTGAAAAACTGTACTAGCCTAAAACCAAAAGTGGATGGAAAGATGGATGGCAACTCTTCTAGATGTAGTAGGATATGTTTTCTCAGTGCTGCCACTGGAACAGCACATGAACAGATGTCCTATTTATTTACTCATTTATTTTAAATTTAATATATTTGATTAACAAGTTGCTCTATAAATCATCACATTTCATCTGCCACTAAAGTGGTACATGAAACGTGATGATGGCCACCAAAGTTAGGAGATTTGCTCATTTTTATGCCTACCCACCAACAGTTACAGTGGGCTTAAAACTGGACCTCCATGCTTTCAATATTAACATTCCAGTATCTGTCAACCGTCTGTTCTTTGGGTTACACCTAAAAATGACAGCTTTGCACTACTGAAATAGATACTTCTGTGAGGAAGAACGAACATCATATTAAGAAGAAGGAAGAAAAAAAAAAAAAGAGTAGCTACTGGATGTCCCAATATTAAAGGAAGCACATAGTTGCTGTCAGTGTGTTTTTAGGAAAATTAAACTTTTAATTTTTCAAAACTACTTGAAGAAATTAAGGTAGTTTTAGAGCTTAAATTCTAGGCCATTTAACCAGCCATTCTGTATTCACAAACAATTCTGGTGTTTGAGCAGGTTGCTGCCTTGTGTAAAACTTAGATATTACCAACTGACACATCAGTAGTTTATGTTACTGAAACTCACTGGAGGTATCCTGTTCTTAAAATACCACATGAAAAGGAACCAATAGAAAGGAAATCAGCACATAAAAACTGGTATTTATACGAAATGAATATATATGTCTGAGATTCTCCCACTATGACAATACAACTTTCTCACTTCTGGTGTCAGTAACATCTTACTATTTATGGTACTAAGCTTTGGAACTATACCATTCTTGCTGAAGTCCTTCTGTACACACAAAAATAAACCCATCAACATCATGCACTAACTTTTGTGGAAGGAGGAGAAGCACCAGGAAGTAACAGCAACTGCTAAAGACAGTAATAAACTTTCAGCCTGATTCTCAAGAGCATTGGAAAGTGAAAATGACACTACAGCATTACTCACAATTTTTGTGACATTTATTCAATCAACGCAATCCTAACACAATCGTATATTGTGCTGGATCCTGTACAGGATGCTATATCCCTGTCATGCAATCTAGGTTGGTAATCTCGATGAAAGTTACGGCACTGAAAAGAAAGATACTTAAAAGGATGAATATCTGTGTAGTCACTCTGCACACTGCAAAATTCCTAGGCTATCTGAAGTTACTGCCGTATTAGGGATTGGTATCACCCAGAGACATTTGCAGATCTAGTGGGAGAATTTTTCCTCCCAGATGCCCTTAGGCAGCCTTTTAAAAGCACTGGTGAAGCCCATCTCATGCATTAATTGAAAGAACAACAGCCTTTCACTACTCCCTGCCGTTATTCTCCAGCTCCTGAAACAGGGAACAAATAACTACCCTCTCCATGCTACATAGCTGCTCAGTTCCAGCTCCCGTAAGAGTTTGCTTAGGTAGGGACAAACTGCTTCAACTTTCTTCCCCAAACAGACTAGTGGATAGACAAAGCTCTGGTTAAGTGAAATATTCACTTCGTTGCAAAGAAACTGAATATAAAAAATAACTGAAGTGTCCTCAGTGTTTGCACGTCACGGCATTGCACAGAAACGTTTCTGCAAAGAGTTGGCAATTGCTCAATCTATCCGTGCCCAGCAGACTCTGTGGGCTACACTCCTCACGGAGCAGAAGGAAAACTCCAACATCCACCCGCAGAACAGCAGCGACAGAGTATGTCAGTCACATGAAAACACTTGACAATGAGGCAGATGAAGCCGTGTCAGCTATTGCGCTTAGAAGAGAGAAAAGAACTCTTGGTAGGCTTGGCTCTAACAGTAGATACAGCTTCATCTGCTCATGTAGAGTGATAACATCATTTTGGTTTATTGCATTTTTTTTCCTCTCACCCACCTTGCATCGATTTCAGTGATACATGCCTGATTAATACTTCTGTGCCCTATTTTGTATCAGGAACAAACTGTTAAGATGTGGATCTCTGTTCATCTTGCTGGGCTAATTTTGAAAATAAAATAGAGTTTATAGGGCACTGTCATTTCTTATCTAGCCAGACATGTACTTCAAAAGTGTGAGTTTTGGAGTTGGTTAGTTGTTTTTTTTTTTTAATTTTTCATTTGCTTTAAAAAGGCATCTTTCCCAAAGTATAAGAGAAACAAAACCAATTATGATACCCAAAATGTTGCTAAAGCATCCTTAGATATGCAGAACTACTGCTTATTACAACTGTATGATAAACATAATCATAATGAAGATGTCTTAGGCAAATCCTAAGGACTAAGTAGACTTGCAGTCTTATGCTATGCCTAAATTCTACACTGTAATTTCCCTGTTGCTTGTTATAAAACAAAAAATTAATACCTATCAGCAGAATTGCTAAGGAAAGGCAAAATCCACCCACAGTACACAGATGTCACTGCAGTCAAAATACACTTTTAAATATTCAGAATATATTCTGCTCCTGAACAGTTTTAACAGACCTGACCAGAACTAATCACATTCGTTATCATCACAAAAAGAAACAACGTACCCTGAAATTGCACACATTTGGACACAGACGCCTAACTTGAATTAGCTTCTTGCACTGGCAAAAACAATTTTAAATACTATTTCCTTGGTAAATAGGTGAAGTGAGAATTTAACATTTTCTCATTCCCAGGTGAGAATTTAACATTTTTTTAACTGCTAGCTAACTGTACAGTGCTTTGTTCTGAAAAGCTTAAATGGTATACCTTACATATAAATGACAGAGCAAATAGTTGCTTTTTTACTTTTGAGTGAATATACATTCTGTAAAGATGGTTCACTTCAAGTATTATTTATTTCTTAATATATCAAGCCACCTTGAGTATGGGAGACTTATACAGTAAAGACTTCTTCCCCGAGTTAGGCTGTGCCTTGCTTAGCTCTCAGTGAAAGGAGCCAGCCACCTTATCCAGAGAAAACGGGAGGAAGGACTAAGTTTCATTTTTCCCAAATAAAACAGTAACCAACATGGTGACTGGCCAAAAACAAGGAACCACATAGATTGGCACTTCTAAGAGGACAGTAAGGACACATCTGCATTTGTGCTTTAGCCTGGATCAGAAATGTGCTTTTGAAGTAAATCTTCAACTATCCCCACTCGCTTGTTCTCCAGTTCCCATCCTGGAGAAGCCTCTCAAGAACATGAACCCATTTCCTGTGAGGTGAACTGCATGTAACAAACTCCAGCCACTAATGGGCTTCAGTCCCTGGGAGTAGGCAGGAGCTAGCCCAAAGTGAAAAAACAAACCCCCAACTCAGTGACTGTGACATAGCATATCTGACATAGGGTACATATCATGCCCTTACAGCATATTTTTTCACTCTACAGAGCCACTCTTTTTTTCTGTGTACTGCTTGCTAACATAGGCTACACATTCAGAGTAGATGTAGAAACCAGCATGAGGTATCTAGTTAAACCATACCATCTAGAAGTTATTTAAAAGTAAGTGTGGATACTACAAGAGATTCTGGCTATATAGTTTATGTAAGTCTCAATTTAATAGAATCACAGAATGGTTAGAGTTGGAAGGGACCTTAAAGACCTCCCAGTTCCAACCCCCCTGCCATGGGCAGGGACATCTCCCGCTGGACCAGGTTGCTCAAAGCCCCATCCAGCCTGGTCTTGAACACTTCCAGGGATGGGGCATCCACAACTTCTCTGGACAACATATTCCAGTGCCTCACCACCCTCACAATAAAGAATTTCATCTTAGTATCTAATCTAAATCTCCCCTCCTTCAGTTGAAAACCATTGCTCCTTGTCCTATCACTACATTCCCTCTCGTGTTTTCTGCAGGACCCCTTTATGTACCAGAATGCCACAATAAGGTCTCCCTGGAGCCTTCTCTTCTCCAGGCAGAACAGCCCCAACTCTCAGCCTGTCTTCACAGGAGAGGTGCTCTGGCCTTCTGATCATTTTTGTGATCCTCCTCTGGACCTGCTCTAACAGGTCCATTCCTTCCTCTCTTGGGGGCCCCAGAGCTGGATGCAGTACTCCAGGTGGGGTGTCACCAGAGTGGAGTAGAGGGGCAGAATCACCTCCCTGGACCTGTTGGCACCGCTTCTTTTGATGCGGCCCAGGATGCAGTTCTTCTGGGCTGCAAGTGCACATTGCCAGCTCTTGTTGAGCTTCTCATCAAGCAGCACCCCCAACATGTCCTTCTTCTCAGGGCTGCTCTCAATCCATTCTCTGCCCAACTTGTATCTGTGCTTGGGTTTGCCCTGACCCAGGTGCAGGCTCTTGCACTTGGGTGAAGTGCAAGCTGAACTTCTTGAGGTTTACAGGGGCCCACCCCTCAAGCCTGTCCAAGTCCCTCTGGATGGCATCCCTTCCCTCCAGTGTGTCGACTGCACCACACATTTCTGGGAAGTCAAACATGTACCTTGCGAAATAAATATGCCGAAAAATAATCTCTTTGTTTAATTTATAGGGTTTCTTGAAATATTTTAAGCGTACAGCATATTTATGTATAATTCATTAAAGAAAGGGTATTATGCATATTACTCAACATTTACGCATTCAGAGACAATGTATGGACTGATCCTAGACAGCAGTTTTACTATTTTGTATGCTGTAGCACAGATTTTACTATTTGATTGCCTGCAGCTGACCTCCAGAATTCAAGCAATTCCGTTCCTTCCATCTGCCCTGCAATAAAAACCTCCCAGACAAAATAAACATGTCTTTTTTGAACTCCATCTGATCACAGGCTAGTTTGTAAAAAGCTTGTTACAAAAAAAAGCATATTACTCAAGATTTAAAATAATTTTGTCTGACAATTATGAAGGAAGATTCACTATTTATGGACTCATGTTTTTGATGACTCATGCACTCTCAGCCTGGAACTGAACACTGGTGGAGAAAGAATATTGGCCTAGAAAGAACAGTTGTCTGATTTGAAGGTCCCAAGTTATGTTTTCCCATATTTATTTCTTAAGATTAGATTAGATTTATGCTAAAATGAACATTCCAGAATGGATGACGAGAAAAGTGGTTTATCTATTCCTACAGCAAAAGTCAATTTGACTAACAGCAGTTTATGTTTTGTCCTTATTGAAAAAAGGATTTTACATTGAATAGTTAGTAGTGTGCACAATATATATAAATTGTTGCCTTAACATTACATTTGGAAATTACTGGTAAATGACTGTTAGTAAATTGAAATTAAAAAAAATGGTCCATGCTTTGTTTCCATTATTGTAACTACTAATAAGTTGTAAAAGTAGCAATACACATCTTTCACACTGAAGTCAACACTCACTGTATGTAAAACTTTCAACTATCACAACAACTTGGACTCCAAGCTATCCTTTACCTCACAAATAGCTGAGATAGAAAAATGAGAAATCTTATCTGGTGGTAGTTTAATAAACAACTTATAAAACATCAAAAATGTAACTTTGGACTTGTACGTTACTTCAAAGACAGAAGGATTATGACAATACCAAAACCTGTAGCAATACAGTCAGCATACATGTGGATCATATGGTTCTTCCTGCACAAACCGTGAGATTCCACAGGATCCTCTGTTCCTCTCAGCAATACTTAGATTGTGGTATAATACTGGTCTGTCTTCAATTTTTCTTCTCACTAACCTCCCTCTTTCTAATTGCTGCCTCCTCATCTGTCTCCCTGCCTCTTCCCTCAGGATATCACCACCACTTCACTTCCCCTTGTAAGCTCCAAAAATGCTACCTAAGGTGTATGATACCAAAGATTCATGACTTTACCTTCTACTTCACTTCTCTAGAAAACTATGCTTCACTCTTCAGAAAAAGCTAGCCTAAAATACCCTTGCCTACTACAGTTTTCTACTGTGAATTAAATGATAGTTATTCTAGGTGTTAGGATGACCCTTGGTTTCCTGGGCCGGTTTACTAAAGGTACTCCGTAGTCACAAATAAAACTTAAATAAATAAATAAAAATAAATAAATAATAAATAAAACTCGAACCTGTTTTTCATTTGAAGGATCCCTCCATTCCTTTTGTGTTTCATGAAGAAAACTCAAAGACAGCACTGAAGTCTTACACAATAACAAAAGCATTTGGATTATTTGAGGTCAGCTAATTGATTAGACAATTCATACAAAATGTGATGAAAATTTTTTGCAGAACAAGGAATGATTAAATGAGAGTCAAAAAGCTAGAGATGCTAAGGAACATTTTAAAATATTGTCGTTTTTGTCATAAAGGGCAGAATAAGGCAAAGACATTTAAGTTCTCTGACTAGTTGTGCCATGTATCAGGGAAAGTGGGCACGCTGATTTGCAGAAAGACTGAGCAGCAGCTCAGCGTTTTTGTTTGGAGGAAAATAAGTTCATTCCCCTACAGTCATACTCTTTTGCATGCCAAGATTCTAACAAGCCCATGCACTTAAACTTACCACATTAATTACATTCTCACGCCCCAAAGGCAATGTTGTCTGAAGCTGTCCGGTTTTCAGTCATTTCATAAACCTTCAGAGACTGCAGTTTTCCAAATTGATTTCAGGACTTCAATATTAAAGTTACTTAAATACTAACTAATCCAACAGGCCTTAGTTTTAAAAATGGAGAAATAAACTTTTCTAAGCAAGAATTGATAGCACATAATTCTTGCTGTACACTATCCAGGCAATACTTCACAGATTAGTTATGTCTGATCTTCTACGCTAGGGAGAACTTTTGTCCTCAGGAGCCTAGTACTAGAAATGGCATCTTACGATCCAAGGTTTTTTATTTTGTTTAAATTTGTCTTACAGTTAAACTCTGATACTTGAAATTAAGAGGAATCTGTAAGGCAAAAGGCCTAGCTTGATTAACATACTTCATAATTGCAGGAAATGTTTTTCGACCCTTAGTTGACTCAAAATTTTTTCTCATGATTTTTTAGCAGCATGATCTACTTCCCTAATGAATCATTCAGAATGAATGAGAAAAGATCTGCATACTTGGAAATAGCAACAGAACCTTGCAATCATTTTGAAATCCCCCATATATTAAATAGCTTTATATTTTCAAAACAAGCTCCAGATGTGTAAAAGAATGATACTTGATTTGTGTTAGGCCTAAAAGATCATTTGCCTTTTTCTTCTGGCCTTGCAGCACTTCAGTTTGCTGTCATTTTGCTCTAATTCTTCTAATCAAAAGGAGACACACTGGGAAATGTTCTCATCATCTCATCTTTGGCATCTCACTTACATGAGTGGTAGTACAGCCTCCTAGACACTCAGTGAAACCTCCAGAGTGCAGTTCAGAGTGTGTAAATTAGATGCTAAATGTCAGAATGTATGAAGACCCTCTTAAAGAAGCATCTTAAGAAGTCATCCCAATAAAGCACCGACTTCAAAATGGAGACGAGTGACTCAGATTTGAGCAGAAAACACATAAAATGTTCAACACATCCTCAGTAATGCAGATAAAAATAACACTACCAAAAATTCTTTCCCCTGCCCACAATTTAGTAGCTCATGACTCAACTGCAGATCTCACAACACAGAACATTGTTTCACAGTCACACTGGACTTACCATTTAATTTATTAATTTAGAAGTATCATTTTTTTTTTACACGCATTATGTAGTTGACTTGTATGACAGCTCTTATTTATCAGCAGCTAACAAATGTACTCAGCTACTCTTGATGGGGGATATTCTTTTAGGCAGACTTTGTATCAGGGAGGATCCATAGTTCTAACACTACCACACCCAGCAAAGGTCACCATGTAAGAGTAAAATTAATAGAAAAGGTCAAATTGTTCAACAGCATTATGAAGTAACATTGTTAGAGTCAGGAAGAAATCTTGTGATTATTTATCAACACCATCAGCTGTAGAACAAAGAGCTGAACATAAACCAGGCAAAAAAAAATTTTACTCGTTAAAAAGGGAACTCATTTACTCATTTAAAAAGGAGTTCTAAAGAAAAGTCAGAGAAGGTAATCAACAATAGATATGACAAAAGGATTTTAAACATTACAAAAAAAGCACAATATCGCACAGTATTCTGTATGAAGATGAATGCAAATATTTCAGACCAGAGTATCACACTGGAATGCGTATGGCAAGATTGGTTTTAGACACATAGGTTAAATGTGAGGACATCTGCATTGCTAAGACTAAAAAGACTCAGATAAATGTAAATAACTTCCTTGTAATTTGTGTTCTTTAAACAATCAGCAAAATAGTTCAATTAAAATGTTAAACAATGCTTTTCAGCACAGAAATACTTATGTTGCAAGTATGAATTCTAAAAGACACCCTAGAGTCTTTCTATGCACCAGGAGCAAATCTGGTATTTACTTTTCCCAAGTTCAACCTGTTTTATTTCAATAAGATGCCCTGAAATCTTTTTATAATTATTTCCATTGCATATAAATATAATCTCCTGGTATTAGTAAATTAGCTTGGCTAAATATAGCAAGGAGCACTCATGTTTTATGGGGCATTTTCTTTGGTATGCAGCTAATATAAATAAAATAAGCGGAGAGGAGCTGGCAGTGCTCCACTGACATTACATCACTTTTCCTTAATAGGAAACCTCTCTGCAACTTAACATCTTGCTTTAAACACTCAGAAGTGTCCACAAAGTCTTCAGTGAGGATCATCATATAAGGCCAGTAGTTAGCTGCAGAGGACTAGAACACAGAGCTGGAGCTCCTAGTACACCATCAGAAAGAGAACCTCTAATGAAAACCACCTTTAAATTGTCACCAACTGCAGGACAAGAGAGATGCATAATCTCGAAGAAAAGATATGTGTGACATGTACATAATTCCAGTAAAAAGCAAGGGATGAAGTTCTAATTCCTCTTACTTTATTTCAGTAGACTTGGGATTTCCTCTAGGAACCTTAGAAAGCCACTAATTAAAAAGAGAGGCCTTAATCTGCTGGTCAAAAGCAGGACAGAGAGACAAACGTCTACCATAGTTTTATTTGCTGCTTGCTCGTTGTGATCCAGACAAAGACAAATCCTCTATTTTACACTACCCCCAGTACTGCCCCTTATCTCTAGTATGACACTATTTTGAAGAAATTAGATTATTGTAAAATATGATATTCATTTACTAAGAGCCAGATCTCACCACCCATACATATGCTGAGCTTTTCACCACAAACGATAGGACTCCTTGATTGTACACAATAAAAATAAATTAAATGTGCAGCAAACCCCAGTGGACTCGCAAGTTTTTTTTCTGAGAAAAAGACGGTCCTTGTACTCAATTTTTTGCATCCATTACAGAGATTACTTTTCGTCTCTCAGTATATGACACAAACAATAAAGTCTAGCAATCAATGTAGTACACGAAGAATAAAAGCTCCCAGAGGACTTTACATTCATGCTGTAATTAATGTAAACATAAATTTCAGTTATTGTATTTCTAATGTGCAATTGCTGAGCAATAATCCAAGTCCTGCTTCAAGCCTGTATGCAGTATTTGCTGGCATGGAATTTTATTGAGAGCATAATTTATTTAGGCACTGTCACACACACACACAGACACAAAAATGTATTTACCACAGTACAAAAAGTCAGGGTAGGTCATTTTCTCCTCTGCTTTTTCCAAAAAAGTTTGAGAGGAGTTCACCGAGTGGCTCCTACTGCTTTTAGTTGCAGCTGTGCAACATACAGTCTTTGTAAATATACAGTAAGTGTTGCCATGTTTATATCAGTGACTCTCAAGAAAGAAAATGTTAATCAAGTAAGGTATGCAATAAATAACTGTAAGATGGAGTACACTGAATACCACTGTGAATCGCGTGACCTTCTGATACCATGGATTCTCTGTCCCCCTTACTCAGCAAATCATTCCCAAATACTTCCGTGTGTCCTTCCATGCTCTTTCACACCCAGTTGTGATGGCACAACAGTTTAGGATCCTTACAGAAGAAGGGGCAAGTAAGTTAAAGGTTGAAAGTAACCCTAGAATTTGAGTGGACTGGTGGTTTTGTTTGTTGGTTGGGTTTTTCTGTGGTTATAGTTTGGGCCTTTGAGGTGGTGGTTGTTTTTTAAAAAACTTGGATTCATTCACCACTTCAAATTAAAGAGCAACCACCCCAAAGGTTCTGCAGGTGCAACAGAAGGGTGGTGGTTGTCCAGGAACAAGCACCTGAGAGCTGGACATCCCACAGCTCACACTGCCTACCTTCCAAGGTAGGGTTTGTGAAGCCATACCTTTAGTTTTTTAATCATGAAGGATAAAAAAGAAGTTCTATATCCACTTTACTTCTGAATTGGCAGCAGCGATGATCTTTATGTCTTAATTCACACGTACATTTTTAATTCAACTGCCCTAAAATTAACCAAGTCTTTAATGGAAGTAAAGCCAGAGTTTACATTACAACAGATGAAAGTGATTTTAAGCTGGTTAGTGTGCACAATGAATAATCGGAGCACATTTCCCCTCCAGGGCTGTAACTATCTAAAGATTTCAAATGGAGGGTATTTGTGCAACATTAACACACACTCTCCAAGTAGATAGGTACAGGCCTTCATTTCACTAAAAATGAAGACATGTAACTTAGGACTTGATTTCCTGAATGGCAAAGGTATAAATAACGATATTCACTTGACTAGTTTCATCTTTGTACACTTTTGTTGATCTGCAAATTGGCTACTTACTGAATAATTTGGTTTTCTTTATTCTAAAACTATGTGCAGAATTATTAGCATCAGCAAATGCTCATTTTCTCAAACATCATTTTAGCGGTGGCTTCAATTAATGCCTAGCTTTCAGAAAGGCCAGGGAAAGCAGAGGAATTAAGTTAGACTCAAACTACAATTTCAAAAAATATGGCAGCTATATTTATATAGCATTAATCAAATCTTAGTTCCAACAAAACTTCACCAAAACCTGTTGATTGGATGACATGATTCCTGCTAAATAAGTTATAATTCTTCATTAAGTTTCAACTATTGTACTGTGTTGCACTGTCATTTTGGAAACAGAGAAAACATCTGCTAAAATGAGCGGTAACAGAAAAAATTCAACTGCGAGTCTCTCACTCATCCATCCCAGCACTATTATTATGCAGGTTAGCCTACTATATAGAACAGCCACAAGAGGAACTAATATGCCAGCCAAGCATGTACGTGTTGAAACTATCCTCTTTTTGTTTTATCACAGAAAAAAACACGCTGTAACAGCTTTCCAAACTTGTGTAAATGAATTCAGGAATTCAAAGCAGTAGCCCGTGTGTTCAGGCACAAAGACATTGAATTGAAATTAATGGGAGCAACAGTGACAAGTAGCTCTGAAAATCAAGGAATTTTTGTATGAATTAAGTTAATTCAAATAAATTTGAAAATTTACATTTAATATTTCATCCATGTATTATAATAATCGGTTTCAATTTTTAGTTTGTGCTTTGAGTAATTTTTTATGGTGAATTAAGTATCTCAGTAATTAACCGTTATTTGAATGGCACAGAAATAGTTGGAAATGCAAAGGTTTCATGACCAGGTTCCCAGTGAAGACCAATCAGTAGTGACAGAAATGGAAAAAACCTCATTATAGCATATGGGAATATGATGGAAGTGAGTCAATCTCCACTCTCTTACCAGAAAAGCTGTCACAAAGTGTAAACATACTACCTTTAATCTCAACCTTTATTAGCAAATTTAAGCCGTGAAAACACAGAAACATTCATGCCTGGAAGATATCCCTATATGTAAGGGAGTGTGGAAGATTTTTTTGTGGATGTTAACTCAGTGTCCTTCATGGCACACTAGAGTCTTTTCCAAGATTTAATTAAATATTCAGATCACAGCAACACCTATCAAGTTATACAGATCCAGGTAATTTAAACAACAGTGATGAATGACATCACTTGCTTCAAAAATTGGAATAGAAAAACTTCCCTATTAAAGGGTATGGCAGAACTTACGCCATGCTGTCTTCAATTGAATTTTGAAGCTATGAACAAAACAGAGCATTAGTTTTCTTTATTCTTGACAAAGTACCTTTGCATTGAAACGGTGTTGTAGAAGATACCTAGACAGCATTTCTCAAGTTTACTACCTGATTCCCTGAATAAAATAGTTAAACAAATCACTTCAGCTATTTGAAGATACAGCTTCATTATCTGCAGAGCAAAGAGTTAACGTTACTAACATTACTATAGTATTTGTTTTTTGTAAACTACACATATGCCATAAGCAGGTGTACTTGGCCGCATGTTTTACAGACTGGTCCCCCAACGATGTAACCTGTGGATCTGTAAGACTGTACCACAGCTCCTTCAGCTCATGTGGATTTCTCCCAAATAAAAACAGGGCAAACTCTAGTCTTGTTTGAATGTCCACCAGCTCTTGAGGCTCAGCACCGTGAGTTACACTCTGCAGTGCATTTGTGCTACATAATGCAGGCACCAACAATGACATCATGTATTAATGTACTACAGGTTCTCATAACATCAGTAGAATTTGTTCATAGTACTGTCATTGAATGAAAAATGTTACAATATTGCCCAGTTTTCTTCTAAAAATCACTTTTTAATATATACATATTAACTTGTATTCTTACTCTGGAGGCCCTCCCTCCAGTCTTCAAGTTTTCTTCAAGTCTCCGATACAGAACTTTGTATTATTACCTAATTCATCAAACGGAAAAGAAAACACTGTTCTCCCAGTGAATAACTTCTTTTGCTAAATGAGCATGGACAAGGCAATAATATGCAACTTGGAAAGATCCATGCAAGTTTATAATAGTTCCAATTTCAGGTACTATTAACATTCTAGAATCTTTTACAGTTCACACTGTCTAAACTTGCTTTGTTGTCATTACTTAATAATTTGACTGCCTGAGCTAAAAGAAAAGCTACAAAGATAGCAATTCTTCCCAGAACAATGAACTGTAGAAAAATTAATAATTTTAGATTTACATATGAATTCTGTGTTGCAAAACTAGCATAAGAAGGGTGCAAGCCAAAATAAATTCACTCTTGAGAAAGTTCACACAATGAAGCCTCAGAAGAAACTGTACCACTATCAGGGAATAACAGCTTGAAATGCCTAGAAATATTATATAAATCAGAAGGCATCTCCTTCAACACCAGCTAAGTACCACTTAGTTAACAACCACTTGTACTAATTTTCTGCTGTAGTTTTAGCCTATGGTACTACAGTTTAGAAATTTTGTTTTCCTCTGTTTCAGACTAGGAGATTGGAGACGAAGGAATCAACTGAGCTGGTCTATATGCAGAATTCTACCAGAACAGATAATCCTACCAGATACTCCAAACTGCTTACATGTACACACTTATTCTGGAACAGAAACAGCCAATTTTAAAGCTAATGAGGTATAACTAATTAAACTTGACACTTTCTAGAGACAACTTGTATAACTTTGTGTTATTCCCACCCATAGCCAGACTTTGATATAGCCTGAAGGTGATCTACAACACTATCATTTCTGACTGCTTATCCTTCAGTTTTTAGGCCAGTGTGTAAATTAATCAACAACAATAAATGTAATCCTAGTTTTACTGGGAACAAAAAATCCAAACATACCACAGATAAATCTCAAGAGTTTGCACCTCAATGAGAATTTAATTAGAAAAGCGATTATTCAAAAACTCTGGAAAATATATACTATTATCCCAGCAAAACTACTAACATTTTCTGAAAAAAAGGCATTGAAATTGTTTCACTAAACCAAAAACATTATAGTTTAAACGCATGCTCTTGTCCCCACAACACATCAATGTGCAATATTCGTGTGATGGGAATCTGTACAATGCAAGACAGACAACAAGAATATTAGGCACAGTCAGCAATTTACAGGAGAACCAATTGATTTGGTCCTTAATGCATACATCCAAGAGCAGCCAAGGAAAACTCTGAAACATTGAACTGCTGCTCAGACTGATTAGGGAAATAAATTTTTCATAGAATCACAGAATTGCCTAGCTTGGAAGGGACCTTTAAGATCATCTAGAGAAAAAAAAAAACAGGAAAAAAAAAAAACAACCCACACACACCAAACAAAACAGGCCAACACTAAACCATATTCCCGAGCACTATGTCAATTCGTCTTTTCAGGGATAGTGCCTCAACCACGTCCCTGGGCAGCCCATTCCAATGCCTGATAACCCTTTCAGTGTAAAAATTTTTCCTAATATCTAACCTGAACCTTCCCTGGCACAACTTGAGGCCATTTCCTCCTGTCCTATCACCTCTGACTTGGGAGAAGAGACCGACCCCCGGCTCTCTACACCCTCCTTTCAGGTAGTTGTAGAGAGCGATAAGGTCTCCCCTCAGCCTCCTTTTCTCCAGGCTGAACAACCCCAGCTCCCTCAGCCTCTCCCCATAAGACTTACTCTCCAGACCCCTCACCAGCTTCGTTGCCCTTCTCTGGACCCGCTCCAGCGCCTCAATGTCTTTTTTGTGGTAAAGGGCCTAAAACTGGACACAGTACTCGAGGTGAGGCCTCACCAGTGCCGAGTACAGGGGGACGATCACCTCTCGGGTCCTACTCACCACACTGTTCCTGATACAGGCCAGGATGCTGTTGGCCTTCTTGGCCTTCACCTGGGCACACTGCTGGCTCATGTTCAGCCGACAGTCGACCAACACCCCCAGGTCCTTTTCTGCCAGGCAGCTCTCCAGCCACTCTGCCCCAAGCCTGTAGTGCTGCAGGGGGTTGTTGTGACCCAAGTGCAGGACCCGGCACTAGGCCTTATTGAAACTCATCCTGTTGGTCTTGGTCCATTGATCCAACCTGTCCAGATCCCTCTGTAAAGCCTCTCTACCCTGCAGCAGGTCGACACTGCCACCCAGCTTGGTGTCGTCTCCGAACTTACTGAGGGTGCACTCGATCCCCTCCTCCAGATCATTGATAACGATGTTAAAGAGAACGGGTCCCAGTACCGAGCCCTGTGGGACACCACTCGTGACCGGCCGCCAACTGGATTTAACTCCATTCACCACCACTCTCTGGGCCCGGCCCTCCAGCCAGTTTTTAACCCAGTGGAGAGTATTCCCATCTAAGCCATGGGCAGCCAGTTTCTCCAGGAGGATACTGTGGGAGACTGTATCAAAGGCCTTGCTAAAGTCCAGGTAAACAACATCCACAGCCTTTCCTTCATCTACCAAGCGGGTCACTTTGTCATAGAAGGTGACCTTACACGTCTCACATCGTCTGAAAAGCCCCTTTACCACCTCTTTCCTGTCCTTTCTGCAGCATGCTGCAGTTACCTCTACCAACTATGAAACACATATGAAACCTTCAATTACTCTACAAACTTTGACAGTGGTCAGTGGTTTTAGCAAACCCTAAATTTTCCAAAACGAAGGGCAGTTAATTGAGAAACTAATCATATTGGTAGCCTGCTTCCTTTTTAAGCGACTCTTGTCAAAAGACATTTTCAATTTCATGCAAAGCAGTAGACATCCTATAACAAAAGTCATGAGGAATTTGAGGTAATTAAATAGAGGAAGGATTTGAGAATAAACTCAACAGCCAACCACAAAGATTAACATCAGGAAGCTTTACAGCAGATTTTTGTGATTCTTCCTCTATCATAAAGACCATCAGTGATGACAGAGAGACAATTTCCCTAACTCAGAAGCACATTAAGTATTTAATTATGGTTTTGTGAAGAATTTAATCTTTTGGACAAGGTGCTTCTGTCTTGTATCACTCTCTATATGAGGCCCTGGCATTTTTCAAACATTTCCACTAATTAAAAATGTCCTATTCACGTTTTTACAAATGTCTCCCAAACATCCTACTTTCACTCTAATTAGTTAATCCTCTATTCCTCTGCATAACCAACTTTGCTCTGCCAGTACTGGAAATTCTGGCAGACATACTAAACCTTTTGGAAAAAGCAAGGATACTTAGTAAAAATATTAGGCATCCCAGAGCTCTGTATGTTCACACAAATTCACTCAACCTCCCCAAACTTTCATCTACTACAGACCAGCTTCCTGCTTAAATGCATTCCAATTCTATTCTGCTCTGCTCTTTATCAATGAGCACGTTACTTCAAATATTAGCATGGCAAACAGTTCCTCTAATTTAGTACTCGGACAAGAATTCACTCAGTAAACAGGGCTTGTCTTTTGCATTTGTAGGCATTAGTGCTTAAAGCACAAACATCTATCTTCTTAATCCAAAAAAGGACATAATGTGAACACTCTGTTTTAGTTGCAAAGCGATAATTAGACCAGTGGCCCACGGAGCTCTTTTGTAATTCTTTATAATTGACTCTCCCTAGGTCACTCCTCTTTTCTAGTTACAGTCTACCCCCAAAAAAGTCAAAAGTTTGTACCCAACAGGAATGTTAACTTTACAGTTACAAAGTACTACAGAACAGTCTTCAAAGAGTGTTCTAAGTGACAATGAAATAGCCTTGCCTGGCAGTTTGGAGGAGGAGCAGACTCCAGTCAGAAGAGGATGAAACCAAAAGTACCTTTTTGCCTTTTAGTAAAACAACATGCTAAATCTAGCGTTAAAAATATCAATACTTTCTCTGAACCAAACGTTTCACCACACAAAAAGCCATGCCCATAGATAATAAACCAATCCTTGTAAGAAGTGTAGGAATGGCTTGCTTCATCTCAAGATATGCATGGCAAAAGAACCTGAAACTAATTTATAATTATAACATTTGTGCTCACATGTTAATGCCCTGATTTATTACTGCAGTCTCTAACAACCAGAACATCCCCTACTCCTGTGTCTGAATTTCTTTGTATTTCTGTGAACCTGCAGAATCCCTGCCATTGTTTGTCTGTGAGAAGAAAACTCCCAGTGAGGTATCGCAGAGCAGCTGGATATGCTGAAGCAAAGACAGGCAATCACAAAACCCTGCTCCTTTAAAATGACAGCCTGGGCTCCAGAAAGTATGGCTTCCCTCCTTAAAAGATTCCTCAGAGTTGAAATCGGGTCCTCGATCTTGAGTGAACTGCGATGCATGTGGTCAGCACTGAGCTTCACCATCCTGGGAATGGTTCCACCATCCACTGCTCCGTGCACCACATGACGCGTCTTTGACATCAAGACTAGATTACTGCAATATGTTCCAGCGAGGGCTGCAGAGAAGGCTCATGTGTTGCTTGCAGCTGGTTGCTGACGGCAGCCCTACAATTGGTGGGAGAGCAAGGGAAACGTGGCACAGAAATCCTGATTTCTGAGTCTTCTGATCGTTTTTCTGGGCATCTCATATGATTCAGATAAATGACATTATTCACATTAATTGGCTCTATATACCTATCCATTAGCATGACCACTAAAATTTGAAGGGATGGGGACACGGGAACCTAGAATTTTAGAATCAGTTGTATAATTTTTATTTCTAAAATCTCAGAAACACTTAAAGACACTGTGTTTTATGGGCCAGAGACAACCATAGAATGAACCTCAGAGTCAGCAGCTGGAAGTTTATCCTTTGTTTGAAAAAATGTTGACATATCATTTTGGTTTTAAGTTAATAGGCCATCTATGCAGACAAATGCACGTGCAACGCTCATCTAATTCAGTTGCATGTATATGAAAGAAGAAAGCTTTCCCTGAAAGCTCTGCATCCTGTGAGCACAAATGTTCCTGAAACACAACTGATATTAAAAATATTTTTCTTCTTTTTAAAAAAGAAAGAAGACATTTAGAGGGTATCTTCATACAAAGAAGAAAATGGAAGCAATAATTTTCCAGAAATTCCTGATGAACAACTTAAGAAAATGTTGAGCACTTAACCTCTAAAACTCTAGCAGAAACTCCAAGAGCCACTAAAGATAAAAGAATGGAAACCACATGTAACATCCTAGAGACTCATAAGACAACATAATGTACTTTCAATATAGTTTGAACTTCCGTAGTCTCACTTTATAAATCGCATTTCATATGTCTGCAGAAACTGATAGAAGAGGTGTCTCTCTTTTTTTATGTTACATACGGATCTCCAGATATTTACAAAGATAGAAAAACTACAAAGATTTATAGAAAATCAAGACTTCCTCCCTAGAACATAGTCAAGCAGTATGGCAAACTGTTTACTGCCTTAAAAAATAGGCTACAAATGTTATACGTGAAAGAATAATACAGGATTTTGGGAGGACATTGAACCTAGGAGTGTAAGAATTATCATGGATATATGGAAATTACCAGGTAGCTTTAGAAACAGAAAACCAATAGAATTTGGCTATGTCAGAGGAGGAAACATGTCTGTTGTGGAAAAGAAAACACAAAAGTCTGACTCCTTATGGAAAAGATTCTGTAGTTTATAGAGCCAAATACACAGTCTGGTGGCTTGTCAGTTGACTAATATTGCTGGACACTTCTGAAGCCCAGGCACTCTTTTCATGAAAATGTCTGAAAGTCATTTGTAGCTACGCACTAATGCCTCTGTCAGTATGGATATCAATACTCCCTTTAAATTTTCTTTACATAATTCTGGTTTAGGAACCTTAGATTTGCACAGAACTAAATGGCACCATCTTGCAAAAGACTCACCATCAGTAATGCAATACCAAGTAACTCACGCTTTCATTTAATTCCCTAAATTTTTTGACAGGAAACACAGATCACACACAAATACAGACTGCATGAAGATACCCCATCCACAAAATATTATGACCACCTCTGGGGTTTTCAAAGCCTCGCTTGTACTAAAAAATTCACTAGATCTTTGGTCACCACAAAATACAGCCATAAATCAGGGTGCCCTCCCGAAACCTTCAAACACTGAAAAGAAAGGCTTTATATTTCAGAGCCAAAATAAGTATAGCGAGGTGGGCTGGAAGAAATACAGCACCACTGGGTTTCTGCACAAGGAAACTCTCCTTTCATTTGTGCAAAACTTTCTATGTTGCCTTGGTGAATCTGCTCCACTAGCCAAAGTCGGCTATGAAAATTGTTTTGCACTTTAATAGCTGCTTTAAACAAATCATCCCCATGAGTCAGATACAGATTTTTACTTATGCTCTGTATGGATCCACACACATATATATATATTCACACACCATTAGATATATATGGACACAGAAACAGACTTGCATTATCTCCTCTCATAAAAAAATAAATAATTGCATTATCTGTACTTTGAAGCCAGAAACATACATTTTACACACATCTGTATGTACATACACACATGGTGTTTCAAAAAGAAATGAAAAACAATTCTGTTTCTAGTGATTATGTTCATACTGTCATTCATTCAGCCTATTCAGAAGAATGAATTCAGCCATGGAGTAAAAATTTAAAAAGACGACAAAATCCAGCTATAGAAGTAACACAATGATCCTTTTTTAAGGATAAGTCTTCCAAGTTGTGAGTAAAGTGCAAAAATGGGTGGGAGCAAGCCCAGCTTAAAGCTCAGCCTAAAACCAGCAGGTTGGCTCTCCTGAGAAAAGTTGCTGTAACACATGCAGGTCTTGATTTAAACCAGCTTTCTGTATTCAGTGTGGCTGGAGAACTGGGGTCACACTTTTTAAATGATTGTGTAGGAGAAGAACCACACACAAAAAAAAAAAAAACAACAAAACATTCCATACACTTTTCCTATTTACTAGATCCCAGGCAGGAACTCCTAATGAAGTTTCTCCAGCCCACCAGATACTGCCTGCATTCATTTCTTGCTTTCTGAAGTGGATCCTTTTTCATCATAGCAGAGGAATTCTTTTTAAATTAAAATTTAAAAATTAAATCCAGCTGACTGAATCTCCATCTAAATTCAATGCTTTTAAAGCAAAGTTCAGTCATTTTCTTGCAAATGCAAAGATTAAAACAATCCCACCCAAGATCATAAAAGCAGTAAGTTAAATACTGATGTTGTAAACTAATTCCCTATGTTTCTCCGTTATTTACATGTGCACCTCAGGTACTGTTTTGCCTTATTGGGTACAAGAGCATATAAGAATTTGATGGGGTTAGTTGGTTGGTATAAATGTTAACATTATTAAAACAGACTTTTGTGTGTTAATCTATTTTTACATTTTAGCCTGGAAAATAAAGTGTAATCATGCTGCCAATGAAAACCAAAAAAATCTTTTCCTGTACATTTCTGCTGGCTGACACATGTCTGCAAATAATTGTCTTCTCTAGAAAGCCTTCACTTTACACCAATCCAAAAGGACAAGTGAGACATGTGCCATCTTAGGAACATTTACCAAAACTTGGATACTTTGGCAATGCAGTATAGCAGCTCCTGACACACAGACTCATGTCTTCAACCAAATAACTCTACCATATTTTTAAGGCTGAAATATGAATTCAAGCTCACATTATTTCAAACAGAAAGTGACACTCCATAGTGAAGCATGAAGTAAGTCTGGTTTCTTCAAAAAGAAGAACTAGAAGAATTATTTTTTTCTTCTCTTATGTTTAAGATCAGCACATACAATATAGACCACTGTATGAAACTGATAATATTTCAAAGAGAAGTTTCAAGAGGAACATTTTTTGGTAATGTGAAGGAATAAAATTCCCCAGTCTTCTTTCTTAGAAGAAAGTCCTAGGAAGGACTGGAACGAACTCTGAGTAACTGCTACCAAAGGATAAACTAAATTAATCCAAGATTTCTTACTCAAATCATCCCTGAAGAGATACACACGCTATGCAAACTAGGGAAAGCAGATTCAGTTGTTCCTTGGCTGATCTCATGCGGGTGCACCAGGCAGAGAAATGCCCAGCAAGAAACTGACCCACTGTATTTATTTATTTATATAAAAATAAATTCTGTTTATCTTAAACTCCTTCCCTTTGTAGAAAAGGAAAGCGTTGGGGAGTGCCATAGACAATACACTAATTATAATCACTTTCTGCTTCAATAAAGGAAATACAAGCTTCCTGCCTTGGCAAGGGCCAGAATGTCTCAAGCAGGTGGGAGAAGGTCCATGCTAAGTGTCTAGACAGCAATGCGGACAAAAAATATTTCCCAGTTTTTCTATTCATGTACTATTCCAGAAAGTATAATTCACAGATGTAAAAGAAACTGCCTTAATTATTGGTTCTCCCTCTATGATAATTATGATAGCAGTGTAAGCAATCTTTTTAAATTATATGAATACCAAAACGTTAAATGATCTGTAAAGCTCCAGGAAGTTCTGCCACTTGTGGTCACAAAAGACTCTCCTCTTCGCTTTCTGCAGAATAAGAGGTTAAAATGAGTCTTCTGGGCATACTACAACTTGGTTAGTAATTACTCTGTATGCATTCTTCCTAATTCTTCCAAATGGATGTATTATCGCTATGAAATCATTGCTCACTATTGCTATCACTGAGTGGGAGCTTCACTCCAAAGGGAACTTTATTCCTTAATCTAGCACTGAAATACTATCTGTTAAGAAAATGGGAATATTTCCAAGAAAGAAGATGATTCGTGAACACAAAATTCCATAGGCATATTTTGCTTAAAGGATATTCCCAGGATGAAAGGTTTCCAGCCAATATTTTTTTTTTCAGGAATATGCGGGACTACCCATTAATTAATATGTTCTAAGTAGTCCTAAAATTTTTACTGGGAAAATTAAATCTTAGGGCCGCCACTCTTCTCAGGTCCGTAAAGGTCCATTAGATCCCCAAATACTTGAAGACTCCTTTCTTGGAGATTAAATAACAAATGAAAAGATATATGACAATAACATAAAATATTTCATATGGAAAGTATGTAACTAATAGTGCATGTGCTTATCTTCATCTTTCAGAGTTTGTCCTCACTGCACCTCCTGCACTCCCCTTATCTACACATTTTCATCTTAGAAAGTCAGCTTTTTAAAACCAAGGTCTTTATCTTCATGTCTGTCATGGTTTGGTACCTACCACTGTTCATAATCTACAGGAAATGAGGCTATACACACAGAGAAAACATACACGACATCGCATTGATTGATGCTCTACTCTGCTCCTAGGCACATGGGTCCACATTAACGTTGGCATCAGTAAAATCACAAATCAGCTACTTTAAACAGAGCTGGTTGAGCAATTGATTTGCTGTTTGAAGAACACAATAATTTCCCATCAAATACATGACTTTACAAGTCAGATCGGTTTACTTTGCCCATCTGAGAAGCAGGTAAATTTAAATAAGGCGAGTCTCTCATTTTGAAGCAGAGTGCTAGAAAAAATTTCTTTACAGGAGAGAAAAAAGGAATTCTCCATGTCAGTGAGCTGACCAGCATCCCGCAGGTCACTTCCAGCCAGGCCGCTCCCTTTGTTTTCCAATGCCCCAAACCCAACAGCTGAACATTACTCATCAGATTTACCACTGAGTGCTTACAGAAAGGGAGGCATGCTGTTCTAACATAGCTAACATAGCTATTAGAAATGGCTCTCGCAGTCATACAGACCACAGGGTGGATGACAAAACTGCAACCTCACTCCTGTCTGTGGAGAGCTCAGACTATCATGCCCTCCACAACTGTCGCATTAGCTCAAAAAATTCTTCAGTACAGAGCAGAGAATAGGGACTTGCTTTCTGCTGCCTGGAACCGTATATCTCGATAATTACTTTACAATAACTGCAATTGTACAAAACCAGTAATTACTGGGAATAACGCTTTGCAAAGTCTTATATGTTGCAATCATCACACAGTGTCTGCAAAGAGAAAGTAGTAGACTCAGGCTAGTCAAAAAGAACAGGCCCGCAATAAGAGGTGCACGAGCACCTATTATTGTCTAGCAAGATGAGCCTGGCAGGAAAACATATTTCACTGTTTTGCTCTTACATAAAAATAAAAAATAAAAAAAAAAAGAAGAACAATTTGAAGATCATAGAGAATTTTCTAGGAGTTCGTTAAGTATGAGAACATAAAAACATGTACTTTAGAGCAGTGCTTTTTAATGGAATCCTGATCTCTCAGGCTGCTTATTGTTACTTAAATCACACTTTACAATTTCAGAACAGTTTTTCAATGAAAAAAATAAATATTTGCTTGGCTCTCATAAAGCTACAAGAAAAGTCATGTGACATATATCTGTCAACTGCTAACAAACCTTTTCTACACATCCACCATTCTGATTTTAGAAAAACTTTTATATCAGATTGTAGTGTACGGTAACCTGGTAAAATCTGACTTTGTGATTATAAGGTTTCATTACCTCAAAGATGAGATAAATGTTTCTATTCAAATGAGACACTCCTAATTCCAACAAAATCCTACCTGCATATTCCTAAGAGTTTAAAAAGTTGTAAGAACATCTGTACATTTCCTACTCAATCGTCCCAGTTTCTTTTATTCAAACTTTTATCCCTTTGACCCCACCTTTTCCCACATGGTTTCTTCTCCTGGCCAGGAAAATTAGTATCAGAATATTATTTCACAGACAGTTCTTTCAGTTTGTTTTTTTTCTCCATCCAAAAGCAGGATGCAACAGAATCTCTCTCAGAATCCTGTTCTCACAAGTATTTTCCCCCTTTTTCATAGTGAAGTGGTTTAGATGCAATCCATGGACATGGGCTGAGAGCCATTTAACTTTTTATATGTTTTTCCATCCTCTTGTTATCAGTTCTATATCTTAATCCTTCTATGTCTGGTATGCATTGTGAATCACAGACTAGCTCTGGATGCCTGGAAACTGTTGGGCTTCCTTAAGAACATCACCATAACTTTTCCCACCCCAGAACTTCAGTGTATTTTGGTGCACAGACTTGTGAGTGGACATAAAACTTTCCATACAACATGTAATACATCTTACGGAGTTAATTTCAGAAATATAAGGTTTGGTCCCAGGAATCAAGGTTTCAGTTCAATACAGCCACAGAATTCTGTGGAAAAACAGTCTCTTGACCTCAAAGCCTAATGAAACATCGAATGTGTTCGCTCCTATTTTTAGATGTATGCTCTGCAGTGCCATATTCCTTAATATAAGGCTGACGAAAATGTTCCAACAGCAGACGTTGGTTTCTCTTTGATAGCCAATGCATATCTCTGCTTTCCAAGTTTCTGTAAACACATCATTATAAGGAAGGCCAGTCTTACTTTTCCCAGCCTTCTTTCTAATTATGCGCCTTCTGCCAGGAAACTTTCGCTTTTTTTTTTCCTCCTGTCTTCGCTACTAAAATTTAAACAAAGGCCTGCTACAGACTTGGAAAAGAAGAAAAAAAAATCTCCAAAGCCATTACTGTTAAAAGTTACAAAGTTACTAAGTAACACCGAATTCCTTTGAACACTCAAGGATAAACATTCGACAAAAAAAGTCAGCCAGAAGAGGACATCCCTGCTAGGTCACCAAATATGTCTTCCTTACAGACTAATGAATTCCACAGGGCAAAAAGAAGCCCCAACTCAATATTTTGCTCGATTTTGGTTTAATTTTTGTAAGAAGCCATAGTAAAGTTTTCTAAAACATCCAAGTCTCCTGTTAATTACCAACTCTCTTTTCATCCAGGAGTATCACAGGCCTCCTACAGGAGTCTCCCACAAAGAAGGCTGAGAAAGCACTCATGTTTTACCGCTCTGTCACGTTTAGTACCAAAGTAACAACTGATTTAGCCAGTCCCGAGCCGCTGAGATCCACACAGCCGCTGCCGCCACACCGGCATCCTTTCTGTCTTTGGAAACGCCAAGCGGATGGCCAAGCTCGGCAAATAAAGCGCATCAGCCAAACTCGAACGCACCTACAGACGACGTGCCAAACTAAAAGGGCAAGAAACGGCCGTGCGAGAAGGAAATACTCGAAAGAAACGCGGTCAGCCCCATTCCGTTACGGCACCGTTTCCTTCGCCCCGGACCCCTCGCCTCCCGTCACCGCTTCTGCCGTGCGCTCGCCTCACCCGCAGAAAGCACGTCCCGGAGGAACTCCGGAAAGCATCCTGCCATCTTACCTCGGCGCGGGCCGCTATCGCATACCCCAGCCCGAGTTTTAGAGTGGCGGCGGGAGGCGGGCGGCGGAGCGGGAGCGGCGCGGCTCCCGCAGGTACCCGGCCCTATA
>JAHREE010000245.1:14038471-14072516 GCA_033628505.1 Tringa tobata
TGACAAGAAACAACATTTTGCAACAAATTAAAGAAGAAGTTGTAGCTAAACTTCTAACTTTCTAATTCTGCTTGGGAGCCTGGGAGCATTCCCATATTTCTCAATGTGGTTCCTTTAGTATTAGGTTGGGAAAAGAAGTCCTTAAGTAATGCTAAAAGTTCTTCCATTATTGCAAGCTCCTGTGGATGTTTGGGTGAAGCAGAAAACGAGTAGCAAACTGGAACAAAGAGAGCACTGCACTAAGTCACCGATGTATGGGGCAATAGCGACTGCTCCCGTGCACAAGTGCATGGAAAAAAATAATTAGGGAGAGCACAAAGGTGCATTTATAATGACCTTTCTGTAACACTCCTTCAGCTGCACCCAACACATTAAGCCAGTTGTATTTTCAGCTCAACAGAAAACCGACTCCGGTATTTTTACATTGCATTCTTGCCCTCAACAGAGGCCTGAACAAGTTTGTTTATGTGCCAGAAACTCCTAAACTAGAAAAACTTAAGGACACAGCTTAGTAAGAATAGCAGAATAAGTAGTATATTGACCACATCATATTTACATTACATATGTAAACCAGCATGCTAAAATTCACCTCGGAAAAAAACCCACCGAAGAATTTATGGCAAAATAAGAAACATAGAGGAACAATTTAGTAGAATTTATGTCCAGAAAAATGTCCTGGTTTCAAGTTATCTGTTTTGAGATGAATGTAATTAAAACATTCATAACTGACAAAGAAAATGCTAAAATTAAAATTCAAAATATATAGAAATGCTTTAAGAATAAATTAAACAAAAGTCATAAGGACATATGATTGTCAAATAGCAATTTAAAACAAAATGGAATATCTCAAAGAGCTCTTCCTCTCCACTGGTAAAGGCTGCAGCAGCACTGGTTTATTTCAGAACAACTCCATCATCTCCAGCAGGTGTTCAGGCTACTGACAAATAACTCACTGCTGATTCTGCGAACAATTTACTGTCCAGGCCCTGTCATCTGACATCAGTTCTTCTGAATGGAACAAATGACACCATAACATACATGTTCAGGGTAGGAGGACATATCCTTCGACCTTTGAGGTGCTGCTCTATGTTTGCTCTTTTGCAGTTGTGCCATATTTTCCTCTGCAAATAAGAGTATCTCTTTGCTGAATGAGGGATGCTCTCAGGAAAGCTATCTAAAAACTTGGATAAATGCAGATGAAAGCTTAGACCTCTACCCTTGCAGAACGGATGATCTCCCAGAGACCTGGACTCGACTGACCTTCAGTGATAATTCCAGACCTCTCTCTGTCTGGTCAAACAGGTTTCAAAGTACAGTTTTGTCCCACTCTAAATACTCCACATAGTTAAATTGCTACCAGTGACCCCAGTGGCAGTCTTTCAGCACGTAAAGTGTATGTGTTCCCCATGCCATCTTCTCATTTTGGTAGCTGCCAATTCATGTTTGCATAATTGAATCCTTCTCCTCCTGCAGTGAGCCCACTCAACTCAAACTACTCCACTGCACACAGCAAATCGAGAGTCACAACTTGACTGAGCCATGGCTGAGTTTTTCTCATGGGCTTGAAGCGCTGCCCTTGGAGAACCGCACTGTATGCTGCCCCCCAGCACTTCTGCCAGAGCGTACTCCTGCTGGCCAGCCCCACACCAATGTCAGAGCAGTTTGATGTAGTCAAAAGATAGAAGGTTCTGCAGGAGCAGTAGAATAGAAACGTGCCAGGAAAGACCACATCATCACCCCAATGGACCTGCGTACTTTTATCATCTGAATATGAAGGTATTAGATACCGGCGCACACCCATTTATCAACTTCAGAGCACTGGCAACAACTTTCAACCTGCTGCTGGGGAACGCTGAATTCATAAACTACAAAATTTTCACAATTATTTATGGAATTATGAAAACAGTAAAAAAACCCTTAGCATTTTATCAGTAAAATGAAACTGAATTTCTGTCCTATTGTTCAGCCTTGTAATAAAAATTAAGAATACTGGCATTGTAATATAAGTGCTAAAACATTTAGTAATAGTGTAAAGCATATTCAGGAACACATAATCATATTCCTCAGCCTTAACATCTTAACATATTCTGGATCTATAGATACACATACTGATAATAATATATTTTAATACAAAACTTCAAGAAATCTCTTGCCAAGTGTGAGAATTTACATTGACTTAACTGATAAAAATAATTCTTCACAGATCTGTTGTACCTACACACCCAAACCCTGAACACTGTTTTCTTTTTGTTTGGAGCTAAGGGGTTTTGTTTTGTATTTTAAAACCTAAATGATCTGGAACAAGAGGCACATATGATGAACAGTGCCAGACTCAACATGTGGAATTCAACTGGTTATCTCTTGCTCTTTTGAGAATTGACAGTTTACTTCTATTTTTGGTTTCTTTCTTTTAAACGCTTACTTGTATTTGGGCAAGAAGGTATATTTTGTTGAACTTTATCCCTTGGCTACTTAGTTTCTTCAGAAGCCTTTCAAAATGGACTGTGTTGAAAACCTTTGGAAATCCAGTTGACTGTATCAACTGGACTTCACTCATCCACATGGTTCTTGTTGATTCTTCGAAATAGTTTCAGTAGATTTATAAGGTGCTACTTCTATTTACAAAATCTTTTTTTTCCCCAAAAAGCGTCACATTATGTTCATGATCTTATTATTCCAATTTCTTTACTCTAGATCATGGTATTATTTCTATACAATCCACTAATTTTTCAGATACTGGGCTCATCAGTCAAGGGTTCCCTGATAGTCCTTGAAAACTCTTTTTAAAAAATCAGTGCTACATTTGCTGCTTTCAGTTTATCATCTAAATATACTATTTCAAAGTAGCATCCCAAATTGTTTGGGCCAATATATAATCTATAGGCTTAATGCATTTTTCTTTTTCTAAACATTTTAGGTACTCTTCAAAGAAACACATGTCCACATTGAAACCAAGATAGTACTGCTTGCTGCAGATTTCTCCCAGAACTTTCTTGGAAAGATATGGAATGCACACATCCAAACGCATAGGTACCCATAGGCAGCCACACTGACACAGGCAAAGAAGGTTATTTCCCAGTTTAAAATTAATCTGCACCGTTCAGCTGACCACATTTGCATGGAATCACGAGAAAGATAGAGACAAGACATTTCTGTCTTGGCATTTTCATCATGATAAAAGAGACAGCTGATACAAAAAAGAACTCTGTGCCACAGGCTACATGCCTGAATGTACAGCGTAGCATTAAATATTTAAACATAACTGTGCAAAAAGCCTTTTCATGATGCTGTAACTATCATATCTAAAATTTTTTTTCCAAGTATCACAGATTTTTGTCAACTAAATATAAGTGGGGTTCTAAAAGAAAGGCCATCTTTAAACGAAACCGAAAACATTTGCTTAATATCAAGACTTTGGTCAGCAATATTTAATTATTACACATAAATGTAGCATTTGAATTGAATTCTCATTTAATCTTAATGCATGCTTTTCTGATTACAGACCCACATGAGCAACATGAGCTACCTATGAATGAAAACCATGTTTTCATATCAAAATTGTATTGCCAGAACTTTCAGTGCAGAAGTACTACAACATATTCTGGGGGAAACCTGAATGAAAGCTACTCTGAAATATAATGTAGTTATGAGTGGTAAAAAGTCATACATTTGACTTCTATTTACAGCAGCAGCCAAGGACAATGCTCCTGTATTCATTCATGGGAATAGGAAGAACTATTCTCCATATGTGTAGCTGACATGCTCCACTGGATTGCATTGAGATCTGGAAAACATTTGCCAACATGTTATTGTCAACATGGAGGAAAGACACAGGATGGCAGCAGAAATCACTGGCAATTGCAAGTAGATGATCGTTTTCCATCTGGTCCGGTTTTAGTGAGAAATATATGCTGCATGACTTCGTTAAATGATAACTACTGCTATCTGCAACTGGTAAATAAGAAATAAGCGCAGACTACAGTGAGAGGCAGCAGAATGAAATTAAGAAATGACAAATTGAAGCTCACTATATTGGAAAACTTGCAGCATTATTCCATAGTTTAACTCTTCTCACACTGTTGGGCAAAACAGAAGATCCACAGATCAGACAGTGCTAAAGAGAGAATGAAGCAGCACTGTAATAAAATTAACTCAGCAATACAATATCAGTTTTATATTAGCTGTCTTGGTGCACTGTACTAGTGAGATTTTCTTCCTTCGTAGAAGTCATATTTATTGGATGCTCAGGAGGAGAACAGAACTTTTGAGCAACCAAAACCCACTACCATGTATAACAAAAAGACATGCACTGCAAAGTCTGGGACTGTCAAAACACAACACGTTACAGAGTTAATTTTGTCCTTTAGAAACCAGGTTTCTTCTTGCTAGACATTGCAACATATTTAAAGGGAAAAAAAAGACAAAAAAAAGAGACTTCAATAGTAATTTGCAATAACTGATCTTATGGGTAATGCACTCCTAGTGGGAGTTCAGAATGACTTAGTGTGAAGATTTGCGGACAAGATTTTTATGCTCTGTTTACATTTTCTGGGAGCTTAAGAGAAAACAGTCTGAAATAAGCTGCAGCTAACATGCTACAGGAAATGAAGGAAGAGAACCAGACTTCTCAAGAAAGATTTACATTTATATAATGGTGATGGCTATGTTTTGGCTTAGAAAAAGGAATGCAATTGTTCTGAAATACACAGAAAAGCTGTTGCCTGGTGCTTCTCCTTACCTAGTGGATCATGAACCACTCCACACTGTATCAAAATGCTTTTTAAGAGAGCTCTTTAACCATTGTATGGTACCTTGTTTACAGACCAAAACTTCTTGTGTCAACAAGTCCTCTCTCTCTATGGCAACCAGAGAGACACTAAACCAGCACAACCCTCACTTATGCCAAAGGTGTTGGTGTGAAACCCACCAGGGCATTTTCCACAGTTACAGAAGAAAGCGTCCAGTTTGTTGGTAAGTAATAATATGCTCTTCAAAGTATAGCACCATCTTTTATTAAAGAAGTCCACAGCACATTGCTAGAAGAACCTGCAATCATTTGTTTACAGCTTCGCAAAATTTCCATTTGTGCTGAAATAATCCATGGCGAACATCTGACCAGAAGGTTTTTGTTGTTTTTTTAAAAAAGTTTTATACAAAGAAGTTTTAGGTGCCTTTGAAATAAAAGTTTTGAAGTTAAAATTAAGGAAAGGGGAATGTCCTTCTTAATCTTAAGGATGTTCTAGCATGTGAACATTAATTAGAAAAATTAATTTATTTGGCAGAGGATCTTACCAGTGCCAGAAATAAGTCTTTTTTTTGCTACCCTAAACTATGCCTGTATTTGGCTAGATCATGAGCTCTTTTATTTAAAACTAGACAAACAAAAACCCTTCCTACCAAAAATTAAGCATTGCACATGCTCAGTATGACATCAGAATTTCCAGCCAGACTTTTTCCAGCAGGTCAGAAATCCATGGATCATACACACAGGATGGTCTATGCTAGATCTCTGGACTGTTACTGGCTTAGCAGGACTTTCCTAGAAATCCTGTTCTGAGTCAGAGATATAAGGCATGAGAACTGAAAACAGAGTTTTTCTTGCCTGCATTCCCAACATTTGCTTAAGATGATGACAGGGCAACTGCGTGAGATTCTGAAGGTGAGAGAGTAAAGATTAAAGGCAATCATAGAAGACCATAAAATTAACTTCTTTTACTTTATGAAGTACATAATGACTTTATGAACTTCTTTTCATGTAATTTTTGTGATATGTATGGGTACAAATGGATGAACAAACTTGTCCAAATTAGTTTTAACTTCAATTTTCATCTAGTCTTACATGCTCAACTTCCACAGAACTCCTTTGAGAGAGTTTGCACTGTACAGCTCTTTCTGGGCTTTTTACCAGTATTTCTGGGAAGCATCAAGTTTTGCATACATCAGCTATTAAGCTGAGATGAAAATAAACTGCAAAGGAATATGGTATCATAAAACTTCATTTTCAGAAAGAAAGTACTGTTAAGACAAATTTGTTGATAGTGTAGTAAGCCTGAATATTAAAATGCCACATTTCCTTCAACCAGGATTATTGGAACAGTTTTGTAAATCTGTGAAGTGTAGTATAAGACTGCATATTTTGATGCCTCCCTAGTTTGATGCCTCCCCTCTCAGTTTCTTCACAGTTATCACTAAATTTTTTCTATCTAATTTCCAGTGAATGCTGTGTGGTTGGGGTTTTTTCCCCCTGTTTTTTTTTCATTACTTGGACAAGAACCAGTAAAAAGATTGTACCGTACATTAAAATAAAACTTCTGCTGTTTCATCTTGAATAACTTCTGTTATAGGACAGAAATACCAATCATCAGACATCCAGAAGATTCTGAAGTATTCTCTAGTTCCTTTTCTAAAAGAGGATTTTTGATAATTAAAAGTGAAAACTAAATAAAAAACAAAACCGGAATTCTCTTTAGAAACAAAGTTGAATGGATATCATGGAGACGCCACTGATAAAATATTCTGAAAAGTCAATGAAGAAGTAGATATATAGACTTTCTTAAAAGCACTGAAATTCTAATTATCTGTACAGGTTTTCATTAAGTACAACTCTGTAAGTATGCAGTTTCCATGGTTTAAAAAGACCATGGTCTGTAAAAATCACAACAACCTGGTTTGAGGTAAAACAGAACCAATTTTCTGCTCTGTAATTTTACTTTTTAGCTAAGCCTCTTCTAACTGAACTCTGAATTTAACAGCATTTTTCTCAGAGTGATAAGACCTGATTATGCCAAGGAATGGTATATAGAGAGGCAGAGATGAATTCCTCTAAGTGACATTTTGCTTTCACATGGTTATATCAGTTTTTAAAATCCTACTTGAATTTGTAACTAGGCTTTAAAATTGTAGCACACTAAAAGAATGCGATGGAGAAGACAGTGATGACACATAGGTGCTAATAAACTTTCCCTTCTACACTTTTAGTTAGACCACGAGAAGACCTTTCTTTGTCAAAGCTAAACAGCACACAACATTTGTATTCCAGAAGCATGACAAGGACTCTTATGACTGAGGAGCGCTTCGTGGCCAGGGATGCTGTATCTCAACACAAAGTGTTCCTTGGAGAGGCTATGCCAAGGGAGCAGTACTGCAGGCCGGTGCCCAGGCATCGAGCTGTGCGATGCCAATAGTTTCGTGAACTTCTACAAACAGCCATTGTGAGAGCAAGTGCATCAGCAGCAGACAGCGGTTCTTAGGCAGGAAGTTTAATTCATTCATCATTTGCATATTCACTAATTTGACCGACGGCAACAGTATGGATGTTGTCTACTCTGATTAGGAAGGATAGCTGGAGGGTCTTTTAAGTTTCTTGAAGCAAATTTATCTTCTAGCCCAACAACTGCACTTATCCAGAGGAGTTATTTTAACTTATTTTTGACGCTTATTTTAAGCGTCATTTATTACATATAGTATGATCAAAGGGAAAAAACCCCCACCAAATAAACAAAAAAATAGTCCCCAAACCCATAGCAAATGAGGATTTTTCCATATAGCAATAAAAATTATGTTCCCAGCTGGAAAAGGACTGCATGGCAGATCTACAGCTCCTATCAATAAACTGATCTTACTCACTGACCAAAATTGGACTTTTAAGAACAAGTTTGTCTCCTTTTCCCCGAGCAATGGGTGGGTGCCAATAAAGAATGACTGATCATTGTATGTTTTTCCTCAAAATTCTACTATTTTGATCAAACTAAAACCATAATATGCTTTCAGCAAGGCTTTTGCTACAATACTATATAACACGTATGGTTCATATTTGGAGAAACATAACACCTTTTGTTAAAACACAGCCCTTACGATTAATATACACTAACATAGGCTGACTTACAACATTTTATTATGGTTACCTTGAACTTACAGAACCAGCAGAATCTCTTTTGGAAAAAACAAACCCAAAACACTAGGAATTCAATAAGGGTGGTGGAGGGGAGGGAGAATAAGACAGTTCCCCAATGTACTCATTTCCAAACATATTCTTGGATTACTTCTTTGCCAAATGCAAAGTAAATCTTTTGCTGGGTTTGGCATAATGAGAACTCCCTATAGGTATCCTGTATAATGGAACACTGTTTATTTTGCTGCAGGGTCTGTTCGGTTTATGGAGAGTCTGTTCTGAAAGAACTACTGTGTTCTTTTACAACTTTACACTCTGCCATTCTGCAAAACCTATCCTTTCTTCAGCTTCTCAGGAAGAAAGGAGGGGTTAACTAATTCTCACTAAGATATTCCACTGTGTTACTTGAAATTGTTCAGTATTTAGAATTTTGTTTATGCTGGAGGACTTCAGAAAAATAAGTTGTTTAACATACTGAAATCAGCACTTAAAGGATATAATATATACCATGATAGGTACACTGTCAAGGCCATTATCTGAGAGTTTCTGGGGCCAGGAAAATATCACTGACTCTAAACTGAATCAATCTTTCTTGTATAGAAATTTCAAAACCAAACTCCCATTATGACAACCTGTTCAAAGTAACAAACTTCACTATAAGTGTCTCTCACTGAATATTTATAGACTTATAAAAGATATTCCAACTCACAGTTGTCTATGGCTGTAATGAGATTTTTTTTTTGCATGACCTCTCTCTCACACTAGACTTACCGCAATTACTATAAGTTATTTAAATATTTTATTTTTCATTGTAGAAATATTTTACATATGTTTTGTACTTTAAAAATAAAATAACCAAAATTCCTTGCTCAATCATCCCGTGGTGGTAAAATAACCACCACTCATTTACATAAGTAACACTGGGGAGAAAAAGAGAATGGTCATGGAAAAAGGTTTAGCCATATAGATTTATAGGTAGCTAGGCAAATACTTCGAAGGATGGCTCAATCTCTTCATGACAGCTCAACACTGTTCTAGCCTCACAGGAGAAGGTCTCCCAGGTGATGTGTGGTCACTATGCCAACTTTCTGACACACCTAAAAAAGATGGGCATGCTGGAAGATTCAAAGAAGAAAAATTTTGGTTCCAGCAGGTTTTACTTCAGCAGTCCTTACCTAGCCAGGAACCATATGGAACTGCTGCTGTGAAGAAGAATATGAAAAAGCTCATATTTCAATCTCAGAAATTGTTCAGGGCACTCTAGAGAGAAAGACTCAATATTCAGGTTTGTCCCAAGGGGCTTCTAGATTTCAAACAGCAACAACACCACATTAAGAATCTATGTGTGAGGAGAAGGTGAATGCGTAAGAATTGCATAATCAGAAGAAAAAGGTTACCTGAGAAAGTACTAAAGAGAAAAATGGTATCACCAGTCACGCAAAGAAAGTGGGAAGTTAAAAGTGGTGTAGAATCAAACTATGGTATACAAAATGATATAATAATATTATATATTTATATATTTGTTTACTTTTTATTTAGTATTTTATTTATAATTCAAGAAGCATATTTTAGATATTCACTGAGCACATGTAATCTCTTTTAGTGGGAACTTAGTGGGGAACGCTGCTGTAAAATAACTGAAGAGCAATCTTAATGTAACACAGCTAAAAGTTTGATGAAACAAGAGGCTGAATTACCCCAATTAATTTTTGTAGAACCAGTTTGAAGCAGCAGTTCAGCATCTCTAAAAAAGGGACAACTAGAATCAATTTAGGATAAGCCATGCGCACACATGCACAACTTTCTACCAAGAGATGTCTCGACCATGGCCACTTGATTATCTGTACCAATGTCTTTCTCAGGATCCCATAAGGCATATCCCAAAGGGAGGAACTCCTCAGGCCTTTAACTCTTAGAGAGGTAGCAGAATTGGAAATGGAAATTCCCCAGTTTGATTATTCTCACTCTGCTACTCAGATTACAACAGGTGTTACCTGTGACTAATTCAGAAGTTTGTTGGCAATATAAATTTGCTTCTTCAAAAAGTGTGATTTATGACACAGTACTTAAAGAGTATTGTACTTAAAAACAAAAAATGTGTTTAAGCAATTCCAGAAACAGAAAAAAAATACCCCACAAAAACGAGTCTTACCTTTTCAATGAATAAGAGAGGAAAGTCTAGCATAGTTACCAACCTCTGAACTATTTGCTGCACACAACTTCCCCTTGTCGCTGGCTGGCCTTTTGCGCTGGTACACAAGGAAGCCAGTGTCTCACTACTATGATAAGTTACTTTATTTTCCTTGAATCTTTTGTTTTATGCTTTAAGGATCTTTTGTCCCCCTCAGCCCACCCTAGGGAAAAACGTGCAATACGTTGGATACAGTCAGATAGGTAATTACTCTAGCTCATGTTTTATTAGGGCCTTCAAAAAGCTGTGCCTATTTGACTGATTTATTTGCATCACTATTTCCTGGCTTGTTCTTCTAAGAAAGAGAGCTTCCTTTATTCAAGTACGCGTTCCAAAGAATACAACACATAGTGAAGTGAGGAAACAATCCCATGTATATGTAAAAGGTAATACAGTGTTGGTTTTTTTTAAATTTCCCAGTAAGCTATGAGAAAAACAAGGCCTAAATAATACTGTCAGCAGAACGGTATTATTGATAGTATGGTTTGATAGATGGGATGTGATTCTCAAAAAATAAAATAAGCCTAATAAGTCTGATCACTAGATGTACTTTCTTATCCTACTTTAATCAGATATTGCCTGGATAGCATCTCATACATTCTGCAATAAACCAACATATAAATAAAGGTCTAGACTTCTGAAACAAGGGGCTGCAATTCTAGTCACTGGTCCGGGAGACTAAAACCACCAAACCCCAACATCACAATAGCCACTAAATCAAAGCTGAATCATTTCAGACAGAGAATTGCTAAAAGAAAAAAAAAACAAAAAACCCAACAAAAAACCCAAACCCAAACAAAAGAAAAAAAAAGCAACCCACACTTCAACAAAGCCTGAAGGAATCAACTGGCTGCAGTCCAAAAAATGCTAATGGAACACATATTAGCTGAGAAGAAGTGGAATAAGTTTCCAAGAGTCATGGAAATTGTTTAAGATAAATACTCATTGTACAGGGGAAAAAAAATGCAACTCCACTGGACCATTTTCCAAATGCCTGATCTTGCATTCTTTGCACACCCTAATTCCCTTTAAAGTAATTATGAGTTTAGGCTACGCGCCAGGGTTATATAACTATGTCTTAAAAGACAAATGCACAGTAGCACAAAGCAAAAATATATATAAATCCAGGATTAGGAAAAAAAAATCCATAGCGGGACAAACAAAACTAGAAATTTAGAAAGAAAAGTACAATGAAAATAGCTAAAGGTGACGTACATTTCTAATCCCTTTCTCTAGAACTGGAGAATACTAAGGAGGAGGAAATTCAGAGTAAAGGGGGTAAAACTGGAGAAGTTAAACAGGCTTGTCGAATAACAGAAATATTTGAGTTACATTTCCTAAACTACTTTAAAAGGGAGTAAACTAACCAAATGCCATCTGAAATTGGCTGTACGCCCACCACTTTGGTTGACTTCGGGGTCAGTAAGGCAGAGGACAGACATAAGCTAGCATAGCTGAAAAATCAATACAAATTTATATAAAACACAGATGGAATTTATTATAGAGCAGCTGGAAATGCAAAGAAAGAATTCTGTGGATTATACTGATGGTGTAACTTCGAAAAAAAATTCTCCAAGTATGAAAGTGCTTCACAAAACAAACAACTTTACGAAATGAAGTTAGACATAGCCATACTAGAGAAAACAGGCTGTGGTACCCTGAAAGTCTGGTCTAATATTTCTGATGGGTTTAATAATGTTACCTTTCAAATAAGTTCAAACGTACTTGCTAATGAAGATCACTAAGTCCTTCACATAATAATGTAACGTGCATGACAACAAGAACTGGGCAGAAAACAACTGCCCAAAATAAAATAGGAAATTCTAAGTTGTTTATTTCCCCATTGCATTTCTTCTGATATATATTTTGGTTAAATTTTCAGGTACAATTTCTTGCACTGTGCAAAGTTTTAAAGAATTCCTGGAAACCTTTAAAGACATTCATCAATGTCAAGATTTTTATTCTGTAGGGAGTCATGTCAGAATCAACACAATGAATGTTACCGTGCAGTACTGCTAGTGAGCCATTCTTACAAAAGTTTCTTTCTGTAACACAGCACAGGACAGTGAGTCATATCTCATACAAGTTTATATTTCAACAACCCCTTTTCTAAATACCCTGCACCAAGATTAACACTTAAAGTATTTTTATTAAAGGTGTACTGAAGCTGTCTTCCATGCTAAGCATGCAGTTTCATTGTTAAAGCTGATCTAAATGTGGGTCAACACAGAAAGGGTAGCGATCTGGCTGAAAAACTAAGGGTTTGGGGTTTTTTTTGCTTACTTTTCAACCATAAAAGATACCTAATTCAGCTGGCCATGAGGCTGCATGACTGCTGGTGCCTTTGCAGAGGAAGAATTTTTAAGATGGGGGTTGGGAAAAGCAGGCTTATGCTTTTTGCTGTAAAAAATGACCCTTGGTGCAGCATGAGCCAGTCAACAAAAAAACACACTGAAAACAGTATGAAGATACTAAATTCTGCTGCATATCTTCATAGGGCAAATCATAAACATACATACATAAACACACTTAAAAAGACTGGAAAACAATGCATAATGAGACTATCTGAAATGCTTTATAGAAGAAACTATGAAACTCAACAGATGGGAAGTTGAGCGAGCAGTGGGTTACAGGTATTTCACTAAGAGGACAGAACTCCACCTAATTGAGAAAGCCATCTCATTTCTGAATCAAAGTATGCTTCTCTTACCCTTTTTTCTCTATCTATTGATACAAGTTCCCTCTGTTCCTACTTTGCAAAGTTAAAAAAAGCCCTTCTAACAGCCAGGGCACATCTGATCCATTAAATCTTGCAGTACCACCTGAAACGGTGTAGAATGGTTTACTTAATAAACATTAGAGATTACTAATCATATACTTAATTAAAAATCAAAATCAGAGAGATAGATAACCTTTTTCAGATGCTGACATGAGTGTTGACATTGGTGAGAATTCAGAAGAACTTGTGAAAACAGCAGAGCAAGTCAAGATTACAACAGCACATATGTAACACTCAGGAGACAGATATGAATAGCATTTGAAGACAGATATGAATTTAAGCAATACTGTTTTCTATAAACTGTTTCTCACATGTCTTAATATGGATGACTGTCATTCTTCAACAACAATAAGCAGTACCTTTCAAATTCTTCTCTGTATGGATACCAAAAAAAAAGGGCTATGATATTATCAAACCCTACCTTTTTTTTTGTTGTTGTTTCTATAAGACATTGGTGGGATTTTAGAAATGTGGGCAGCACAAAGGTCGTGTTCCCTCTTTAATCATCCAAGTAGCAGTCCAAGGAGTAGATGCAGATTCCTACTTGGCAAAAGAGCCTGGTTTCTGCATTTCTGTTGCTGGCAGGAGAGGTAATTTGCACTACCCCACCTACTTGAACAAACTTTCCTCACTGGCAATGACCTTCACTTTGGGAGTGTATTGCTAACTATACTGGCAGAGAGAAATCTCCCAACATACATGCTTGCCATTCTACCAGCCCAGCACCACCAGCTTTGTCCTTGTGCAGTCCCATTGCAAGGTCTGTGAATGTCAGCTGCATAAGGTGACAGAAGGCTCCACCTCGAAAGGTCACTATTGAGGCTCTTGTGTCTATAAATCCATCCCTACTGAATACACTAATGAATTAAAACATACAATTGTGTTTGAATGTGCTCATCTCAACTCAAAAAATATCACAACCATGCAACTAAGCTCATTTCTGTGCAACTGCCTTAAATCTAAACCACAGTTATCTCAGCTTCAAGTCAGTGGACCAAGAGATCTGTGAGGCAGTCTGGCTAAATTTCCATGAGACAGGTTATGTCTCACTGCAAGGGAAGGGGGGAAGAGAAACTATCTTGAAAGGCTTTCAAGAGCTTCCCCAAGCCTTTCCAGCTACTTGGCAAAGAACCCTTCAGGATATATTAAGACTAAGCTGTGATGCTGGGCCAACTCATGAGAGTAATTCTGACCACAAATAAATTTCAGGGATATTGCTTCATACTTGGTCCGGAACATAGATTGATGTGATGTTGGTTTTGATATTCTGCAGGACAGTGTCAAACACTTGTCTTGTTTAGATTCTTCCTTCGGGAGCTTCAAGTCTTAACTTTCAGTTGTCTGATGTAAGCTGAAGCTCTCCTCTCCTCCTACCTCATGATTAAGCTACATTATTTCAAAATACATATATTGTTTTAAACCATAAAAAAGAATTGAAAGATATTTTAGTCATTGTTATATACAGCTGAAGGTGGACCTGAAACAAAAGCCCATCTCTGAAATCCCCTGGAGCTCCGATTCATAATTTTCAGTCTGAAATATTCCTTGATCCCTAGTCTAGAAAACAAGTCTGGGGAAAAAGCAAATGGGGAAGTACATGAAAATAAATCAAATGCTACACAGGTTATGGTACTAAGACTGCTGTGGCCCTGAAAATGAACAGCCAAAGCAGAGAGGAAAATCATCACGACATGTTATGGTTACAACTGCCATTTGTAATAAAAATCTACAATTTCTGTGTAATGTCAATATGCAGATTAGTTTGAAAAGTGCAAATAAATCAAAATGTGGAGTTTTTTAGAAACTGTATTATTCCCTAGTTATGCAATTCCACCAATTTGTAATTTCGTATTGTTCCTTATTAAAAAGTTCTACTAGTTTTTATAATTTACTAGATAGTGTGAAAAGTGAGTAACTGCTTTCACTGAAAAGAATTTGGTGCAGATTGGTCCCAAGACATTAAAACTTCTGCCAATACATTTTAATACCTATAGAAAGCCTTGCTTTAAGTCTTTACATTTGAAGATATAAGCAGGCATTCACAATAAATCAAGCTTCGTTTTGAATGTGTACCAGCACCAGCTTCATTTTGAATGTGTAGTTTGTGTCAGATTAATTAGAAAGTAAGCATAAATAAGCAAAACCAGTAGAACTGCCATTCTAGTCACTTAACAGAGCTTTCACAAAAAGAAAAGGAGCTTTAAATGAAGAGAATATATTCCTAGATCCTGAATATATTCTTGAAAGAACAAACAGTATGCCATTTTCCTCATTATGGAAAATGTGGATAACAAATTCATTATTTTCAGCAATATTTTTGGCTTTTGACACGATTACTATTTGAAGGAGATAAATTATGCTAAAATTACCTGTATTGGTATTCTGTTTTTCAATTCAGAGTTCTAAGAGGGGGAGCTATAAGCAACCTAGCTTAGAAATCAGCAAATGGCCAATAACATTGATTTGCAATGACATCAAAAGAAAAAGGAGAACACGAAAATCAGGCTTCCTTGATGTGAAAATAAAATTTGAGAAGAAGGGATGGTGAATCTTGAGTCTTCTCATGAGATAAAATCATGACTTGGTCTGATGGGGCACCTGGACATGGAAGTGCTCCTGGGTTCCGCAATAATCTGAAGCAACCCCTAGAAGAGCTCCACCCTTTACTAACCACATAGGAGATGATGGATGACTGGCCTCCTAATATAGCTTCCTTTGTGTGCAGTAAGCAGTGTGAACAACGCGTACTTCTTTGCAAGCAACCTCTTTCACAGCGACTAGTAAGCATTTGTTTTATGTCAAATGCTGGAACAGTTTTTGCTGGACAAAGAGTTCGTCACAAAGGAACAGAATTCCAGCAGCCTGTTGATAGCTGTAACTGCTCTGTGTGGTGCTTGCTAGCTGGGCCTGTACTCTGTGAAGTACCACTCTTACTGTCAGACCTAATCTGATTTTGAGACCATGAGGTCATAACTTTAACAAATCAGAAAGTTTTTTCATGAGACCGTGGCTACTGAAATATTAAGTGTCGTGTCTGACCCATTATTTTGAAAAATGTTTTAGTTCTGGAAGCATTTGAACCTATTATTAAAGTCCTAACAATCAGATTAAGTTTGAAGTGCTTCGTGGGTGGTCACGAGCAAAAATAAAGATGTAGAATAGCCTGACAATCAAGAAATTACAAGAAAGTATGGGCTTCCTGAATTACCTCCCTTAGGGAGATTAAATTTGGAGACAGGGAATTCTAGTATGCTTCACTGTTAAACCAGAGCTTGGAATTATCTAAAGGAAAGATGAACTAACAACTCATGCTGTGTGAAAATCAGTGGGAAGAAGAGCCTTTAAAGCCTCATTCTAGTTTACAGTAAGTAGCTACAATCTTCCCTAGGATGCTCTTTTTCCTAATACAATAAAAAAAAAAAAGAAAGGTTCATTCAGGTCCTTCTCTAAAAGGCAATGCATGAGTGTTCCTCATTCTGTTTCCAAGCAGACTGATAAATATATGCAAACAGATACATGCCCACAGGGAGAAGAGTCTGGTTCAGCAAGTTAGAATAATTCATTCTGAAATACTCAATTGTTCTGTCTGGAGCACCCAGTGTTTTTCAGCTGCCCAGGAAAATCCTTTTTTACATTGTCGCTTCATAAAAGAAAGCCATTGTGGAAGCCTATTTAGAGTAACGCTTTTTTGCTTTGTGTAAAGAAACAGTTTTAGAGTCATTTCTTTAAAATGAGAAAAACCAGCTGCGCTATACAGTTCGTATCAATGCACATGGGTGTACATTGCAGCCACCCACAAATATCCAAACACAGATACCCTGCAACCATTTTTATGGATGTTTAGTCCAAGTGCTTATATAAACAATACATGCAATTGTACAAATACATTTTTTAAAAAAATTGGTACTTTGTTTCCAAAAACAGAGCTATGATCAGAAAAACCAGATACAGGCTTGTTTGCGACACTGGCCTCAAAAGCTCAGGATATTGCATACTTGTGTCCAACACTAGAACCAAAAAATGCCTTGGTGATAGAATTTTGACAGCTACCAAACAAAAAAATCTAAATATTTTTGCACAGGCACCAAGCTTTTGACCAAGAGCTGGGGTGACTGTATTCTTACTTCATCTGATCTGGTTTATTTTTTTCAAATTCTGAGAGAAACACTAAGCTGCAAATATAAGTTGTAGAAAAGGAACGGTAAGGTCAGGAGTAAATGATACATATAAAATACAAATTATCAACTTGTGGGGAAAGTCATATTTGTCATATTTTTTGACTACTTTTAACTATTTTACCTCAGTTGGTACTTAGGCAATTAGATGTTATTTTTGCCTTACAGTCTGATGCCTTATATAAGGCTGATTTGCCTTAATTGAAAACAGTGACAAATTTTGTGAAATGTCTCTATGGCTCTGAAATCACCGTAATTCTATATGAATTATTATCATGTATCATATTCATAGATGATAATGGGCTTATATTTTTATTACATTTGAAAGAGAATTCTGTGTCTCACACACACAAACAATTGGTCTTGGCACAATCTGATGGAGATGAACATGCAGCTGGGGACAGAGAATGGAAACTTTAAGTAAGTGGAACAGAAACGTTTTCCATCAGTAATTTTAGGAATCTCTCTTTTCCCCTCTTTTTTTCAGTCACTTCTTCATCTCTTTAGGCATGATAGTTTCTCACTCTTCTGCTAACACTAACGTTTGTGTGTTTAGACTCTGAGGTGACAGAAATAATATTTCTGTTAAATAATTATTTATTTCTGTTACCTCAGAGACACACAATGTACTTTTTTTATTCTCCTCTCCCAAATCAGTTACTAGTTGACCCATGAAGCAAAATTCACAGTTGCATGAGAGAAATTTTGAAATCAGTAACTGATACTAAAAGCACACAATGCAAGATTCCCAATAGCACTGTCACTGTACAAGAGAAGGAAAGATAAACTCATCCTGAAGGAGAGATGTATTTCCTAATTTTCATAGTCAGGGGCCTGGCTTTGAGTAAACAGTGGAAAAGTGGAAAGGATTTGGGGAAAGGCTACTATGTTTGAAATGACAAGAACCGAGGGGAGGGGGACAGGACAGGGAATAGGCAAGAAAGGGAACAACAAAGGACAACAAGCTAAGTGCAAAGGAGCAGTGCTATTACAGTGCTCAATCCCTATGGAAGTTCCTACAACTCTCCTTCTTCCCAAATGAGTGAATATTTCCTCATATTTTTCTGAAGGACGGGGTGAAACTCACTAACAGAGTATAAATCAGTTGCAGGTGTTTCTTTGGAGTCTGTTTTTCTAGGATACTCGTTATAGCAGCTTTGTCTTTTCAGTCACCAGACCCCAAGGGACTGTAAATCCATGATGAGAAGTAAAAAACAGCAACAGAAGGAGCAAATGAACTCATAGATAAAGATCCCGAGCCAAAAGTCTTTTCGGTTAAACTAAACCCCATTTATACTGTGATCTTGTGAAAAAACCCAAAAGCAACAAAAACATTTCTCTCAGTAGAGTTATTGGGCAGGAGGTCACCATCACTGGAACGGCAGGAATTCTGAAGCCACAGCTTCACAGATACACGTTTTAAGTGACATTATTGCCATTAAATAAGATGCTGCTCGCTGCCCCCACCCTAGTGCCAGCACGAGCATTTATGGAGGCATCTGCTGCCTTTCCTACTTTTCACCTGGCATGGCATCTGGGGAGGATTCCTTGTCTTTTCCAAGGGAGGAAGCATCATGGGACAAGGCTGGCTGAGAAGAGGCCACAACAGGGTGACAACAGCAGTGACTTATGCTTGTTGAAAGTGCATACATGAGACCACAGCCTAAACTAATCCTCTCACATCTTTCAGTACTGGCACGTTGAAAGTAGGCCAAAGCAGAAGAGGCCTCCTGGAGTGTGTATCACTAATATTATCTACTACTAAGAATCCATAAAAAGCCCATGGGAAAAAAGCAATAGAAGGTACAGAAGGCTGGAAACCTTACAGGCTCCCAATCATCTAAGAAAAGTGGGTTTGCTACAGCTAGTTTAAAGCGCCTCCTTTGTATGATCTTGCTCTGATCAGAATCTCTTGCTCTGAAATTCTTCTTAGCATTAAAAATTCTATGAAAGAACAAAAGCGATACAGTGTACAGTAAAAGCGTTCTTGAAACAGAATACTTTTTTAAGCTTTCCATGGGGTATTTGTGGGTCACTGGGTTATTACAACCGCCCACTAAAAATAATAACTGAAAGCGTGCAATTAATTGGTCAAGAAACAACTACTGTCTTCTCCTTCCCAGAGCATATTTACAGTGATTTGGAGTAACCTGCCTTGTTTTGGCAGGCTGTCTCAAACTGGCTGAGCTGAACAAACCAGTTTTAAATGGACAGCTTTACCTGAAACATCTTTTGGCAGTTTGGTAAAACAAGAGTGTATCAAATGTAGTTTGTTGTTTTGTTTAAGAATCTTCTCATACAAAAGTGACCTTGCAACTATGCTCCGCCAAAAAACTCAACATAATTTAGGCTCACTGCAGAAATTGCAAATGCGCTATCACAGCTTTACATTTTCTATGCTGCTTTGGCAGCCTTATTTTGTTATAAATAATGCCTATTAAAAAAAAAAAAAAGTTGACTCCAGTTCAGCAAGCTTAGATTAGATGACTACAAACTGACTTCTAACAGATTGTGTGAAGACTGACCTCTAAACGACCGTGTGAAACCAGCCTCATCAGTGAGACTCACACTCAAGACATACTGAAGATAAACAGATGACAAAGCTTAATTGATCACATGAAGTGAGCTGTGAAAACCTCATGTGAAGTGTCAAAAGAAGTGCCAGGCATTTGAGTGATGCTCAAGTCTCCTCCCGTGTACAGGATAGAGCTAACCCATACAGTTAATCTAGCAACTAACAGTCTCTCAATCTGCAACCAGTGTTTTCCTGTAGCAGAGAAAAGGAGAAAAAAAATAGTCATTTTTTGGCTGGGCCTTAGCTTAGTAGGTCTCCTGATCCATCAACTGTATAGTCAAATTGACACTGTCTCTACCCCAGTGGAGAGATAGTGGGTACTTCAGATTTGCTCCTGGGAGGCAGTGATGTTGAGGAGGTAGCTGTAAACACAGTTCTTGGCAATCAAAGCCCAGAGACAAAGGCCAAGTGGTAATAATTTTGAGTCTGTGAAGAATTAGAGGCACGCATCCTAATACTCTTGAAGTATCATTATGCTACATCTAGTCCATCAATAAACCTGGAACCAGCTTCACTGGTTGATATTCAGCACAACTGTCAAATAAGGGAAAAACAAGAGCAACAGAAGCCCCACCCTTAACTAACCAAAATAACAGCAAAAATCTTTTCCAGGTAAATACCACAAAACTGAAAGTGAACTCACATTCAGTGTATCAGATGCCAAGTGCAATGACTATCATTCATACATCATTTCTAAACTGGTCAGATTGAGGTTTCCTCTTGAGTATTAGGAAATATTTTTAAGTGTAGGAATCTTTTAAAAGGATTATCATAGGAATCCATACACACACATGCATACACTCTTACCCACTATCCTAACCATAAACCTAACCAACTTACATTTTAGATAATTTTTGTTCATAAAAGAAAGGATTCAATAACCCTATTATTTCCACATTCTAGAAGATGTGTGTAATATCATTGCTCTGAGGATTGGTAATGAATGTGGCAGGGTTCTACTCCAACCAGCACAAGACTAAAGGACCTTTTGGGAACTTAAAGAAAGATAATTACTATGGTCTGCAAATATTCAGAAGAGATGAAATGATTAGTATCTGAAAAAGCCCTTCTCATTACTTTCATGTTAAAATATATAGTTCATTTCATTTCAAATAGTCTTACAAAAGTCTATCCCTTTCCAAGCAAAAAAAAAAAAGAAAAGATTTAGTGGTATCAAACAAGAACAAAATCCATTTGAATTTCTGGCTAAAATAACCTACAATATTACTAGGTTTTAAAATCTGTTTCCAAGCAGCTACATACACATAAGGTATTAAGTAGATATTCAACTAAAGCAAAAGAAAATCAGAGTCAGGTCATTGCAAACGAAAATGGGGATCTGAAAGCTTATGGTTTGGATATTTGTAAAGTTCAACATTGAAAAAGTACAAAAATACCTTTGTCTTTTCCGAATTGTTTCTGCATTTATATCAGAGGTAAAATACTCAATATCTTATGTTTATAATGCTTCTTTCTCATTTTAGAGAGAATATTTCTCTCTCATTTACTTTTTCTGAAGTTTAAGTGTTTCTCCCTGTATTGGGAAAGAAAAATAACCTTCCTTCTGACCACAAATTAAAGAAATAAAATACTTGGGCTGTAAACCAAGTGTTTTCTGAAAGCTTATGACAAATCCTTCGACCACATCTAAAAATAGATTCTGATTCATGGAGGATACTAGGTGGTATAAAAGCAATAATTAGAACTGGTTACTATGTTTAAAAGTATATGGATTCCCATAAAAGCTCTTGCTTTTATGGGTACAGAGAACTCAAAGTATTTGCTACATATTTTCAGCAAGGTCAACAACCATCAGCCAACATACAAAGCTGATAAAATTACTGTCTGATATCCGTACTCTTAAAAATGTTATTCTGTCCTTAAATAATGCTGTACTGCATTTTCTGTTGGCAAAAAGCTGATGCAGTTTCCCAATGTTTTTCTGAAACATTCCATGGGTGCGTAAACATTAAATCTACAAGTGGTACGCAACAAGTTGCATACAAACAGCCATTTCCTATCCTTAGTATTTCCTTTAATAAGTTACATTTATGTTGTCCAAATCCCCAGTCGCTGGTTTCACAAGACACTAAAATCATACTAGTACTCATCTATTATTACATTTTAACCTCTATCTGTAAAGCTTTGCAGAATATCGTTATCCAGAGCACTGAATCCAAATGTTTCATTCCAAATACCGCCTGATAATGCTTGGCAGTCCAGAGCTTGCTCTTTCCCTGTTTGAGTGTAAACTGGGATTTAGATGTGACTTCAGCAGGGGTTCTTACTATGTGCATGCCTTTTTCAGATTTTATCTTTCAAAGCTGTTCTGTTGTTCTGAATTTTGTTTGCCACAAAAGGAGGACATAACATACTGTACTAATATTTATAACAAAGAGGTAAATATTTTCTAAATTTTACTGCTTATGCCATTACTTATACCAATGTTAATTGTATGATAATAGTAAAAGAATACAAAGAAACACATTTATCCACCTCACAATTTACCAGTAAGTTTTGGGTGGTGGGAGGGGTGTGTGTATTGGTGTTCAGCTATAAAAGTTAACTGACTTTTTCATTATTTATTCAGAAAAGTGATGATTTGGGAAATTACCATTTGTTCTAGTGACTTGAAAGTTCATTCTGAATTGGCCTTATCTCATTTTTGAAACAATGGCATAATTTATTTAATTGCCTAAATCCATTAAATTCTATTATTAGAAGCATCATTTCATTGAGCTTCAAGTTACATAAAGCTGTTTTTTTCTTAAATAAGGGTTAATTTTGCCTTGCTTTAGTAAGGCCGGTTCTCTGGCAGAAATGAGAGAGGCTTGTTTGGAAAAGGATTTGACATGCATACTCTCTCCTGCTCAGAACTGGCAGAACAAACCTCATATAAAAAGCCTGCTGCATCAAAGCCTGGGAAGCTTATCCACTCATATATTTAGCTTAATTTTTTTTTTATAAAATCCCTTTTCCTTGTCCTTTGGCTACTTTTGATGATCTATACTTGCATTCCATTGCAGATTGTACAGGCATTAACCAAGCAAAATACCTACGTGTCAATATTTAAGTTCCCATGCTTATTTTCAGAAGCATGTCTTAAATGCAAGATTTCAAACCCTCTGAGTTCCAGTTTGACAAATTTATGAAAAGCAGCTAGATACCCTACATAAAGATGATTTAATTCTGTTTTTCTTATTGTTGTGTCATTAACTTGTTAGGATTAACTTGTTTTTCATTCTGGCAGTAGAACAATGCATGGTAAAGCAATTTAGATCCTCCTTCAATGTCGTCTTCTTAATACTAACAAAGAATTGGCAGGTCTATTTAAAATACCACTTTACCAATCAGCACAGAATATTAATCTGTGTTGGATAACTTCTACCCCTGACTCAGGCTAAACCAAAATGCTTTCCTGAAGTTCCCAGCAGAGTTTTTCTCATGAAATCACCCTGCTATACAACCACAGATATGCTGATAACTTGTTAGAAATTATACTGTATCGAGGATAAAACATGATTCTCCTATTAATGGTCTACATTTCTTAACAATTGTCTTCTCTCCAAAGCTTACAGCAGAGAACCTTAAATGAGGTGTTAACACCCCCACTGTAAGGATTCTGACAAAAAATGGAGTCTGCTGCCAGACACTGCCTACAACTAATGCGATAGTCAACAACGTGGAAACCTGAACAAGCAACATGCCTGTTTATAAAAGCCGTGGTAGATACCCCTGCAATATTCTGAGTGTAAGCAAGATCTGGACTATCCATTGCTTTACAGTTTTTTCCTTAATGAAACCCAGAGTAATTAGAACTTAAATATTTACCTTAGCCATGAAAATACTGTGGAACACTTTAATTAGCTGATGATAATTCATCAGTATCTGTAATAAGCCGCTTTATCTGTTTCTACACTTACCAAGATCTGAGGGTATTTTCCTCCAAATTTCCTCAACCTGGGAATATTGTGAAAATGGTATTTAGCACTTCACAATGCAATGCAATTATACATTATGTTTGGAATTGAATTCAAAAAGTCTTGTCTGTAGCCTTCTCCAATAAAACACATTACTGCAACTACAGTTAATTATGAAATCCTGAGAACTAGTGACAGAAAAAGTCAAGTTCTCTTGTGTCTTTTGTCTTTCTACTGCCAGGGACAAGAACTCACATAGGAAAAGAAAATTGGACAGAATAAAAGTACACACATTAACATTAGAATGCCAGAGTCCTATCTCAGTGACTTAAACATTAAGTTAGCAATTCTTAGTCTCTCTGCACAAACACATACACTAGGGAAAAAAAGAAGATATATTTACCAATACTACAGCAACAATCAGGATGGACATCTCTAATTCTGGACATCTGTAAGAGGTTTTTGTCCCCTCCACCCCCATATTGTAAATATTTTGTTTTGAGGCAGGTGTTTTAGATGCACAACATCCAGCCTTCTGCTGTGGCACATTGTCAAAATCTCCTGTGACTTTGATAAGGCCAGGATGAGGCTTCTTACGTGATCCCAATGGCTATGGATGCTGATAGGATGCTCATGCTTATTGAGTCTTTAGTTTCTGCACATTTCTATAGTGTTTACTGATAACCAGCACTGTGTCTGTGTGTTTTAATGGAAGCTTAAGGCACACAGTTCTGACTTCAGGGGCTGACTTGGCAGTTTCACTCAGACAGGCATTTACCAGATAACAAAGTCTGGAAATGTCACTAGAGTCAATTTTAGGCTGTGTTGAGAGTTAAGTAAACATAATTTGTAAGTGGGCCAAAAGGGTAGTCATGAATTCCTGTTTCTGACAGCAAGCACTGTTTATCCTATATTACTTTAAGGAGGAAGAGTTTAATTCCCAGTGAGCATTATAAAAGTAAACAAAAGTTGAAGTGCATCCAACTCAAAATTCAGAGCAATTTCAGCAAGTCAATAACATCTAAGCCAATATGACAACTATTTCCCCTAAGTATTTAAAATACCACAGAAATTAACTTTAAAAAAAGATAAAATGAAGCATTTAAGAGGACTTCTCACATCCGTGTAATCTCCAATGACAATTTTATCCTGTAAGCAGTTACAAAAATTTACTGAATTTTAAAGATGCAATTAATATGCATGTTTGGAGCAATCAGTTGTCAGAAAATAAAACCAGATTTTTCCAATAATATTTGCCATTTCCATATTGTAGGTTTTGAATATTAATAATAAAATAAAAAGCATTTTTCTTAAAAGTGCCACAACAGAAAATGTTACTACTGAATTCAGAAACGTGGAAAATAAAAATGCCTCCATGCTTTAGATAAAACCAGAAACAAACTCCTGCAATAAAACTGTTGTCACTTGAGGCTGGTTGAACTTTCTATGAGTATTTAATTAGTAGGTGACTCTCTCAAAGTAAGTGTGCTACCTGACATTCATTAAACTTTCCCTAAATTACAACAGCAGCAATCCGTGCCATTCTGCTTTGCTTTTTCGAACTGCATGTGCTGTTGATGCTCTAATTTATTCATCTACCAGGGGGAAATACACTGCTACTGAACCACAAAGTTGATTTTTTCAACCAGATCACCACTTGCATACCTGTTGCTATTCTTAAACACCTGAGAAGATCCTGCAGAGACAGAAGATTTGCTTACCCAATTTGTATTATAGAACTCAATTCATATTATAGAAGCTGAGCTAGAAAGAGGTGGCGTTCAAGTAATCTAGAATGCAGGTTCTCATTAGGCCTCTGGAGACTTTAAGCTTAGTAAAGTTTGTTTACTTCCCTCATTCTCTTCCAAATAATAATAATAATAATAATAATAAAATAACATAGACTGTAGTTGCAAACACAAATAAAAGCCAAAGAAATCCTTAGTTTAAGAAATCAGGTACAGGTGGAAATATAAAAAGGAAACAGATACAGATAGGAAAGGAGAAAAAATACCAAAGGACTTGCACAATGCATTCACTGGCAAGCTACATTATGAATGTCCATGAGATAAACTCAGACAAATTACCATAAGATGACTAGTGTTAGTGTTTGGCAAGTATACTGCACACATACAATATTATAGAAGACTATTTTCTTCCAGATTCCTGACCAGTCTTTAGCACATGGAATAAGCAGAAAATTACACAATGAGAAAATATCCTCCTACAATCAGTGAGAAATTTTAAATATTATCCCAGAGACCACTTGCAGGTTCAGATATTTTTCTAATATTTTTAGAATTCTATTTACATATATTTAAAACTAGAACCAAGGTTTGGCTTGTTAAACTCATGTCTGCTACATTCACAAGTTTTGATCAGCTTGCCATTTACGTGGCAGGTCCTTGGGTGAAGCAAGGTCACCAAGGAGGTCACCAAGAGAATGTCTCACTTGGTATTCAAAGAAATAAGAACTACTGGTATACTTTTGTGCATGTACATTGAGATCATATCCAGTTCTGCATGGAGTGTAGAGGAAGATCTGCATTCAGCAAAGTCTTAATCACTATATGGAACGTCAAAGAAGGCACCAGGGTGGCGGTGGTTCTTACATTAAGGAATTGTAACAGTACATAAGCAATTCCAAAGCTGCAAGTACAGCTGGTTGTGTGTTTGTTTTTTGGGTTGTTTTTTTTTTTTTTTGTTTTTGTTTTTTTTTTAAAGACCAGCAGAATATTAAGATATAGAGAAATTATAAGCAATTGCACAGAGAACATCAGAACAATGAAAGAGAATGTGATTATGATTAAGAACACTAAAGGTGGGATTAACAGAGCAACATATCATAATTCCCACTGAAATCAGCAAGAAAATGACTTAATTATTCAAACACCAAGTATGTTGTTAACACAAACATTTCTAGAAAACTCTGGATACACGGGCTCATAATTTCAGTACCACTAAAACAGACCAGTATGACCATTTAATATTACAAGGATGAACTTATGAGTTCACTAGAAACATTTTCCATAGGATCTTTAATGAAACCTCTTTAGTAAGAATTTTTAAATTAAAAATTCAGACTTCTACCCTCTCTCTTCAAGGTTTCACTCACTGAGAATTTAAGTAATTTGATCTGCATTTCTCCAAGCAGGAAAATGAAAGGAACAGCTATATTATAAACCAGAACTCACAGAGAAGAAAAGGAGTTTCTACAGCAACATTTACATTATTGTATTTCAAATGGAAAATATGCTATGAGTTTTTCCTCTGACTCCACTAAGAAGCTACTGAGGCCTCAGGAAAACATGATAGCACAATTAAAGCTCTAGTTACTTTAATTTTTTTTCTATTACAATTATTTTAACAAAAGTCTGTTAAATAAAGAAATGTAAAGAAACTCTTTCCTTCAATTGCACTTTTTAAATTCTTAAGCCAAAGATTTTTCATGCGAATTGAAGCAGAGATCTTTTTCCTCTGCATTGTTATTACTATCTCCCCATCTCCATTTTTCACTGCAGAAATATATCAACAACTGCAACTGGATTTGAGTAAACTACTACCCCTTGCACTGAATTAACTTTAATGAAATGAATGACGGAGAGAGAATACTAAATATTTGTAAGTTTTCAGTACTAATAGACTAAAAATATTAAGAATTTAAATTGTGAACTTCACCAAGGAATTTTAACTGAGTAAGCTTCTTTTCTCAGTCTTAAATATTTCTGGTTTTATAAACATAGGTCATATCCTTCAATCATTTTCTGCAAACTAATTTGTAAAAGTCCGCAACACAGGCAGAAGACAGATGTTACTGAAAACATTAAACAGATTTTAATGGCATTCTACCCATTTTCCTAAACACATTTTTCAGCTGCTGCCATCATTCTCGGGATGTCAAATCAGCATACTTACAATGGATTGATTTTTATCAAATTTATAAAATAGGCAAAAATATAGACAGTCCCACAGAGTACTGGTAAGTAAAGAGTCAATGAATCAAAGGTTATTTTGATGATATTTTCATTTGCAGATGACATCAAGCTCATTTACTAGGGCTCTGACTCTATTAGTTTCATATGTGCTAATTATTTTTCTGACTAAATACACTCTAGTGTTTGGCGAGTATAACTAAAGACTTTACATAAGGTAACAGGCAGAAGTTTTACAACATCACAGACCTCAACCATGTTAGGTTCTCACGAGTATTTTTTTTTATACAAATACACTATATATATATAATTAAGTCTATCAGAAGATAAAAAGCTGATTATCTCTCTAGTAAACAACTGTTCTAGTTGATACAAAGGTGAACCCTTTGTCATCCCCTGGAGACATTTTATATATTAGTCTTTAAACTGTTCTGTGTAAACACTGCTAACATCCTGTCCTAAGCATTGGGGGTCTTTATTGCCTTCACTATTAGTAGTTTTGAACCAAATACACCACAGCTTTGCCCCTGTAGTCAAATTCTAAACTCACGCTTCCAACTTGGTATTCCTGCTAGAGCACGAACAACATCTCTGGAAGTTGTCTACCCCCAACGAACCCCAACTCCTGGCTTTTACATTCTTTTTTCAGTATTCTAGAAAGTATCAAGCTGTCTCCTTGACAGACATCTACCCAAGCAACACAGCTCCCTCCACTGGATAAGCCTTTTCTAGTCTTCATCAAAAGTCTCTGTGAGAGCAATAAGGCTTCTTATGACAAGAAATATTTGATAGCATCGATAAGGCTGACAAAACAGGACTTGCAGCATTTGCTTGGTTCTTAGGTCTTCTCCAACCTATTTAGTTTGGGCACGTGCTTGAGTACATAAACTACAAATATGGCTTTAATTGAACGAACTCTTTAAATCCTGGCACCTCTATTGATTCTGTATATGACAAAAAATTAGCACATGGAAATTCTTTATCCAAAGTTTTATTGCATGCATACTGAACTAGACAGAAACAAATGCCACTGAGTTCTAACCTCCCAATTTTGTCACCACAAAACATTTCTTAACATGTGGTAGAAAATGAAAACAGTTACTGCAAATAAATGCAAAAGATAATGGAAGATAAACATGAGGACAAGGAAGAAAACTTGAAATTATACACAAGGAAAGTTCGGTAATATAACTGCAGTTGGAAGAAGCATGGAAACCACCAGACAATTCTATCACTTCAATAAAAAAGAAAAAATGGCATATGTTAGGAGGGAACAGAAGAATAGTAAAAACAAGTAGCTCTGTAACTATGTGAGTTTATGATTAAGCTCCATAAGCTGTAGCATCCTGTCCAGCAATCCTCCTTACCCAAGTGTTAGTTCCTACTTCTGCAGAGCGTTTTTTAAAGCATGAGCACGACCAACTGCAGATAGATGGGCAGGACTAACTGCAGGTGGGTAGATGTTTCTGCAATAAGGTAAGTTCCAGCAACAAGTTTATTAAACCAAGAGGACACCCTAACAGTAGATACTGGGAGTCTGAGAGTAGCCATCACTTGAACTTGTAATCAGTTTAGCTACTTTTTTGCATATATATTACTCCAAAAAGGTATGCACTAAATTAGCTATTCAGAAATTATCCTTGTTTAATGAATCCTTAAATTACCTTCTTTTTTATATTTCTTGAAGGAAAGAACGATAGAACAATTACTAGTCAATCCTCATATTGTTGCAGATTTCAAGCCAAAGTCACGCAGCTTCCAAATTCCATTCAAACAAAACAACTGTTGTTTACCCCAACTACCATTCACATAATTATGTTTATGCCTATCATGGAATACTGAAGTGTCTGTAATACTTCATATTATTGAAAGGAACTTTATACCTGTATGTTTACCCACCCTGACTCTGCTGAACACATTTTCCAAACAAAATGAGTATTGGGAGAACAAGCTTTAGTTGGTACCTCTCACAGTCTCTTAAATGGATATTTGTTGATCTTTCATTTCAATTCCTTGATCATTTTTATACTCAGCAAAGAACATGATAAAAAGTACTGTCAAAACCTGTACAAAAGGTACAAACAGATTTTCTAAAAGGCAAATCTTTCAAAAGTCAAAATGTTTCATCTCAATGCTTTTAGTTCACAATTATCATAAGACTACCATAAACTGTTTTTGCAGATGGATGGTACATTGCCTCCTGCGTTTTCTGGTTCAAAGGTGCATCATAAAGTGCTGGCACACTGATCTACTCAACCTTGTTACAGAAAAAAACAAGCCACTCCAAACGCATGATCTGCCCCTGACCTTTGCTATCTTTATTCTGTAGCGCTGCCTGGTTATTTGTGCATCCACACGATTCCATATCCATCCAGTACCAACTGAAAGTGAAGAAGGTTCTTAGCACTTAGGCTGAGCTCCTAGTTTACTTTTGCTTATTAGAAAAAAGCCTACCTTGAGAGAAACGGGGTAACAGCTGGCAACAAAGATGTGAGAGAGGGAACGAAGTTATGAAGCGACAGCCAGGCAGAAAAGAAAGGGAAAGCAATCTTTTGGAGGCACTAAAGAGTTTCCCAAGTTCACAGCACGTGTTTAACTAAAAACTTAACATGCACCGACTCAAACTAGTGGCTAAACCTTTGTTCATTTTCCTCCATTGCCCTGCTTTTCCTATAACCTGGATTACTTTCAGTGTTAAAATAAAAACCTGAAAAACACAGAAGTCCTGTATGCATGTCATGTTGGTGCAGTTCAGGGAGGGTATACACTACACATATTTTATAACTGATTCAAGGATGTTTGACTTTTCCTGTTAAAATACTGATTAGCTTTTATGTAAGCAGGATGTACAGTTAGTCCTCTCCACCTACTAAAGGTCAGAAAACATCAGTGCCAAAAGAAGAAAAGAAAAAAATCTAAAAAATATACTTCTCACCTACCTTTAACCTTTCTTGTTGTGGATATTCATTGTTACAAAGGGATTCAGACTTCTATTGCTGCACATTTTAAAAGGTTTAAAGTTCATGTATGTATACCCTTTAACACTATGTTAACAAAGTAATTGGTAAAAAGGAAATTTCTCAGCAATAACTGCCACTGGTTTTGGATCATGCTATTATTTCAACTGAAATAGGCAATTAAAGCCACTGAAAGCAGAATAAGGACAAATACTTGATAAATTATTTTTATTTACAACTTCAAGTTACTATCTATTCTTAGTTTTCCACTGAAGTCACCTATAGAAACTGGAAGAAAAAGTGACATTGTACTTCCTGAGTGGGCTGCCTTTAACAGCAGGCTGACCAGCACATCATTTCAGTATTCAAGTTGTGACTATTTTGAGGACTATGACAGAAATTATCGACCCATTTTCATGTGACTAAGTGTCTAAATGAGGAATTATGAAAGATACTGGGATTAGAACTGTCTTATAAAACTGAATTTAGGATAGTATGAAAAAATGGATTATTAATTTGCAGCATCACACCCATCTAATCAGTAGTTACAGAATTTTCAGGTCAAACTGGAATAGTTTTATATCTCTTGAAGTTCATGCAGTTCCATTAGAGCTGATATAACTTGATGCAACTCAATTACAACATTGTCACACAAGTATTATATATTTACACTTATCTTTTTTTACCATCCTACTTTTCTCAGCAAACTGGGTCTTCTGTCTTTTCTTAAGCACTAAGAAAAATAGGGCCTAAATTGTTTGCAATTTTCTAGGAAAAAGTCATGCTTTTAAAAGTGTTCTTTTACTCACAAGGATATAAAGACAGAATAGCTTAAAGTTTTGTAGGAAGACTTAGCATTTAGCATCATTATAACTTGAAGAAAAGAAAATTATGGCTTTGACTCTAGTCCTCTCACTGGGTGTCCTTGCATGCTTTTCAACAGGCAGCTGATTCTATGGCTGCAACATCCTATTGCCTGTGATTTTTCATCTTTTCTATCGGCAAACATCAATCTAACATACCACAAAATGCTCAGAAACTTTGTTCCATTGATCTATCCTTTTGTTTTTGGTAAAAAACTAAACAACACTCCATTCTTTAAAACAGTGAGATACAGAGCACGATAAATAAATGTGACTTACAACCAAAATTTCATAACACTTCCTATTTCCTCTCTGCTATGTCCCAGTGGTCTCATATTTTTTTCACAGTGATCTAACATCACTAAGAAAGACAACGAATACCTCGGTTTAAACTAACCTAATCTACTGCATTCAGTCCACAGGTGTGCCATGAGGCATTATAATACCCCCTTGTTCCTTCTCAGGATTTGCAACTTCTGTGTAAACAAATAGCCCGAGAAACAGGAGACAACCCCTTTTTTCTTAGTATATTCTCTCATAAAGACTCTTCTATTTTTTTATATTATTTGTAAATCATAAACCCTAGTCCTAGTATAACAAGTCCCTGTTGATTAGTAGCCAATGAAATGGAAATTCTTCACCAAAGTTTTCCTTGGTTTATCTTTAATCCTATTAAAAAATACTGGTACGATATAAGAGAGAAAAACAAAAGCAGTACAAATGAACCATTCATATATTGTGAAAACAGATGTAGAAAATGCTCAGAACGTACTATAGTCAAGTGATTAACTTCACGTGCAGTTATTTTGCTTTACATTTTAGCAACTTTTGCTCCTCTACATTAGCATTAGTTATTTCTACTACAGTAGAAAATACATGCAGATTAAAGTTTTATTGTGGGTAGACTTTATAGCAAGATAAGTACCCAAAGGTCCTTATCAACCTTGAAAGAACACAGCAGATGAAACTGAAGAACTGGACCTAGATGGACCTTTCTTCATGAATGTGAAGTTAAACGTTTATTATGATCACTAACTCCTACACAAAACAAGTGTCACAATTTTTCTATACAGCTAATAATATTCTCGGCACCAGACTGAGGCAACAACCAAAGTCCAACTTTGGTTGGACTAGATGATCTTAAAGGTCCCCTCCAACCTAGGCAATTCTGTGATTCTGTGAATACTATGGGGTTTAAGGATTACTTAACTTTAGTGTCTGTAACCACAAAATGAGCATTTTGTAGGGCTTCAAAATCACTTGTCAAGCCTGAAAACAACTACAGTAACTCTGTAGTGTGCCAGCTCTTGCATTTTGGTAAATCGTTATTTATAGGTGTTGGTTACAGCTGCATTGTCAAGATGCAAATGTATTTAACACTTCAAGAAGCTACTCAGTCTCTCCTTCTTGTTAAAATAACAACAACAACAACAACTAAAAACCAGCCCATCATTCCCAAACTCTTTGCAGTTACTTTCAGTGTTGGCTGAATAAACTGTTTTCAGAGAGTACACAGAAAAACCTGTAAAGTAATTTATGAGTTAAGATAAGCTTGAAAACAAAAGGTTTATTTGGAAAGTCAAAATCAGAGGCAGTCTTCATCAAAAATAAAACTCACTAATGATATTCAGAAGCTTCAAGTTTCCTACAAAGCCAACACTACTTTAAATGTTTAAATAATATTTAAAAAAAGTTTATAATAAGCATGTTTGCTGTTATGCCATTGCTAATATATGCTGCTTCTGTCATCAAATACTAATACTCTATGGACAGATACAGCTCCATAGACAAGCTCCCTTCAAGAGGGATCAGTCTTATGGTTGAGATGGATAGCTAATTCAATGCTCAACTAATTTTAATGCAATTATTTTGTTAGCTTTGACTTGGGATGCAGTTTCCCAAATGCTGAAAGCCGATTTCAAGTCTCTGCAGTCAGACATTTATTTTCCTCCTCCTGTTAGCACCTTTCTTATGTTATCACTATGCTTGGGAGCAAAATACGGGGCTGAGGGAAGGCAAGATTCCCATTTCTGACAGCAGCATAGACTTACACTGGCTTTGGCCAAACAAAATATGTATCTTGACTGCAATCAAGATTACATCAAGTGTTGTTAATAGTAAAATACAGGACTCAAGTGCAACTGCACTAAGGACTCCAGGGTCATCAATTTGGACATCAGCAACCTAAAGGATTCTCGTAGTAGCATCCCTCTCACATCATTGTATACAATATTCACCTCTGTTTATATGTTGACTCTATGTTTAAAAACAAAACAAAACAAATTTGTAGAAGTAGCAGTGAACATTATTCAATGGGAAGTCTATTACAAAGCCTTCTCTCCTTGATCTAGTACAACCTTACTTCTGGGAAAGAAAGCTCTGGGGTGAAATTTGATTTTTACTGCTCTGCTGGAACTGCTATCTCCTTTCTTCACAAATGGGTCTTGCAACAGATGTGCTGGGTACAGGACCACCTGGCTCACTCCACACTGTGTATCATCTGCAAATTGCCATCCTCAGCAACCTCCCTCCCATATATGCAATAACCACCATATATACTATTCTTCTACCATTCTGTCTTTTTACTTCCCCTCCTCCTGCTCCTCTACAGTTGTCAGAGACTGCTTAGAATGACAAAGAGCAACAGAAAGAAAAAAGTGGCAAGTGCAGAAAGGAACCCTGTTGTCTTGCTGCTTCAAACATATATTTTTATGTGTTTAAATTCAGTACGTGATTGCTAAAAGAACAGCATTTTTATATTA
>JAHREE010000245.1:14072916-14186699 GCA_033628505.1 Tringa tobata
AGCAAGTTATCCTGTGAGAACATGTAATTAAACAAATGACCTTGCTAAGCTTGAAGACCACGTCATGCAAGCTTCTGACTATGTCCGAAGCATGTCATGCTTCTTCTCAAATACATTTTTATAATTCATAATCTCTTCAGATTATTGATGCAAATGAAATAAAATAGCAATTTAGTTCCTTTGTCACAGTCCAAAAATTCTTGAGGGAGATGGAAAATAGGAGTCTGCACAATGCTAAAATTAAGCTATAAATTAACAGCATAAGATCGCTCTTGCATTAGTGCAGTATCATCATTAACAGTTATTACAGTTTTTTTTCACTTATTTCTCTCTTGCCTCCTTGAGTTTTTAGTTTTCAGATTTTCAGTTATAAAAGCCATTGTAATCTAACAGCAGAATGAGTTACATGCTATATATATATATAAACATAATGTAAGAAATAATACAAGCATCACACACCTGAATATCCACTGACTACACAAACCCAAGAACATTCAGAATAAAGATAGTCAACCAGTGTAGAAAAAGAATAGCATGCAAGAATCTCAGGCCACTATGACATTTAGGTACTGTGAATAAGAATAAAAAGCAGAGCAATAACCACCATCACATATTTCTTTTTTGTTTCTTTACCTTAAATCTTTCTAGAGAATTTTGTATATATAATGCACTTCCCTTTGATGTAGCACTATGAGAAAGAACATGGCTTCTTTGGGACATAAATCACAGCAATATGAAGATTGCTCAAGGAACAGCACAGTCATTGTCGATTGTTTGTCTAACACTAAATTGCTGCAGGCAAACATTTGCTTTCAACAAATATCAAGTTTATAGGAGACAAAAAACAAACAAAAAATACTCACAGCTTTGGTTTGGCAAGCACAGGTGGTGGCTCCTTTGCGGGTGAAAGCAAGACAGCTGGAGGTGGGATGGATTTATCACCATTTGGCTTGCTGTTAATCATTCCATTTACTCCATGAATGGGATGGATGCCATTTGTTTTTTCATCAGATGAATTGAGCTGTAGTTGAAGGGCTGTCACACCAGATCTCAATTCAGTGTTGTTTGCTTGGTGGGTCTCTGAATGTTTCTTAGGAGGAAACTCAAGAGAGCTAATTTCAACTGGAGGAAGTGGTGGGAAATCATCACTGTTGGATTCTCTTGTTAGTGTTTCATAAGTAGAGCTTTCTGAGTTGGCTAAAAGAAATAAAAAAGAACCTCTCTCCAACAAGACATAGACAAAGTAGATGGTACACATATGCTTTACTTTCATCTTGTTAAAGGTGAGATCTTTTGGGTTCTATGCAGATATTTTTCTAAACCTCCATTGAAAATTCGTGCTGCATTAGATACATGACTGACTATTCATTTTCTGACTTTGCCCATGCAAAAAGCACAATAAGGAACCTTATGGATATCTCTAAATCTATTCCAGGAATCCAGCCACTAACTAAGATTGGTAAGTACTATGGGACAGCAACAGCTAAAACAGCATTTCCTCTTCCTGGAGTCTTGGAATCATTTAAGAACAAATAATTTAAAAATACTGAAGGATGTATGTATACATGGCATGTTTGCAATGGCAGCTGGGTTAGTGCATTCCACAACAATTTGTATGTAAACTTATTACAAAACTAAACAGAGCATGTCACAGTTTTTTTTTATTTTACAAAAGGCATATGCTACCTTTGGTAGCATAATTTCATCTGCTTTGATTTTGCCTCTGCTGCCATCTAGTCCCAAAACCCTAATGCTTAAAACCCTGCCAGGTTTGTGGCAGACAGTTTAAAAGCAGAGTTTACATGAAAAAAAAAAAAAAAAACTAAATTAGGAAATGAGACAATAAAAACATGCAGTTTGCTAAATATGAATGCTCTGATGTTGAAAAGACCCCTGTTTTACAGCAGGCCCTTTCTGCAAGGGAAGCAGACTGATAACTTCACAGCTAAGTTAATTATCTAAGATCTATGATTAAAAATTCCCCTTTCCCTTCATCACATACCTGAGCAGACAGTCAGTTGTGCACTGCTTGTTACTGAACCATGTTCATTTGTTGCTGTGCATGTGAAAAGTCCTGAATCTTCAGGAAAAGTTTCTGCAATTACAAGGGTACATATCTCTTCTGGAAATAAACAGAAAAATAAACTGCATCATAAACTATTTAAAGTACCATATAATGTTTTTGCATTGTATGTTATAAGGACACCAGACCTGACACCTTATACAAAGAAATGCTATGAGAACTGCAGAAGAGCTTCCAACATAAATGGCTTTTGTATCTAAAACAAGTAATTTACTGAGTTACATTTTCAAAAGGGGCCCATCTTGAACAGTAATTTTGCACTCACAAGTCTGCGCAGTCATTTTAGACACTCAGTATCTTCATTCTTATGCAGAATAGTACTAATTCATACAAATCAACATACTGGTTTCCATACACAATGCTTGCAAGCTCTTATTGGGTCTCTAAATAACACCACCAACATGAATCATGCTTCCTTTTTCACATCACATCTTTCTTTCTTTCCCTGATTTTTTCTGTATTTAATGTAACGTTTCAGATCAAATCCCATTTCCAGTAAACCCAGAAAGTATTTTTTCATCCCTTCCAATTAACTTTTCTGTATAAACTCACCAGAATTAAAAACTCCTGGTCCATAAATATTAGCCTTATGCAGAGTTTGGGAAGATAAGTTCTTTTTCTGTCTACACAGCAGTGAGAATGGATAAATTGAAAATACAGGACAAAACAGCATCCCCAGAAACTCTTCAGAATGCTGTGACACAGACACATTCTGTGGCTCTTTGAAATCTGTTAATTCTACTTTGATATGCCATAGTACATGCTCTGATTATATCAGGGCCTCAACCAGAAAACTTGTACGAAGGCTGGACTGTTCATATTTCAGGTTGGGTCTCACGGAAATGTTTTCTAAACCATTTCCACCCATTTATACTGGGCATATTTCATTATCTAGCCATACTTTTTCCAGATTCTTCAAAGATATCACTTTATTTTATCTCTGCTTGTAATAGTATTCTCATCTTTTTAAAAGTTCACAATGTAGTTAATCTAAATAATTCCAGTATTTACACAACATATCTAGATAATTTTAGACCTGGATAATGTTACATCATGGGTTTCCTTAATTAATTAGGAGTTCCTTTTGATTATGTTTATTTTTTAGTCTCAAAACCAAAGCAAGGAAGTTTTCTAGAATTCACTTTTTTTTAAAAAAACGTATTTTGCATTTTAGACATTTACATAGAATCTCACATATTCTCACAAAATCAATGGAGTATAGCTAATAAAAACAAACTAAAACGTGAGGGAAAGTATTTCAGACTCCCAATAACTTTTACATGAAAATTATTCTGAGAAAGAGGTTCAGTAAGGTAAGATCCACTTCCTTTAGCTCAAAAAATAAAAACCTTTTCTAATAGTTTCTATTTTTTTCTTTCCCAGTTTTTATTGTGGAATAGCAGACTACTGTCTCATTTAGACAGTTAACAAAAAAGTTTTTCCAGTTTTTGGAAAAAATTCCAATTGGAATTTTTCCAATTATAAAAGACAGTGTATCAAAAAACTTCCTGTACTGGAAATGGGCTAAAAATGAATGACTAACTAAAGATTTGGCACAGAGTTGTTTTTCAGACAGCAGAACGTGCTTTTTTTTTGGCAACACAAACCAGTCATTCTGTGTAGCTGCAAGAGGCATGTCTGCTAATACTGTAGCACGTTGGATCTTATCTGACTCAGATGAAGATTAATGACTCATGAAAGGTCTTATCAGGAAAGTAATGGGTAACACAAGCTAGTTTTTGAACTACTGAGATCAGCTTTTTTTAGAGTCCTGGTGTGTTGTAAGCAGCTGAAGCTGTATTGTTAACCACACGTGTGTACTCCTGGACTGAACTGACTCTGGGGATGCAATCTGATATGTGCAGCATACTAGTTTCCTGTTCGTTTAACAGCAGAATTCTGAAAGCTGGGTATTTCAGGATTGCAAAAGAGAATCACTCCCACCATGCCGAGAACTGCCGTTTGAATGAGGCAAAAGCACTGCAAAACATAACAACCAGCAGAATTCCTATTTTCTGAACAGCAGAGCTAATTAATGCATAACGTTCTTTCAGTAAAATGCAAAATGATCACATGAGAAGAGCTGATCTTCCCTCTCCAGTCATAAAAGAATTCTAATGGATCCTGCTATGATGTGGTTTGTTTACTGAAGCAGTATATTTGAAAATTATACATGGTAAATTGAGTAATCCTTCCTCAATCATGAGGTAACTGGCTAAACTGAAAATATAAAAAAACCTAAGAACTAACCAAAAGGCAGCTTGGGCAAAAAGCATGTGTGAGCAACACATTGCTATTGTCTTTATTCATTTTTCTCCCCCCAAACCAAGAATGACAGATCCCCAGGTCCTTGCTAAAAGGCTTATTACTGTGGAAAGCATAGAAATAAAATACTAGTTTGACAAAAGAAAAGTTCTTTAAAGATTTCTATAACAGACTCTGGGTGCGTAGTGCTCTGAGTATTTTTCTGACATCCTGACTATATGTAATTATTTTTCTTTCTGTTACTGTGCTAAGTAATATCTGATGATTTGAAATAAATAATGTCTGTTCTACTTCCCGGCAATCATCAGCTGACAAATAATTTCATCACAAAAATGTGTTCCAGAAAGCAGCTCTGAAATGCTGTTCTCAGGGCCTTAAAACATATTTAACACTTGACTAAATGAATACAAAAGCATTCTGTTCACTGAAACATGTAAAATGCTTAGGCATGCAAGTACTTGACTATTTTGTCAGTTATTTAGAAAGAAAGATTATATTTTACAGAGTAATCCTTTCCCTTTATGGTTCATGAGTCCATTAGAAAGAATAATCTTTGGCAAGACAGAAAACTCTTGCTTTTTAACAAATTTCATCACTGGCAATGTGTTTACTTCAGAATGTTTCTATGTATTACATTAAAGGCAGAGTAGTTCTTTTATCTGCACCTTCGTCTCCAAATGTGATCATTAGTTTCCTTCACTGTAATGCACATACAGTCCTGGGAAATAAACATTGTCTTTTATTAGTAATTGTTCATCATGATGTAATGAACAGAGCTATTTCTATAGATGTAGGTTCAAAGCCGTAAGTTTTCTGCTGCACAAAGAAAATGGGTAGTCACAGTGGTGGTTTCCTGGTAAAAATCCAACCAGACACAACCCTGCCATCTTGTAGACAATTCGTCTCTTACTCTTCCCCTTTTTTCCCTGGCCACCAGGTATTTATCTCCAGTTTAACAGCAAAGAAATATGCCCATCAGGTACCAACTTCTCATTTAGGTATTTGCCTCTTTTATATAAAGGGAATGGAGGAGTGTGAAAATAGAGAAGAACTGAATATGCAGAGTAGCATAATAGATGGTAGTATTGCAGCCCTGTAGATGTCTGAACTTGCAATAATGCAATGAAAAAAGCATTTAATTTACTTGTTTCTGATATCAGTATTGTATACACCTTTACCCAGTCAGGCAGCAGTTCTGGCTCGTTTGATAGGCTCCATGCCACTCAGAAATGAAGAGACAAGTTTTTTAAAGATACGCAAAACTGACTACGTTTGAAGATACTTCAAACAGCACTTATAAAATACTGAGAAGAAAACGGAACAACAGCAAATGTGATTGTGGGCAATACAATGCAGTTGTAGGTTACAGAATCTAGGTTACAGCATATGTAATCAGTCTAACCAGTTGAGGTACAATAAACAGGAATATCGCTATTGCAGCATGGACTTTAGTCCCTAAAGCAGTGTTCAGGTTTGAGGAGAAATTAAGCCATTTATCAGGGCCAAGGAAAAGTTTATGCTAAAGCTTACACTAAGGCAGTGATGACGCTGCAGATGTCTAAGCTAGCTAGTTCGAAGTTGTCAGGTGTACACATCAAAGCTGAAATCAACTTATTCAGCAATGTGATGATTAATGTACCTGAATAAGCTTTAAATATTTACGATTTAAGAGAAATAGCAGCATCTTTAAAAAAAAAAACACATAGTACAAAAAAGATCAGAGGTTTACTTTGAATTTGGAAGCGTCAACAAACAAGGACAGCCATAGCAGTCAGACTTCAGATGAGGTCACTGAAGGACGTGAATTCTGTAGGTACCTTGGGAGCGCAGAGTACAATTGAAAATGTGATTGACCAGCAATAGTGCCTACGTTGATCAGACCACCTTTAACAAAGGATAATTTTAGCCTATTTTCAGTTTTTCTCTTCATTTGGCATCTTGAACTATAGGTCATTGGAGATTGCTCTCTTCAAGCCCTTGTTTTCACTAAAAAATGCAAGGATCCAACATGCACGCTGACCTACTGAAGTTTCTGTGTTTTGAATTTCATCAGCTATCAGAAAGCTGATTTTCTTGGTGTGGGAAGGCAGTAAGGATTTCTATGACACTTGACATATATTTTCAGTTTCAAACATTATGCAGAATTAGGGGGGGATTTCCAAGGCAGTTAAAACTCTGGAACAGAGCAGCTAAACAGGGAACAAGACAGCACAATCCAGGAGAAGTGATGACTATCTTTTGAGATGTTTTTGGTGAATATGCACTGTGTTGTGCGTAGAAAAAAAACACAAATGTGTATGTGGCAATTCCCTGGCAATTTAAGAAAAATTACTTCATATAGTTTTCTTCTTACATGCTTTTAGACAATTGTTTTAATGTAATTCAATACAGTTTGTGGCTGCCTCCAGACAGCTGAGTAATGGTCAAAATATCAACAGCTGGCAAATGACTCCATGGGATTTTTCATTCTCAAGGAGCCTGTTCTTTGAAGGATTCAATCAGTATAAAGTCAAAACGTCCAAGAAAGAAGTACAGAGCAGGTAATTTGACAAACTGTGATGCTGGCTTTAAGTAATCTGACTAGCTATTAATTCACAAAGCAGTCTGGAGAGATTTGTGATGCAAACTGATTTCTGTCTAGACAGAAAAAGGAGTGCAAAACACATTAGGGTAGATAGAATGTACCCAAAAAAAGAAGTCAACTCCCACTCCCCTTGCTTCTTAATTTCTTACCTGTATGAGTTCATGGAACGCTTTTCTTTTAAATCATTAGTACTGACCTAGCAAAGGATAACCGATGCTTTTGAGAACTATAAAGTGTTTATTGGTGATTGGACTTCGATTGATAACCAGCAATTAAAGTCACACTACAATTTATTACAATTTATGTAAAATTCCATGGAAGTTGTACCCTTGGAAAAATCTTTTGAAATCACGTCCATCTTTCAAAATTCTGAATGCTTGTCTAGCATACCTAGGGCTCGGTACTGGGACCTTTTCTGTCCTTATCTTTTTCAATGATCTGGACGAGGGGATCATGTGTACCCTCAGTAAGTTTGCGGATCACACCAAGTTGGGTGGGAGCGTTGATCTGCTTGAGGGTAGGAAGGCTCTACACATGGATCTGGACAGGGTGGATCAATGTGATGAGGGCAATGGTATTAGCTTCAACAAGGCCAAGTTTCAGGTCCAGCGCTTGGGTCACAACAACCCCATGCAGTGCTCCAGGCTTGGGGAAGAGTGGCTGGAAAGTTGCTCGTTGGAGAAGAACCCAGAGATGTTGGTCGACAGCTGGCTGAACATGAGCCAACAGTGTGTCCAGGTGGCCAAGAAGGCCAATAGCATTTAGCTTGTATGAGAAATGGTGTGGCCAGCAGGACTAGGGAAGTGATTGTCCCTCTGAACTCAGCACTGCTGGGGCCACACCTCAAATACTGTGGTCGGTTTTGGGCCCCCCACTACAAGAAAGACATTGAGATTTTGGAACGTGTTCAGAGAAGGGCAACAAAGCTGGTGAAGGGTCTAGAGCACAAGTCTTACGAGGAGCGGCTGAGGGAACTGGGGCTGTTTAGCCTGGAGAAAAGGAGGCTGAGGGGAGACCTTATTGCTCTCTACAACTACCTGAAAGCAGGTTGGAGTGAGGCGGGGATCAGTCTCTTCTCCCAAGTAACGGGCAATAGGACAAGAGGAAATGGCTTCAAGTTGCACCAGGGGAGGTTTAGATTGGATATTAGGAAAAATTTCTTCACTGAAAGGGTTGTAAGCATTGCAACAGTCTACCCAGGGAAGTGGTTGAGCCACATCCCTGGAGGTATTTAAAAGACATGTAGATGTGGTGCCGAGGGACATGGTTTAGTGATGGACTTGACGATGCTAGGTTAACAGTTGGACTCGATGATCTTAAAGGTCTTTTTCAACCTAAATGATTCTGTGATTGTTTCTCTATCAATCTTCCATACATATTCAACTTCTGCATTCAATAACAGCTGTGTGTTTGCTTGGGAACAGTTTCCTCTGCAGGTAGTGTTTTGTCTGGCTTCTTAAGTATGAATTGCATCACAAACCAGTGCTGTACCTATTACATTTCTGGTACGCACCCAGCTTCCTGTCGTGGAAATTTTAAGATCCTTCATGACATCCTAAAAACCAGTGTTACTTATTACCGGTATTACTACTAATACAGAAAATGCTTGTAATTTATGCCAAAAGGAAATATTTACATTTTGCCCAAGCTTTATTTACGTTCCCTTTGCATGCACAGAGTCAATTCCTATACAAATTATCCAATAAGTGCACTGTCATTAATTTTAGTGGAGAGTAAGACACTGCACATTATTTAATAGGGCTTAGTAGGGAATGATACATGCCCACATGTTACAGGGATAGTACTTAACTCAATGAATCCAGGGAGAACAAAACACCAAACAAACTCATAGGTTTTGGGTAGCAGGAAAGTGCTTATAAACATATATTACAACAAAATTACAAGTATGGAAAAAAAACCCCAAAGACAGGCTGCTGTCGGGTTTCACTACTGTTATGTCTCTTAAACCGCAACAATACAGATACCAAAATACTATGTTGAGATGCCTTCCTATTCTTGCCTTGCCACCTACATCACTGAAAAATATTTAGTTGTCCGTGAAAAAAAAAATCTTCTAGCAAGAAGAATAATACGGGATTTCTTTTGTACTCAACTACTGACACAATGGAATTGGAACCTTTTGTCTCAAGCAAACAAGTGCTTCTCCTCTCTACTTGATAATACTGCATTCCTACTCTAAAATATTTTTTCATCTAGCTTTATACACATTAGGTTGCCTAAAGAGGGTGAAGGGGTAAAAAAAGATTACAAAACTTCATGAAAGCAAACTTCATTCATGATTGTGAGTTTCGGCAGAACAGTTTCAAATTAGATATTTAAAAGAAAACCCCTTAGATATGCTAGTAAATTTAGACTTCATAGAAAGTTTTGCATGAAGTTTCAGTCCTTTCAGATACTTTCTATCATGTTAAAGGAGAAAGTGAATACAGTTCAAGTGATTTTGCAGAAAAGAAGATCCCAGTAACAGTGAGCTAGATATACTAGGCACTACTCTCATAGTGCCAGTAAATTAAATCTAGAAACAATGTTACTACTTGGATGGGAAATAAGTTTCTCTGGGAAGGGGAAAGAAGTAACCCATTGATCTTATTATTTTTTTAAATATATCAAGAAATTGGCTAAGTTGGGAGACTTATTTTGTAATATATATTACAGGAGAATGTTCCAAGAAAGATACAGAATTGAATGTATTTCAACACAGATCTATTCTCCTTTATTTCTTTTAGTATCCAACTGCTAGATATGGTATTGAAACTGTCCTCAAACTGTACTGTATTGTAAATTACAACTTTTAAACCTTAAAGTTTGGGTTATGAGTATAAAATACTAGTACCCCACTGTTAGACATGTTTTAATTCCTCATTAGAGGTTAATTTGGTTTTCCAGCACTCTTCTTTCCTTCCCATGGCTCACATATCAAACCTCCATAAATCAAATCATTTAGTGACATGTATTCTGGGCATCAGCTGTTACTAGAGGTGATGATGATGCACAGCACAATTAATAATATTAACCATCAGGAAAAAGCATGCATGTGCACAGGTGTGTGTGTGTTTATCTTTTACTTGCATTTAAGACACCTCAAATCTGCCAAGCTAGACTGGCAAAACTAGCATTCAGTGATTGGCTGTTATGAAACTTTTACGAGTACAATTTGGGTAATGGAATTTTGTGGGTTTTGTTCTTTTTCCTCAGTAGCATGTAAATTGCTTGTTTCCTGAGAATGAAGTTTGCTTCAGAGTTTAAGCTGTGATACTCTCGTTGCTGGCCTAAATGGAATTTACTGTTTAACTAATAAAGGAATTGATGTAAAGGACAGCATAGAGTATGGAAGGTGCGATAAAGAAACATTGTCTTTAAGGGGGTTTCATATTACCAACGCTCAGCAGAAACACTTTTCTGTTTATGGCTTCAGTACAAACTCAAAGAGCTAGTGAATCAAGAGATTATTTTTTCATATGATTCTTACCAGGTTCAGTTGCGGATCGTGGCTCTGCGTATGACATCATAAAGAGGAGAAACAAATGAGAAAAAATGGTATTAGCGATTAATTCATAACAATATACTGAATGAACATATTATACTGAATACTGTAGACAAGAACAGAATCTGTGCAGGCACATTACAAAATAAGGAAGACTTAAATTGTCTGTTGGTAGCAGTAGTTCAACTATTACCTCTAGCTGTTATAATCTCTGAAATGCGAGGCAGAGAGCACTCTGTCCAAAACTCAGTCCTAACAGACGAATTTCACGATCTTTCCCAACCCCGTATCAAAAGCAGCCACCTCAGATTATTGCCTTACTTTTTTGGAGAATTCTGAAGTCTGGAGAATCTTGAATTTCGACGCCCTGTCGAAACCACTTAACATGAATGGGAGGGGGTCCTCTGACCCTGCACTCTAATACCACAACTTGTCCCTCAGATGCTGTGGTGTTTTGTAGCTCCTGAAATATAACAATGATAATTCAAATGAACTGGGAGCATTTTACATTGTTAAAAACAGTCTTTTCTTCCTTTTGTATTTCAATTTATTTTATTGTGTCATTACATTTTTGCAATAGACATTTTCTGTGAGCTGTATTTTTACGCTCATTAAATTTAATCTATCAGCTATATGGTTAAAAATGACTGAATATGTTATTTTCAAATACATTCTTAATATAACTAAAGATGGAAAATATGTAGAAATATTTAATTCTCCAGACCATCACAAGCAGGTAGTTACAGTCTGACCTTTCATTTTTCATTCTTCTTCCACAAAATGAAATGAAAATTCTGCAACTATCTACACATTGATTGACTTGGTCCTGAGAGACCAGCTGTGCTGCTTTCAGGTCAGCCTCTAGAATGTGAAGTTGCTTTTCCTCTGAGCCATTTATAATCAACCAGGCAAAATTATATGACACAAACATCATTAGGATATATTAGCTTGCGTATGGATAGATTCTGAGACAGTATTATGGCTGTAATAAATTCTTGTCTACATCTGAAAAAAATCAGGAAGGATCTAAACATTTGATGGTTTAGAAGTACAGTACTTTTAAGTAACAGAACTGACAGGAGACAGCCACTATTTTTGCCTTTGTTACTCATTTTAGGATTATAAATCAGAGAGTCCTTCTAACTGTACTGTCCATCTCGTCCTCTTTCCAATTTATCAATAAGGTTTTAGGTCTTGATGCAGCAAAGCACTTCAAGTTAGGTCTAAGATCAGAGTTATCCCTAGTTACTATTCATAGATCTCCAGTTAAGCGAATACATTTTATTACATGGAAACCTAAAATCTTTGGATTGTTCCCTGAAGTTTGTATAGAAAGAAATTTACTGGATAAGTGTATTTTTTGTTGTTTGTATCTGGTTCATTTCTTCTGTAATTAAAGTTGTTCTGTTTTGGTATGTCCCAAGTGGCTAAAGCCAGTAAATACTGGATTTCAGGGACAAGAGATATGAGGATTGGGAAGGAACAGTGGAGTTTTGATTGCTTTGATTGATAGTTTCTGAATTAGGGCTGGATTTCTCCTATTTCCCACTCCTACTAGGAATTTGCCTGCCTTCCTGTCTTGGAGTAACCACATTCTTTAGCCCCTTACACCTCCACTGTTCACCCTCCCATGATACCTGCAGTATCAGTGCAGAATTATGAGGGATAGATTCAGACTTTTCCTGACATGAGAAAGGGGTATGACAGAGCCAGGCCAGACAGGTGAGCAGAACAGGGGTTGCTCTTATCTCTAGGCAGAACTACTTGCTGTTCCATACTACCTTTGAGTCAACTCTATTTTATTGAAGTAATAACCAGAAATACCTTCTTTTCTTCATTTTGACTTCAACAAATGGTGACTAAATAATAGTTACTGCTATGGAAATAAGGCAAATGAAAGGCAAAATGAAAATAGTATTTTTGATTAAAGTTATATTTTAGAGATGAGGGAAATATGCTGTCCTTCTTTTTGCTGGTACGTAAGTCCCAGTTCTGAATTTTCATTTGAGATGAATATGAAGATAAATATTGACTTAAATAATTACTTAAGAATTACTGAATTAAAGATTCCCTTCTAGCAAGTCCTTACATTTTACAAAGCATCCCAATGAAGAATATCTGAATTGCTGTTTTAACTAACAGACCTGCATGGATTTTTTTCTAAAACGAAGTTAAAAGGCCTGTGTTATTTGTTCTTGTCAGTAAATAAAATTTTCTGAATGAGGTTTTATCATGACTGTGATGTGTAATTGGTGCCTACCTCGTTTTATTTTACAAAGCATGGGCATAACACATACAGAATATGCATGTAATTCTAGTAGTGATTTTAGTAGGGTAGAAGGCAGAAAAACTTCATTGTTGCAGTGGAAAAGTACTCTCTTAGGAATTCATTAATACTGAAAAGGATAATGAAAACTGCTAAAGTTATAACATCAAACATTCCTGCATTAGGCTATATAAATTCTTCTGGACTACAGGAGTATGATATAAAAACCATGATGGATAAAACATACCTTTGTAAAAATGGGTGCAGAATAGACAGGCTTAGGTCCATCCACACGGTGCAAGTACGAAGTAGGGCTTTGAACCTGCAAAGCAATTCAACAATGCTATAAAAACTGAAAGAATATTGGTTTCAATAATATGGCCTGCATGCATCTATGCAATAACACAAACTCTCAACTGCACAGTCTTACAGTGCTCTTGTTCTAGCACGCTTCTCGAGTGACATCACTATTTCACATCTGTTATATTTCTGAAGTCAAAATACAAGCTTTAAAGACTTCTGTACTTCCCATGAGAATTTTGTATCCCGCTGTCTTTGCCTTGATGTATTTTGAGTTTGACTCCTGTTAATATCATTTAAATCAGTCTTTTGCACTGAATCATTTTTGCCTCTCCTCTTACTACATCCTTGACTGATGCAGCAATAAATAAATCCAGGTACCAAAAAGCTTATCAGTGTTAGCCAAAAGAAGGGGAAATAACTTACCATATACCGTCTAATGGAAACTTTTATTTTATTTGTATTTTATGATTTATATGCGACTTTAAGTCATCCACAGTGGCATTAAAACTTAGTATAAACTAATGAACATTGATTCTCTACATGTAACATCTAGACAGTAAAACTTTATTTTCTCTAAGAGGCTCAGAAATTAAAGCCATATTTAATTTAATTACAAATTTAAAACTTTTGCTAAAAAATATTGTAGGCGTTCATTTGTATTACAGTCTTTTGGAACTGGAACAAGTCACTAATTAAATTATATACTCTGTAATTTTCATCATCACCAGATCTTTCAGTGGCTCACATGCTGTGTTGACAGACACTGTCTAAGAATCTGTATGTATATTTACTTTTATGCCCCATTCACTGGATGTATACTTAATTTTTTGAAAGCATCATTCTTAATATAATAACATAAATATATACTTCAATAATATAATTCCTCAATATGAAAGACTTTTTCTGGACTTACAAATTTTGAAATAAAACTTAAAATACTTTTCCTAATTTAAAAATTGGTATCTAAAAATACCTGCTGACTGGGCACAGAGATAGGTTGAATTACAGCTGTGGTGACTCCAGACTTTGGTGTAGAAGACCCTATTGTCAAGGAAACAGATGTGGTTTTCTTTTGGGCCCTGAAAAAAAACAAACAAACAGCGAACACTTTATAATATCTGAAATCAGATTGTGTTAGTTTGTAACCAATAAGCCACCTTGTGTTTTCTACATCTTTAAATCTGTCATTATCAGCTGAAAAGATGAACAAGCTTGAACAGAACACAATCTTTGGCTAATTTACACTTTCACATGCAATAAAAAGTACTGATTTAAGATACAAACTAAAAAGTGTTTTGTTTCTTTAATGTAGGTCTCTGCATGTTTTCTTTTCTTTGGGAGGCACAGGGCTGGGTGATTTCACTGAATTTCACTGAATTTCACTGAATTTTTAGAGTTGGAAGGGACCATAGAGATCATCTAGTCCAACTCCCCTGCTAAAGCAGGACACCCAGAGCATGTCAGATCATGCCACTCAGGACTGCATCCAGGCGGGTCTTGAAAATCTCCAGAGAAGGGGACTCCACGACCTCCCTGGGCAGCCTGTTCCAGGGCTCCGTCACCCTCACTGTGAGGAAGTTTTTCCTCATATTCAAGTGGAACCCCTTATGTTCCAACTTGTGCCCATTACAAATGAAGAATTGGTGAACTTAAAGTTACTCTTGAATATGAAAAGTTAATGTGAACAGAAGAGTTGTCAGGATCAGGCCAGACTTCTCTGACAGAGAAAGCACGTTAATACAATCTACAGCTATAATACTACACATTTATATCACATGAGGAAAGGAGAAAAGACAAGACATACACAAACATACCCCAGATGTTTATTCAGATTGAAAACTACCAAAGATTTTCCAGTGTCTCTTATTAAGAATACTAGCACAGCATTGCTCCTACTTTGCACACTTACTGTGGCATAGCTCCAGATTTTGATTTGAAAATTAAACTTTCACTCTCTGAATCTGTCGAACTGGCACCTGGAAAAGAAAGTATTTTCAATAATCTCATATCCTTTTACTGATTTATTTAATGATTACATTCCAAAGAAAAAACTGTACTACTTCTGCATTTCGTTGCAAGAGCTGAGAACTCTCTGTAATAAACTACTGCCGTTTTTCTTATCTGATAAAAGATTGTAACTATGTACTTTAGACAGTTACAGAAATCATAACCATGCTGATTTAATTGTGAACTGTTTTCCCTAGGCTCTTAGCTGTCTTCCTTCATATTGAAGCAAATATGGCCAAAAAAGAAGAAGAAAAAAAAAAGCTGACTACTCTACTGGAAATGTATAATTTTATTTACTCGAATGTTAAAACTTAAAGCTTAAGCAAACATATGGCTTATACTCAGATAACAAATCTTCAACCTTAAGTAAGAGCAACTCAGTATAGCAAGACATTTTCAGACTAAACTTGCTATCCATGATCTCCACAGTTCAGACTATTTATATTAACCTATACATAATGTTTACGTACTAGTGTTTCTTGCCAGTTGAAGTCTTGATATAACGTATGTGTTTGGCTTTTGAACTCACTTAAAGAAAATAATATGAAAGTATTTATTCACGTTGCCTTAATTTTTCCTAACAACTGGTACTTCATACAACATTTATTGCAGACATTTATGCAGTAGATACTATTCCTCAAGGGATCTGTGCGTACATTTGCATAGCTGTATTTGTAATACAAATCATAAGCGGTTTATAATCACTATGCATAGTATAGCATAGACTGATTCCAATGAAACAAAACTTGGACTGAGGCACCCAAGTACCCAATTTATTTACAAAGTTTAGACTACAAAAATCAAAGAAATAAGTAGCCCAAAAAAGGTTAGAAGAGAGAAGCAATTGTCAAGTGAGGAAAGTGGGTCTACATGAAAGTAGCCTTTCACTTGAGCGAAGGGTAACCAGGTCTTACACGCCCGGGCCCGCTGCACACAAGGAAATATGAGGCGTCAGCGTCCTCAAGGCTTTTAATGTACAAAGCAATGCTTAGGAGACAGTCTGGTTTCCTTAAAGATCATAGAGCAGTAGCCTAACAACTTGTGCAATTCTCTCTCTTTCAAATTTACATGTTATAAAACTTCAAGATAGCACTTCCATGTAGTAAGACTGCCAGATCTCAAAAAAGGAATTATTTGCTGCATCTCTATACCCACCTGTTTCTTTTTTAGTGTTGCTTCTATTATTATAACTTTACATGGTATATTTATACTATTCCTGAGTATTTCTGAAGCCATGCTTACTTCTGCAAATAAAAATCTTACTAGAATCCATAAGATTCAGAAAAGTCTTGCAGATTTTGCTATTATATGCCAACGTGGGATAACAAAGTTCTGAGAATGAAACACAATGCAAGAGACCCTATGAATGCACATCTGTCATGATTTGGCTAATTTATAGTGAAAAGTTTATTGCTTAGTTAATCAAAAGCTATTTAATCATTTTGGTATGGTATTATTCAGATTGCTATGAGTATTTCTTGTATTAATTTGTTTTATGTTTGCAATTAACCATTTAAATTACTTTTAAATTTAAATTTATTTATTAAATTTAAATTACTTTTAATGAGCTACAGAACAGATAAATGAATACATATTACAAAAATGTTTGAAAGATACATGAATTAAAATAAAAATCAGTATCCAATTAATATAATCATGCCTAAAATACAGTACTGCACTAAAAAAACCCTATTTAATAATTTTACTTATGGTCAAGTTACTAACTTTCCTCAGAGAAAGTAATACTTGAATTACGACTAATTTTGAAGACAAGAAATATTTTGACAATTACTGGCACTGGATTCTAGACAAAACCAATATAACTGACTTATAACATCAATTAAAATCAGTGTACCAAATTTTAAGAATTATAATACATTTACCTGTGACTGAACATGGTTCATTTGGGGCAGCCACATTTAATTGAACTGGGAGGAAGTTCAGAACCAAGGCAGAGATTGCTCTATCATGAAAATCATTATTGGTATCACCAGTCAAATCTTTGATTTACAGAAGGTACTACTTAAAAGCTAACCGTATGTCAAAAGCTCTGCTTATTCCTTCTTTTCCATTCAATATCTTACTTGTACCCTAAATAAATAGCAATCTACCCACTGATTCTTGGAACATTCCTTGAAACACCTGAATTAATATGATGTGATGTTTGAAATGTGTTGCATTAAAGGGAAACAGAGGAACACCATAAAAACACCACCAAAGCAAATGTGGTCTTAACATACAGAATCAAGAGTAAACTTCAGCTTAGTTATCTTTTGCTGTATGTGTCAAGTATCTTATTTCACCTCTTACCTTCAATGAATATTTCAGCTGATGTACTATCTGAACCAATGGAATTTGAAGCCAGACAAGTATAGCGTCCAGTATCGTCTTCAAAGGCTTCTGCTATAATTAGTGAATGAAGTCCTCCACTTCCAGAACGGATCTGAATGTCAGGCGTATTCTGGAGTTCCTTTCCTTCACAGAACCATCTACAGCCCACACACATTTAGAAATAAAAAGAAAAAAGGAATATAAATGATTGGTTCAGGCTCATCGCACACAAGAAGACATTACACTCTGCTGCAAAAATCTAAATTGCTACTGAAATCAGCACGTGGTGCTTTGAAGTGTTTAAGGCATTTGCAAAGAAATAACTTGTTGGAATACACTTTGTTTAAAAGGCAGTGAGACATTTCTGAATGCTAAGAAAATTGTACACACCTACAGTTTAAAGCTATTCACTGTCCTGTTTTGGGAGAAGTCACGCTTTCTGCATATCTTATTTTCTGGCGTGCTTTGACCACAGTCTAATAATTTCAATTTAACTTGCTACTCCCTTCTTCCTAATACTCACCGATTCTCCACACAGGATGTTTGATTTTTGTCTGTTATGCCCAGTCAACCTAATATAATCCCATGGTACAGGTTCCATACTGCCAAACTTTAAATAGGAACATAAACTCAGATTAGGAACATAAACTGATTTTCTAGCCCTAGATTTTTACCAGCACCAAAAAGGTATGCCCCAACAAATGGGCTGACTTTAGACACAGGCAAAACAGACACTTATGTGGGGTGAGTTATTACTAGGTAAAAGTACAGCCTATTTTGGTAATGTTCGGTCAATCGAGCATTTTCCAGTGCAGGCTGCCTGAAGACCTAGTCATGTTCTCAGTCCACATTGCTTCCATGAAGGTATCAGGTCCCATCTTTTTTCTGTTTGATTCCCTCATATCAGCTAGTTCTACTCTCACAGGCTACTCCCTGATTTATTCGAATAAATATTCAGCAAGTCTGAGAAGCAGATCATTCTTTTTTTAACAGGGGCTGCTATGTATTTTTGCAAAGGATGGTAAATTGATGAGTCACCAAAGGAAAATCATTAGGAAACAGGCTTCCTTCCATTCTTAAATTTTCACTATGTCCTGAAAACAAATTTTGCCAAATCCTTCTGAGCTCCAGCCTTACAAACTCATGCTGAATTTTATTGTTCTTCCTTCCCTTCCTCTCACCCCATAATCCTAATCTGTGCTTTTCTATGTTCTCTCTTTGCCCTCCTTTCCCTCTTCTTCCTCTGCCACCTCAAAGTTGTGGTGAGGATAAAGACAAAATGAGTAATTCTTGACAGCAAGCTGCAAAAGTCATCTTTCATTCTCTTTCTCCCCATACATTTTTAGGTTTAGTATCCTTACTGTAGTAAGGATTTTTTTTTTTTTGAAGGAAAATATATAACCACAGAAAGTTACAGAGAGACCATTCCAATTAAAAGATTACGGTATTTTAAAAAATAAAAATAATTAAAATCTGCCACCAAAAAAACCCTGGTATTTTTCCTCTAGTTTGTACTGAAGGTGAGTATTTTTGCAGTTACACTCCAGGAATACTTTTGAATTAAGCTTTTTTTTCCCTTCCCTATCCCTTACCCCCCAAAACAAAATAACCCCAGGAGTTACAGACCTCCCCTACCTACATATGTAAAGCATGCAACACTACAGGATGACAGATACCACACAATAACTACCAGTGAATAGTCTTTAGAAATGAACTGCCTCACTTTTATTGTTCTTCTTTCTTAAACTACATGTAATTAACAGAAATACAAAATATGTTACAAAGCTTTCTTCTGAAAATATCAGATATCAAAACTTGAAATTTCATACTTATTTCAGAAAGCAGAGTTAAGAAACCTAACAGATTTACACGTAAGACAGTTCCCCTTAAATAACACCCAGAACTATGGGCAAACCCTCTGTGTTTATGAACAATACATCTATTATTCCTGAAATCGAAAAAATAGTGGCATTATTTGACAGTGGCATTAAAACCATATGTAATATTCTTCTGTAATTAAAAGACTAACAAGTTCCTTTTCTGTCTTCTATTGTGCCCAGAGAGTGCACACAGAAAGTATTGGTTTTGGAAGGAACTAACAAACTTCCATTTGTTTACTCAGTAGACCCCTTTGGCCTACTTTTACAACCATTGGGCTCGCAGACAAATCTATTCTGTCAGCTTGACTGCCAAAATTAACATTTCTCTTCCCCCTCTTCCCCTCCTTTCCTCTCTTGTCACAAGTCCTCCCTTCTCCCGGTGTGAAGACCTCTGCTACTATTTCTACTTAGTAGACCTTCAGAGTCCTAACCTCTGTGCAGCCTTTCCTAAGTTACATTTTAAATGATATGCACAAGAGAGAGGTTAATTCAATTTCTAGACAATCACAGACAAGACCCTGTAATATGAGGCCTTACTTAGCCATTAGTTCTATTTTTCTTTCCTTTCCAGAAACATCCTGCAAAGGAAAACCTCTCCTCCAAGCCTAATTATTTTCTCAGATCCTGTTTTATTTTCATGCAAGTTGTATGGCTTCCTACTGTCTCCCAAATTCCATGCTCACAAAATGTTTAAGAAACTGAGATAAGCATATGAACCAAAAATAAAAAAAAATCCTTTTTTTTTTTTTTTGTCAGATGGCATTTATTAAGTAAACTGGTTTCTTAGGAGGATGAGCTCTACACCATCCCTTGATTCATGCACAGAGACAGTCCACCTCAAGTAGTGGGAGCGATTCCTCAACACCGGTTGGGACTGAGACTCATTGCATCACACCAGTGACATACCACTGCAAACGAGTCCTGACCTGCTTCATCAGACGCTGTCTCCCACAGAGAAAAACACATAAGCAAGCAATTCAATATAAAATTACCTCAGCCGTCATTAAGGTGATGTTTGATGAATGGGAAACAGGCCTGGTGTTGGACTGCACTGTTTATTGCGAAAAGAAGAATTCACCTTCACGATGGTCAAGAGCAGAATTATTTGAAATGAAGAGTACTGCAATAGAATTAGTCATATTTTCTTTCCTTTTCTAATTACATTTTTTTTCCTTGTCTATCGACATAGTGATAGGAGAGGATTGATTAAGTGAATTTGTTTTAGAGATTACATCAAAATTAAGTGAACCAGAAAATTCTCAATTGAAATATTTATACTGCAATAACTTGGCAGTCACCAGTTCAGTTCAAGGGATTTTGTGAATTTAAAAAAGTCAGCTAATAGAACTAAATGAAGTATTTTTTGCACAAACACAGACTGAATTGTAGCTTTCCATCTTTCACATAGTATGGGCTATTATATGGCACAAACCTGATAGCTACAGCCCCCCTTTCTGCCATTACACTTGGAATAGTCATAGTAAGAGGATTTTCTGCTCCTAAGGACTGAAAAAGATTCAAAGACAAATCACTGAATCATGGTAGGAGTTGAATGGACCCCTGGAGATCATCTAGTCCAAGCCCCCAGACTAAAGCTGGTTCACCTACAGCAGGTTGCACAGGATTGCGTCCTTTGAAGCATTCTCTCTTTCTACCAAGGGATCACCAAAGTAAGCAACAAATCACTATCAAAGGGAGACTGAGCCACAGAAACCAGCCACAAAGCAAGTCTTACAAGAAAATTCCAGCTTTATGCTAACTAGGGCAGCATTAACTCACGTCCAGTCTATTCCAGCCTACTGATCCTCTTGGGGATAAGAGGATTATGATCTAGTTGCAAGAAGGCAATAATGCTTCTGGAGAGCCAAAAACCCTCAAATCAAACCAGAACCAAAAGACATGGAGAGTAACACAGAGGAACAAATACACTGCATATACTGCAGATGATTTGCGAAAAAGAGAACTCCCTGTATAGAGAACACTGGTTTAAAAATACATCTATTTCACTGGTTCTAGACACTGGAAGTACAATATTTATCCACTCATTTCCCTATCCCTTTGCTGTGGGTTAGCAACATTGTATAAAGTGTGCAGATAGAAACAAACCAGGCAGAGACCAACAAAAGAGCTTGCGTGTGTGTGTACATATCAGTCCGCAGAACAAGAACTCAAGCTTGCATCCTAGCTGCGTTCCTGCAGGCTGTGCTAGTGCTCATGCAAATTTGTAGAGACCTGTCCCCTTGAAAGAGAACAGAAACTACTGTAATCATGTCAGATAAAGGCTGGCCAAAAAAAAATAATAAAAGGAATATAATTTTTATGTAACTGGAATTGATTTTATTCAAATTACACTGAATTTCTCTGTTCTTCCCTACTTCCTTCTTCATTCTCTTTCCTCCATTTCTGTTCCTGCCTTCAGTTCCGCCGTACCACTCTTTGCCTTGCCTGTTCTCCAACTATGTGTACTTTTCACCTACATTGTATCTACTGTATGTTAAAACGATAGCAATTAAGTATTTAATGCAGACACTGAAACACAATCACTAGACTGGAAAGTCAATACTCCAAGGAAGCAAACCAGAGGTATTCTGGTAGCAGGGGAACAATGGTTAAGATCCTCACTTTTCACGCTTTGAGGCCTACTTTACTTTTCCACTGGCTACGTTATTGTATGACGGCAAAACTACAACAGCAAACAAAAAAAAGGACAGTCAGATGCCAGGTGAGCAACGGTTCAGTTCATGCACACTGGCACCAAGTAGCAATTCACACAGTATGTCTTTCTTTTTCACTCTTCTCTTTATGCCCTCACAACCCTCCATGCATGGAAATACGTACCGGCACATGTCTGGGATTTTAGTGACTGTGAACAAAATATAAACAGAGTTGAACAGTACACTGACTGAGTGAGCACCAGGGCCTTAAGAAAAACAGTTCAAGGTTCTCTCTAATGGATAATCCTGCTGGAACTTGTGTTTTTTGAGAGTCACTGAGGAATAGAGAGGTTTTCCTTTCTGCACACTCTTAAAAGCTAATTTACAATGGCAGCTGAAGTGAAACTTTAAGATATAGCCGTAGGGAAGAATTATAACAGGGAACTCTGACCACTACAAAAAGTACAGAGAGATAAGCTGTAAATTAAAAAGTAATTTTATCCTTAGTGGTGTTAAGTACATCCAGCAAGAAAAGTTAAAATTAAATACTCTGACGCTCCTGCACTGGCAGAGGCAGCATTTCCATCCTAATACTGTGTGTAACTTCCATGTTGTTTTCTCTCCATTCAAGTTAAGCATTCCAACACATCCAGACTGTAAAACATTACTACTTAAAGAATTTAACTGGATTTTTAAAAGAAATCAACTTCACTATATAAGACTTAGAGTATGCTACGGTAATCAGAGTATTCACATGCTTATGTTCTTTGTACACTGCTCAATTTTTGTACATATGCCTTATGTACAATGTCATTATTTGTATGGGCAATTCATAAAAGAGTTACCAATAACATCATACGTACTTTAAATATTTGTATTTTTTAATCTTAAAAGAAAATTAAGATCTGAATATAGATGTTGGCATTTTGCCTGAACCTCCAGTTAAGCAATTAAAAAATGGCTCAAATGATGAAAACCACAGAAGCTAATTTTATAATAAAAAGTGTGTTATTTTATAAACAGTATACATTATATACTTATTCAGAATTTAGCTGATTCTTTAGGTGTTGCACAGTTTTCTTCAATCTCTCATAAATGTCAATGAGGACTTCATATTCAGCTGCGTAAGTCGCATGATTAGGTGTCTGGGGACCAAACCTGCTTCTCAAAGTGTAAGAAAAAAGGCAAAAGAATACCAAAATGGTGGTATTTTCAAGAGACTTGTCAACATTTCAGCCCACCATTTCCTACAAGTTACTTCTGCTCCCTCTGAGGTCAAGCTTTGCATCATGCTCTGTGCAAGGATGCAAAGAGGAGAGGTTAAAGAAGGTAATAGATGTTACCAGCTGAGCCACGTGCTACAAAGCTTCCAAGAGCAGTGAGCAATGGCCTCTGGTGTGGTTTGCAGCCTGCAGTAACTCCATAGATAATTCTTCTAGCTTAGTCCTGTCATTAGGAAAATTCCTCCCCTACATTCTTGTGTAGGTTTCCCAGGTCTCTTTCTGGTCACTTTACTTGTGGGACAAGGATTCTGCTCCGCGTTAGCACTTCAGCTGGGGAAATAAACTGAAAGCTATCTTGAGCTTGTGAGAGCTCCAGACAAGATACCCCAAGTTACAGCAGAGATCCTGCCTGTAGCTCCTCTCATTCCCACTGCAACGTTCCACAGTCCTACATAGCTGCGTACAGTTAATTACAAAAGAAAAACAGTATTGCCAGACTTAATTAAAAACTAATTATTTTGTCTTAAAATTGCGGGAGTACCTTAAAAGTTCTTAACATTTTTAAGATTGAATCTTGTATCTGTCTTTGCAATGGTTGGTCTCACTCTATAGCTTTTAAGTATAGAATCTTTTATAAACATATATTTATGACGCAGGCTTTTAATCGTCAAGAAAACCCATAATTGATGCTAGAAAATATGAAAATTTAACAAAACACTGAGCAAAGCAAAGATTTATAGTTGTCTAATTTGCCCTACACCAAATCTTTTAAAGAACACTTTTCTTACTTTTTTGATTAAGAGAATTTAACATCATTTGCTTGACAGTTACCTTTGCTTATTTTCCATTTCTCTGGCAGTGGTATAATGCATGCCACTGATTTCACCTCTGTTACTGCTACATTATTCTTAGACACAGTAAGTATTTTTGCCACAAAATGTATTTTTCTAAAGTTAATGAACTTACTGAAATTTCCTCCTACTACAAATTTACTCCTGAGGCAACTACCTCCTATTTCCTAAGACCCTTCTGCTTTACCCGAGCTTTTTCTTACAAGCTATTTTTAATGGAGCACCCTAGTCAAAACAATTGTGCACATTACAGTATGAGCTAAATGAATAAAAATATTTGCAATAGTGACGACATCTATTGGTAACTCTCCATTGATTTAAAGGTTCAGGACAAATTTTTCCTGAAATACAAATCCTTAATTTTTTCCTCCCTTTTTTTTTTTTTTTTTTTAAGAGAGAGAGAGAATCTTAAAGATCTGGCTGCAGTGTGGGAGCAGTATAAACTATCTTAATAAAGAAATTGATTTTTTTTTTCAACATTTATCATAATTTGACTGTGTGCTATGAAAAAATTTAGAGAAGAATGAGTAATAAAGAAAAGCTATTCTCATTTAGTAAAATTTTATTTATATAAATTTCACATCTCTGTGTTAATCCTTTCTCATAAAATTCTAGAAGATACGCATGATGTGATGTAGTAATGAAATATCTGGATGTAAAGGAAAAAATGGTGAGATTTAAAGAACAAAACTGAATTACATTCCATGCAAACCAGAGAGAGTATACCCTAGAGAAAAGAGGTACCTCCTGTATGAGTTATTTGGATATGTAATCTAAAGCTATTTATTTGTGATTAATAAACCTCTCTGTCATAGCAGCCTGCGCAGGAGTCTGAGGTAAAGTACACTACTGGCTACTCGCTTCTTGCAGGAGTAATGTTTGTAAAAACTGGGTATGTTCACTCTCGTTTCTAGAACTCTAATTATAAGAAAAATACCTAAATATTTAATAGAAGATCAGCAACAAGCATTTAGCAACTTTCTTGTTGAATTGGCTTCAAAGCCTCATAGATACATTTATGAAATACAGCAAAGAAACCAGAGAAGTGACTCTTACTGACAGCACTGTAGTGTTGGGGTAAATGATATTTCACAAATGCATCCAATGGTATCCAAATGAGATACCCCATTTTGGGTAATCCTCATCTGTAGTACTTGTACTACTGCCACTTATGACTCAGGCATCCATCTGAGATATAGCTCCTAAAGTGGCTTTTGAGATGAAGTGCAGTCTGTGCAAAGATGGTGAGATCTTCTTTGCAGGTGCCTAAGAAATAACTTTGCTGCCCCACAAAGTAGTCAGACTAAAAAAGCATAAATTAGGATAATCAAAGGGAAAACCACTAGTCTCCTTAAAAGTCAGAGTCAAAAGAACTCTTTGCTCCACTACAGTTACAGTTCTGTATTTCAGTAATGAAAGCAATCACTCAACAACTTTGATGGCTGCGCTTGACAATATGTCATTTTTTCAAGCTCTCATTACGTGTTGAAATCGAAATAAATTTCCTTCCGAACAAAGTGAATACTGCCTCACAACAAAATAACTTCAGGAGGCTAAGCTGTCAAAGGTCTCTTCCCTTCACTTCACTTAAAATTATTTTCCTCAGATATAAGATCCCAATATTTCATTATAAAAGCCTGCAAATATCAGGAAAAAAAAGAGAGATTGGATTCAATTAGAAATAGAAGCAAGCACAATAACCCATCTGTTATTTATATATCTTTTTATAAAATATCTCAATATCCTTAAATATGAATTACGGCAAAATAAATGAATAGTTGCAAATTCCAACTTGTCTTAGCCCCCAAATTATGCAATTTATGTTTGGAAAGTGTTTTTGTTTCATTAGGAAAAGCATCTGTAACGTCTCTGGGTTTCAGAGTTTAAGAAAAAAAAATAGAAAGGAAAAAAAAATCACAACCCAAAACCTGTGAATACTCATGGGTCATAATCTGGTCTGCAATTAGCAAAACTCTTTAAAATGCATTCAAATGGAAAATTCTTTGGCCTTCTGACATATCTACAAATACAATTCTTCATCATGGATTAGTAAAACAAAGCAAAAGCCAAGAAGCAGGACAGTAGATACAGAAAAAGAATGTTCATACAATAGTTTTGTGGTACAGTTACCTGTATCTCAGAAGACTTTATGCTAAAATCAGCATGTGCTGTGGGGAGTAAGCGAGAGGAAGAACAAAGCAAGGTAGAAGCTCAAATTAAAACAGGCAGAGCATATACAGCTAATGTACATTCATTTCATTCTTAAACATTCTGTGCAACTTTCTCATTTTGTCTTTTTAGGTTTCATATTTCGCTGGAAGCTTTTATTTTTTCTTTTGAAACATCTTTTACATTTAGATCTCCACTGCAGTATAGCCAATAGCTTGCCTCCAATGCCAATAAACATGGAAGCTGCTTCCACGTATCAAAGCACAAAGATGGAACAGTTTATAAATGTGAAGAATGAGGAACTGCAGTCATAAAAAGCTTGATAATAGCTGACTCTGCAGTTTTGTCCCTAATATTATTGTAGACGCTTTCATTATTTTTTCAAATGTAATTCAGGTTTAAACGATTACCGGATATAACTTTTCATTTTCCATGCTTTATACTCTCAGAGGATTATCACAGAAATGTGAAACACTCTGTACAGAATTCAGCACCTGACACATACACTTTTTGCATTTTACTAGTTACTACCTAGGAACCCCTATAGTTTTAGGTCATGAAACGCCAGACAATGAGTAATAATTTATTTCTTTCTGACAGGTAATTAAATTGACCAGTTTTGTACAACTTCCTTCTTGGGCCTGGAACATCTTATTGCGAAGTCAGTGTGGTAGACTTTATCTGCATTTCAGGTTGTTCCACTAATTCATTTGTCAGTAAGTCAAGCAGACCCCTTCTGCTCGTGTCTGTAGTTGTGCCAGCAGAAATTGATTTATTTGCTGGTTTGTTTCATGCAAAGATTATAATCTCTTTCCAAGTATCAGAATATTGGACTTCCAAAGTAGAGATGCTGCTCCATATATTTTACCCTGCGGCTAAAGCCCCTTTGCCACACATGGAAATATATACATGCAAATTTTCTCTCCAAAATGGTTTCCAAATATAATCCAGGAAACTCTGCCTGTTGTATTTTCTACTGAGCATCCTCAAATATTTGTTCGAAGGAAGTCATAGAAAGATGTCCCATGCAAACAGCTCTGTGCTGAGAGACAGTAGTGGGTGAAGCACATGAGAACACTTACAGTTTAGTGCTTCAGAGGAAATGCATAGCTGGTATTAGAGAGAACATTTCTGCTTTCATAGGTTTTGTTCTCAGCCTCAGAGTGTGCTGGAAGAGCCAGCGAGAGCAGCACACTATGCCTCCCTCATTTTATTCCACCATTCTCTCCCCTCATCCATTTTTCCTGTTCTGTTAAGTTAGGCATACCCTCACGCGTATTTTCAGGAAGAACATTCACTGTAATTTTCCAGACTACCTACAATGTGGCTCCTACCTTACTGAATATAAGCATTGGACCACCTGGTAACAACAGTCTTGACAGGATCTAATGGTTCACAGCATCAATTCCCTCTAATCTACTGTGCACCTCCGCAATCGCACAATGAATGTTCTCGTGTCTGTGGGAGCTGAATAAAAACACTTCTTTAAAGAAAAGCTCCACAAATCGGACTTTGAGCATTGAAACAGTAACTGAACATAAGATAATTTGATATGTTTTATTACTGAGAAACAGAGGTTAAGCACTTCGTCCATCATCTCTCAAGAAAGATAAGAGCCAGGTCAGATATTAACTCTAAGACCATTTTCCATGTGCTGACCAGGTCTCTAGAATAAGAGCAGGTTCTGACCTTGCATTACCAGATGTACTGTTAGCCTTAAAATTACTACTCAATCTTTTAAAAACCTAGCAGATTGGAATGAAGAGACTAATGTAAGTTATAAAGCACTGTGTGGCAATGAAGTACTGGAGTTTCATTCTCAGGGGTCTGTTTGCCTACTGTTATAGAAGGATTTCACGTGGCCACCTTCCATTAAAACTGAGGGCAGTTATGCACCTAAGTCTCTGGTGCCTGCACTAAATAACCATCACTACGCTCACTTCAATTGCAGATACCATCACTTGGCTTATGCAGACCTAGGCTTAAAACTTACCACTTCTGGTACTTGATAGGAAATGAACATGATCATGGAAGAGAAGAAACAAAATTAAAATCAGTGAAAACAGTTACAGCACATTAAAAAAATTAAGTATTTAATAATCCCATGTAAAAGGCTGAACATTATTCAGACCCAAAGAACTGTTGAGGCTTGTAGGATTAACAGGATTGCTTGTCTAGCTGAACTGGAATGTATATCATCTCTAATAGAAATGCTGCTCTCAGCTCTCCATTATAACTGTATACTACTTTGACCAGAAAGGGATTTTGAACCAGCATGCTGTCTTTGTTTTGCCTGCGTGGGGAGGGGAACCTCTTACAGAACTGCCACACATCATCTTCCAATGGAATAAAGTTTTAAATTTTGGGGGAAGGACTGTAAAGAGTTAGGAAGTAAAGAAAAAACTGGAAAGTTATAAGGATAAAATTGCATTTAGGCAGTTTAAATTCTATCCATAAGGCAGATTGCATTTAATGTGACTGTGGTGAGCTAGTTAGTGGCAAGTTCACAGCTGGCAACACACATTTCAGATGAAGCAGTAATACTTCTCAAAACCACAATACTTAAAAAGGGGAAGAAGCTGAGAAGTATTTTAGACCAATCACTCTAGTGTACAGATAAAAAACAACATTCAATCATGAAGCCTTAATAAGTTACAAATCAGCAGTAAGTAAAAAGAAACCTCCATCCAGGGTGTGTAGTCTAATTCATACTAAGAACACGGAAGTGGCAATTGTGGAACGTGCAGATTTACCTTCAGAACTGGTAGATATCTTACCGGAGTTATGAAAGGTAGAAAGTTATTAAATCAGCTATAACAGATTTGCAATCACCATGCTTTTTATAGGCCCAATTAAATGATGCCTACAGAAGACAGTTATCTACATTATTGTAGCTGAATAGATAAACCCTTTTATTTTCAGCTGCAACATTAGCTAAACTAGACCAGATTAAATACAAAATGAGACCCTACATATCCAATACAAACCCATTTCATTCTTATATGGATGCTATTCCTACTATAATCTCCCTTTCTTTCCTAGTTACTTCCAAGCCAGAGTCAGTAAATAAAACTTTGTAGAATGAAAATAAAATACTTGATTCATGCAGGTCAGGTCAGCAACTCAGTAACTGATAACAAAGGAAGCAAGCTGTCAGGAGTTTTGCCAGTGCCTTGCATTAAGTATTACAGCAGCCACATTTACTCAAGAGACAGGCATCGTTGTGTGGAGTGGCACAGGATGTAGAGAACAAGCGCCTCAGCACTTGACTGAACACAGTTTTCAGCAGTAGCAACGGGTCTTGACTGGCTGGGATGCCAGTGGAGGAAACTCCCATCACTGAGGCATTCGAGATTGGGGTGACCTGTATTCACTGACAGTTGAAACAACGGAATCTGTTTCGTGTATTTGCAAATAACAATAACAGCAATCACATAGTTAGAACAGATGGTTTGGCCAAAGTTGGTGGCACATGGCTTAGAGCTCTATGTAATAATTTCTATTAGTTATCATCAAAATTTTCATCTCATAAGCTTAAAAGAAAATTCTCATGCAAGTGCCCTTGGGACTATCAGGAAAATAAAATATATGTTTTGTGTGTGGTACTGGATGATGTATATAACCAAAAATCTCAGAAAAAAGTTTACATGCATTCCGTTTTCAAAAAACTCACTAGTAAACACTTATACTCTGGTTCTTAGGGGTTTTTTTTGTTTGCTTTTTCAATCAACAATTTCCTAATTAATTTCTTGTTCATACATAAAACCAGAACTTTGCAAATAGAGACTATTCTGCTGTTCTGGGGTCTTGACAATTTTATGGTTTGAATGTGTTTTTTTTTTTAAGTAATGCCTGAAACAGTCAACAAAAGCAGAAATTCTGATCATTCCAGTTCAATTTTAATTTAAAATATTTATCTTTCTCTACGGTGTTTTCTTAAGTTTTACTTATTTTGAATTTTTTCTTTATTTTTCACATTTGTTTGACATCCCAGTAGCCAATAGGAGTTAAATAAGCAAGGCCCAGCAATAATGCAGCTAATTTGCACTATTTTTAAATGGTTAAACTTTTTTGTCAAATTCTGTTCTTAACTTACGGGTGCAGTCATTGCCAAATACGGCAAAGTCTCCTTCATCCATACAGCTAATTCTTGCTATCTTGCATGAATTCTTTAATTTCTAATTCAGACTCGCTGACGTTGACTACTTTCTTTATGTAAGGACAACTAGAAAATTTGGAGAAAACTATTTAAAGATAAATTCAGGAAATGAAATTAATAAAGCTAGATCTGAGGTCCCCTGTACAATCATTGAAATATAAGAAACAATCTCATAATTTACTTTATTTCAATAATAGTTTAATATCCAGAAAAGCCAGAGAACTTCAGACGCTTTGCAAACCCACATTTGTAACATGTTAAATAGTTTCTAAGCCTACTGGTCTGGACTGAAGCTGGAAGCATTCTGAATTAATTTCCAGCATTAACGACCAAAACAATCTATCAGCAATACTAATTATACCTGTTTTGATTCATAATGTAATATTATCAAAGACATTTTTCACAGTTGCTGGTGGAAAAAAAAAGGATCTCTATGTAACAGCTGTCATCTTTACAAGTAACTACTTTTCTTTGGCATGCTATTTCCTTATATCCTACCTCCAAGGTAAGTATAATAACAGACATAGCAAAAAGCTATCCATTAAAAGAGCTAAAATAAGATCAAGATTTTGGACTCCCAGATAACATCTGTGGTGTCCTAGGACAGATTTAGAGTGTGCTATATGAAAGGGTCTAGTTGAAACAGCAGATAAGAGGAAGGAAAGGGTGGGGAAGGAAAATTGCCTGTCTTTGGAGCCTCAGTTCTCCCAAGGCAGCAAAACTTACGCCCCCATTTCCTCAGCATCCTTACACACAGCATCCCTTCACAGAAATTACAGGCCATAGGCAAAATCTGACCGACTTGGTTTATGCAGATACCTGTCATTAGGCTTAACTGCTGCATTACTGTGCATTTCAAAACCTACAAGGACTCTCTTCAGAGGAGGACTACATTCACCACCTAAGGCAGAGCTGAGGACTAGGCATCACCTTTGCCTAATTAATAATGATTAACTGATGCTATCTGTTCAGCTATCAGTTAAAGCACCTTTACACGCTCTCACTAGCTGCAAGACACAGCATGGCTCTCACTTTGGTTTCACCCTTATCAGACAAGCTTATATCTATGGTTGCCAGCCATCAGTATGGTATGATCCAAAAGCGTGCACCTACCCTTGCTATGTGCTTTGGGCACTATCTGCGTAGCTATGGCCAGTGCCCACTTGCTCCAAACGTTCATCACTTCCAAGATTCTTCTCACCTGCCGACATACACCAGCCCGGCCAGCCATGCCTCAAAGCATACCACGTGCATATTTCACAACCATTATGAAAACTGAAACATGAAACTGTACCAAAAGCAGGTTTTACTGGAAAAATCAAAAATTCCATAGGAATCCAACAGGTTGAGGGTCACTGCTGAAGACTGCTTTAAGGTCTTCTCATTTTTGCAATGAGTAGAATTTATAGGTGCTTGCTGTGGCCCATGTAAATCCTGGAATTCCTTGATCTTTCTTTCCAGACCTTTTCCATCATGCCTCTCTCTGTTGTTTGAAAAACTGACTAAAGAGCGGGGAACTATTTTTCTGATGAGCAGTGCAACACAGATTGCACCAGCATTACAGTCAGAAGACCAAGCAAGTAGTCACCGAGTTTGGGAAAAATGGCAAATGTCAATCTAGTTACAGATTAATCCCTGCATACCCTCAGCGGCCCTATCAAAGCTGTCCTAGAGATGTCTCAAAGAACAGAATTTTCTCCTCTTTATATGCAGCCACAGGGATACTCCCACCCATACTACACAACAGAACCTTACCACCTCTGCTTCACTCGATCTGTAAAGCACTGTGGGGCTCAAGGAATTTGTCAAAGTCTTCAGGTACAAGATGCACCTTTTAAGACTGGGCACCATAAAGGCCATGCTTTGCTTTTTTTGGAGCAAAAACTGTGCTGTTTTATCCATACTATGATTAGGATTGTCCAGTATAAAACCAATTTGGGTTAGTTCTACATATTTCATATGCATTAACACAGTAAAACTGAACATTGGCACAACACATTAACATATCAGAGGCAGGAATGTCAAGGTGCTATAGTATACATTTTGACCCCTGACTAAATCTCACAGCAGTTATTCAGAAATACTAATAGCTTTCCCATCTGCATTGTGCACTTCAAAGCTACAAAAAACTACAAATAACTTTTAAACATTTACATTGTGGTTTACGTGAGGCAGAAAGTAACTGATTCATGAACGTTGGTTAAAGGTCGGGTTTTTTTTAGTTTTTTACCCTTTTTATAAGTTAAGAACAAAGTTCACGTGTATTCTGGAAATTAGAGAGAGAACTAATGTTAAACAATAAAGTAGTTCAGAAGGATGCAAACAACTGTAAGACTGATTATTCTATTGTTTTTTTTCCCTCCAGTTTCTGCCAGCTAAACTTACTACCCCAATACTTAAACATGGCAAAAAGCTTATAATTGTTGTTTATTGGATTTGCTGTTGTAGAATAATACTTATATATTATTTCTAGATAAATTACCATGTATGAAGAACTGTAGGAACTGTTTTTTGTCTTTATTTCATCTTCCAACCAGAGGCAAGAATAAACAGTGTTTTTCACTGTTACAACTTTTGATGTTTTCTAAATTTGAAACTCTATGGTCTTATTTTCCCATTTAGAAAGTATCCATATAAAAAACATTCACCATCTAATACACCTGAAGGAGATTTGGATGAAAGTGCTATGCATCAGTTTATGGGAGAAAGGATATAATTGAGAAGAAAGGACTATGAGAACACCAAGGGAAGAACAAGTTTTGATTAAGAGTAACTATTTTAGAATAAACAATATGTATAAAAACAATGTAATACGAAAAAGTGCTCACATTATACATTACAATCTTGTCCTTCAGATTAGGCATATACTTTGTTCTAGATAATTACAACAGTTTAATGAAGTGTTTAATAATATAAGCTTTCACTCCTCTTAAGAGCAGCCCAAAATGCCAATTTTGAGAGTAAGTAAATAAACTGTATACAATCAAATGGGCCATTGCCCTTCCTTTTTCCTTTTCATACTTTCTATAATGTATTTGGAATGGAACATATTGACTGTGATTTATGGCAGGGAGATCTTCCCTTATCTCTGTGCTTCTGCATCTCTCTCAAATCAGGTCACCAATTACCCTGTAATGTCCAAAAGAATTCCTGAGATACATTTGCTCTCTTTTAAGAGAGGCATGTTTGTACCCTATGCAAAATATTCAAAGAAGCTGTTTCTTGTTTTATTCCAAGAAGCATTAAAAACTATTTGTTTTAATCCTGACCTTACCATTAAATGCTATGATCCCAACTCTTGGCCTCTAGGCAATTAAAAAAAAAAAAATCGTCTGAGTATATCCAGCCAACAATTTCCACGTTAAAAAAAAAAGTCTAAGTTGGAGCCATGTGGTCTCAATCAGGCAGTAAAAAACTCTCTGTATTTTCTTAAATGCACAACTGCAGTATGCCCATAACGTCTCTTTTAAATCATCTTAACCAGATCTGAATCACTCTCACCACAAATGATTTGGTGGCCCTGGAATGTGCTGGGGTAGACAGAGTTGCTCTGCAATGAACATTGGGACATTTCCCACTTCCCTAGCGTTAAGAGAATAGTCTGCAGCAAAAAAAAAAAAAAAAAAAAAAAAGTTCTTTAAAAGGTTAAAGCCAAGACAAAAAGTGACATCACAGTTCAATCATTCAAGGAAAAAAGGAAAAAATGCAACTACTGCCTAATAAATCAGTGCTGTGTGCCACAAACCACAGTGAGCCAATACAGCCAAAGAACAGCTTTTCTTCCTGAAGCAAACAGTGATACCACAAGCAGCTGGCAGACGCATGTGTAATTGCATTAACAGAGAGCCATTGAATCCATTAAGCCAGCCAGACTCGGAGAAGTTGATCAATTAAAAAAGCAGAATAACCCCAATTTCACTAACAATCTGTGAATCCTCTTACGTCACACTACAGTATTCTTTATCATGGGCTACCACAATTTTTTGCACAGATAAGTATGTATATGGCACTTTGTTACTAGTCAGATCACTTAGGATCAAAGAAATCCTTTGAGTTACCTGTATTACCTGGATGTATGTTGCTTGCCTCCTCCACTACCCCACTCTAGCAAGTAGGAATAAGAGGCACAAAGCACCTTAGCTTGCTCAGCACATCTCAGGAGTTCCATAGTATTACTTACATCTAAAGTTATAATAGAGGAAGGGGAATATAATTCTTTGGGGGCTCCTAAAAGTCAAGTTTAAGCAGCAAATGAGCAAGCTTTGCTTAACTAACTGCAAGATTCTTAAATGCCACTTCCTCTTTAAAAGTCTGTCTGCAGCCTGAAAGATTTCCTTCAGTCTTAATCGCCTCAAAAAACAATTTAAACACGTGGCCAAAGTGATGTGCATTTAAAACAGGAATAGGCCAGAGCCAAGATATTTGGATCTAGTTATTAACCTTCTCATACTTCATGGATCCAGGGGTTTTGGTACAGGCCCATCTCTGAATTCAACACTCATTGCCAAACCTCACAGTCAGTAGAAAGTATGCTTTAACATATCAAGGCAGGAAAAATAGCGTAAAGATGTCAGATCTTTCCACCACATCAATGAGAAAAAAATGTCATTATAGCACCCATGTAAATTGTGAAACTGAAAGCAGCTGCTGAGACAACCTGAGATGGTGCCATCAGCAGGGGGGAGCCCAACTCAGGAAAATGCTATTCCATTTTTAGCTCCGAAAAAGAATCTTTGTTAGTTCTAATATGCAATTCCAGTTGAGTGAATAACTTGCCATAAATAGAGCTAGTAACTGCTATAGACAGAAGTGCTTTAGCACCTGGCAAACAAAATGTGTACTAAACATCCCCAACATCCTAACCTATTGCACACTATCCTGCTGAGCACTGTTTTGCAGTCATGCCATAGTAACAGAATTTAGCGGAATGATATTACCAATTACCACACCAAGCAGAGTATTCTTGCAAATGAAGGGTGAAAGTCAGAATGGGAGAGCTTTGGTTATGAGTTTCAGAATTAGAAGAAACAAGTTTACAGACCTCAAACAAAGAGTTAATTGACTGTGCCTGCTATACTTTGCACAATCACCCATTTGCTCATTCAGCATGTTTTGCATGTGACTAGATTCACCTTCACAAATCCCCAATAACCAGCAGTTAATAAGGGGGTAGGAGGAAGGGAACGCTCACCTTGTCAACACAAAATAGTGGAATAACTACTTGAAGTAGCTGATGGAGCCAGAGTTAAGGGAAGGGCAAGGAAAGCTTTTCAAGTCTATTGTTCCAGTAATGTTCTGAGGTTTGGTGCTTTTTTTTTTTTTTTTTCTTTTTTGTAAAGTACATGAGTATATTCAATCACCTGGTCTTTCCCCTTTTGTCAAATTTATTACACAGTTGAACTTTTGGATTTCAAGGGTTTCTTATTTATTACTTTATTAAGATAACCCATGTTGCAAGACATAATAGCATGCTGATAGCAGGGCTTATCAGTAACTTTAAAACAAATGGGTCCCTACAGTGAGTTTCCTTTGACAGCTAGATGGCATTTCTGAAAGGAAGGCATTTGGATTAACCTGCCGCTGTGCTAATCATTATAAAACTTTTTCTAAAGACAAGACAGGGAGATGAAAAAAAAAAGTCCTTGTAACAAAGCAATCCATTCTACCAGTAAACTTAAAAGGCAGCAGTGTAAACGCTTTTATAAAGCAAGAACAGTTAAATCATTTGGCTTATTGGAAGAAAATCAAGTTTCTTTTTGCAATTCCTGTCCTCTCTCAGAGTCATTTATCCAAGCATACACTCTTTTCCACTGTACATCAGCTTTCACTTGCCTGCCCTAGAACAGTAGACCCTCAAAGCTTTTTGTTTTTAAAAGCAGATTCACTTGGCTCCTAATGCCGGGGAGGGGAGGGGGTGTGTGTGCTCTGACTGAATGCCAATCACTTAAAACAAGTTTATTTTGGGTTCCTATAACCTAAACAGTCATAGGAAGCACCTCATCCCTTTTCACTCCCCCGTCCTCCTGAACTTTAGTTCTTTTCATATCCTCTGTGATGGAAGATCTTTACTTTCCAGGTTCAGCTCTTGCACTTAAAATAAACGGGGTACTCTGCTAGTTAAAGTTACTCTATACTATACACGGTTCAAAATTAAACAGATTTGCAGAAAACCCAATAATTAAGCCATTTGGAAAGCTTTCCAGAACTGCATAGTTATTTAGGAATTTTGCTAAAATATATACATTCTTACAGTGCTTTCTAGAAAGTGAGAAATGAGGAACATTTTACAGCTAGGCACTGTTCCGAGCCCACTATAACTGAGCACACACTGTATGATTCACTCACGTACTTTTTTCCCCTCCTCTATTGTAGTAAAACAGTTAAAGCATCATATTGTTTCTTGCATCTTTATACACATTTAATGCTGGCACTTACCGTTGCAGAACAGATGGACCCCCACCCCCCACAAAGAAGCTGATAGCTGATGGTCTCTGGTTCCTTGTTTTTTTTTCTTGACTATCCCCGGCTCTTAGCCTTGCTGCTCTAAATTCAGTCTAGTTTGCAGAAGAGCACAGAAAAAAATTAATAGACAGCCGAGTTGCCAAATTCCAACCACTCACGATCGACAAGGAAGACGTTCTCCCTAGTTCTGCCTGATTCCAAAGAACAAAGCCTGCTGGCAATGAGGAAGCGGAGTTTAAGTCCTCTGGCTTCAGTCCAACTGTTGCTCTTGCTTTTGCTTCAGAGTACGTGAGAGTGTTTGTATGAGCTTGTAATGTATGTAAGAGATGGGGGCTGGGGAAAAAAGAGGGTGTGTGTAAGGGGAGGAATGCTAGTCATATCCAAAAATAACATGAAGGAAGTAATGTAGTGATCCGTCTCCCCTCATTCTCTCCCCTTATCGCATGTACTAAGAGTGTCCCTACCCTAAGATTCTGATCTCAAGAGTAGGTAGAGAAAAATTCCAATGCGCCTTGCAGTTCATTGGATTGCGCTATTAAACTGTAACTGAGGAGCTCTATGCTTACAGGGACACGTCACGGAACGCAGGATTTAGTAGCAATCTACTTCAGAGTACTGAAGCCGGAGTGCATTTCACACTGCCTGCATTTGTTCGCAAACTGGAGAGAATAAACAGAAACTACTATTGAAGTTTACTACGTGTCAGAAAAAATAGCACCACATTTGCCTTTCCAGAAGTTCCTAAATTCCAGTCCTAGGAATTTCTAGATACTTCTTACTGTTGATTTTTAAAATAGCAAATGTTGCAAGTTTACAATATAATGCAGAAATAGGGATATAAAAATCTCTATATAGTTTGATTTTCTCCTGCTTTTTCAGAGATTTTCATAAACAAATTCCATATTCAGAAGAGTACTCTGTCAAAAAGAAAATCAACACCCACAACACAATACAAAGAAGAAAACCTCACAGAACAAAAATAAAATAATTAAGGCTTCCTTCCTGAATAATAAGAAAGCTATAATGTAACCATTGTGATTTTAAAAAAAAAAAAATATTTCACAATATTGGTTTCAATAATTGTGGGCTTTTAAAAATCTATTCTTAAAAAAATAGTCATTAATAAGTTAAAAAAAATAAATAAGGAAAAATAAATAATTAGCGATAGCCTCAACTTTTTTTTTTTATTATTATTACTTGTATTTAATCTGGACTCTGTCAAATTAATTTGAGGACCACTAAAGCTACCTATATACCCAGAAGCAGACTCTGTGATTAGTTAAAGTTTCTGCAGAATCTTTATTGTATCCAGTAGGGCTTCAATCTCAAGCACGTGGTCTCAAAATACTACAAGCAAACACAACACAATTGATATTTTTATCATACTACTCTGTGAAGAGTAGTACTTCATGGAGAGTAGTATTTGTTTTTAAAAGTTTTAATTAAAACATGACACTATAAAGAAAGGTCAAAGCAATTTTGGATTTCATCTTACACAGAATAGTTTAGCCCAAGATTTTTGACCAACCAAAACCGATCAATTTCCACAATTAATGGTTCTGATACACCAGTTCTCACAACAGAAATAAAAGTGGGAAAAAGGGGGAAAGAAGAGTTAGAAATAAGACTCAAGTGTGCCAGCTTCAACAACGATGGCATAAACCAGCTACCTGTTTACACAAGACTTTGTTCTTCAGTATGGCAGACAGTGTAGATCAGATCTAGTGATTTCCATATCTGGGGTCAAGAGGTTTTCTGGACCTACCTTTTTTTTAATCCTTTAGTAAGAGCAATGAAGCTTTGGATAGCAGCTTAGGTTTTATAGAACCGATGGAATACACTTCCCTACATTTCCATTACATTAAAGAAATTACAGTGGCTTTCAAAGCCAGTAGCAAAAAGAATTGTTATGATAAATTTTAAAACTACAAATACACCCTATGTTGAAGGTAAATCTCAGAAGCCTATAGAAACCATCTGGAATGAAAGGAAGTTATGATGATTTAAGTTTGCCTTCCTGCATATTCTCTAGAGACTGAATTGCAATATATTGTAAAGCCATAAAAAGTTACAGTAAATCCAAGTTCTGTATCAGGACATTCACTGAGCCCTACTGTGATGTACTTTTCTGCTGGTACTTTATTCCTTGGTAGCATTACAGAGCTTGGCTTCCTTTACTGTCTTGAGCGTTGCCAACCCAAATTTAACCCAACAAGCTTCACATGCAGGAAAAGATCAAGAACAGCTACAATTACCTGAGGGCTTTTAGTCCACACCTCATCCCATCTTGAAGATCAGCTGCACTGAATTTGCTGAATTGGCTAATTACAGTTCTAACTTGGAAAACATGTGTTGAGTGGACAACAATAAACCTACATTTCTTTTTGTTTGCAACTGAGTCTCCAGAAGAAAGAGTTTAGTCTAAAACTCAGTCTTGGTCTAGATACTTGAATTTGTCTTGCTATTATGGAAAAGCACAGGCCTGAAAGAGTATGAATTCAGCAAAAATATAAAATTACAACATTAACACAAACAAAGCAAGCAAACAAAATTTTAATGGGGAGCTGTCACCTACTTTCTTCTGTCTCAGCACTGCTGTCATAACTAGACCCAAAAACACGATGCTGCTTTCAGCAGAATTTGAAACCCAGGCAACCAAAAACTCAAAGAAGATATGATAAAATTGAGTAGTTCAGTAGTTGATCCTCCTGAACATTTATCCATCAAACAAAGCATTACTAGCATAGATACTACATTCTTGTTTTCTTTGATGTCTACACAGATAACAAAGACACATGGCACAAAAAATACCTGGAATTATTTCTTATTGTGTAATTAGTGAACTAAAAGATTTAATTTTTCAGGGATCTCAGTTGCGTAAACCATTACTACATTAATATTGTCGTTATTTAATTAAAATATAATGTAACCCTATCCCATTTAGGAAAATTATGACAACTCTATATTTGCTAATTTGCAGATGATCTGGTCCAAGTAACATCATATTTTCTACCTACAGGTATTTCAGCTGCAAGTTTCAAATTATGATGAACATTTATCAGAATTCAGTTTGTTTTCCAACTGCTTATATTTCTAGCTAAGTAAGTAAGGAAAGAAAAGAGATATATTACTGTTTCTTTCACTGAAAGTTCATTCTCATTACACACAGAAACGAGACACACTGTGGGAGTAAAGCTTTGACTGGTAAGCTATAGCCATCATAAATTGGTTGTTGCTCGGACCAGATGGCTACAGTAATATCTGAAGCATTAGATAAATACATTAGAAATTACAAACAGCAGAACAGATTGAAAAGATTTCTTCAGGGTGATAAAAGTGCTCTAAGTAATGTCAGAGTTGACTACTGGTAGTAGCTTCTAAAAAGCAAGATTTTCTCATACTACTATACAGTAAAGCCCATTCAGAGAGGTTTTGGTAGACCCTTCCGGACTGTTTGCATAACAAAGCTATTATATATATATTTTTTTTTTCTCCACAGAATAATAGTAGAATATAATAATAGCCATGAATTAAGAGGAAAACATAAATTTCACTCACTTTTTGAGCACTTACTAGATACAAGGTCTGGTAAACTGGGCCATTTAACAACTTCAGTGTCTTGTACTCTGTACACACAAATGTGTTCCCAATATAGTCTATGTAAACTTGGCATTCAGCAGTAAAGGTCACACTGTGCTTGGATGTAGCGAGCACTTGCAAGACAAGGGCTATAATCTAATAAAAGAAACAAGACTGGTGAAAAATGTGAAAAGGTGGAACACTGAGGTCAGACAGTCTGTATTTTCCTAATTCAAACATTTTCCTTTTGGTACCTACATACCTGAATTGTCCAAATGATGACCCATGCTGAGTTTATCTTTGATTAGGAAAACATTTAAAGATTTTGCTCTTTCTATCTATACATTCTCTCCATGGTTTCTGTGAATACCGACCCAAAGCATGCTCTTTCCTGATCTTCTTTGCACTCTCCACTGCTCCTACAGACTTGTGTTCTTTTAAAAAGTGGAAATGTTTCTGTGGCACAGATTTAAAGAGGAGCTTTTTCTCTGTAAAGGTAATGTGTGGAGTATTTGCATATTCTGAAATTATTTAATGTCAAAATTTCATTCTCAAAAGGACCTAAAGAACATTTTGACATTTTTGAAAGTGAGACTGTATAGTTCCAAAGTCTTCTCTGTCTCTTAGAGGAATAACATAAGTCAGTATTTTTTAAGAGAACTAGACTCCCCTCCCTGCACTGCTCTCCCCGTCCCCCCCAAATATTACTACTAAAAAAAAAATTGAATAAACTTTTACTGCAAATATGGTCTAAATCAGAGGAAATTAAAATTTTCATAATACTTTCCTTGCATAAAAGCTTTCTTATTTAAAAGAAAAATGAATATAGATAATTCTGTATTTGGGTTTTCTAGTGTTTCTATTCACAAACATTGTTAATTCACTTATACATAGGCAGTAGAGATAAAGAAGGTATTAGAAACAACCATATAGGCTGTGTATGTAAAGGGATGTGTTCAGATATCTCAGAATAAGTTAATTAATGAGATCTCTTCCACACAACCCAAGGCCAAAATTAATATCATGCCTAAACTGAAGTTTCAAAGAAATCACAAGCTTTTAAAAATCAATATCTATTAAAATGATACAAGCTACGGCCTCAACCAGAATGCCCTTGAGATTAGTATCTATATCATACTGACAGTATGCGTTCAGACAAGTTTGGTTTTCCAAATGTTTTATGGATGCATCATTACATAAAGGGATAGAAATACCTATTTGTTACGATTACAGAAATAAAAATCCTCATCATCTGCACTTAAGCCTGAAAGTCAGTCAAACCACAAAAATGATATTCCAGAGCACTAGAAGAATGTAGGAATCTTGTAGAGTACGCATCTCATTTGGATGCCAACAGGAATTCCCCAAAGACCAAAAAGGCTAAGAACCATTTTAATAACTATTACTTTCCAAACCAGTTGCTACATCCGATTACAATGAAAATTTATTTAGTTTTAGGGGGCAAGCATCCCAAGCCCAAACAAGTCAAATGGCTGAAATATTTATTCACAGAGTTAAAGAATCATCTACTTCTTTTGTTTGTTTATTGAATCCATTGTGATCTCAGGATAAGTATATAATAATCAGCCCTGGAATAGGTTCCATTTAATTTGCTGAGTGATTAAATTTGAAAGCACCTTAAAAGGATGCATGAACTAGGATAATGGTAGGGTGGAGATGAAGGGAACCAAACATTTCTAACAGTCATCCACTTGCTTAATTCGTGCATTGTCTGTATGATTCATACACTGGGGGTATTCTGCCTGAGGCTACAGCTTATGGGACTTATTCTTCTTAATTGCCAGTGACTCTAAGAATCTCATGCCTCCTCTGATGCATCTATTAATCTGCAGTTTTAGTTCACATTTATTCTCATGCTGAGCGAACATACAAAGCTAGAGCGTGGAAACAGGTAATCATTCTCCATTATATTCTCTCAGAAAGTAAAAACCCAAGTACTTCTTCCAGGATACTGCATACATTCTCAGTCAGAGTTAAAGATTTTCACAAACAGGTGAATGCTTTGAAAGCTATTAAATAAAATTACCCTCCTTCTTTCATAAGAAATGATAAATCCAGTATAGAGCCAGAGAACGGTGTCAGGTGTGGTTGTAAAAAATAACAAACTACACCTAAAAATTGTTGCAGCTCTTGTAACATAATTTTCAGTGTGAATGTTCCCTAGTTCTGCCCCTTTTCTCTCTCTTTTTTTTCTTTTTCTGCTCTTAATTTTATTTCATGCCATTATCTGCTAATATTTCCTACAGAAAATCTATGAGGAATGCCAGAAACAAATGTAGGTGCAACACAGCATAAAACTTCCACAGTCACATTACTAAAGAAACTGGAACCACAGGCCTTTAGTAACCATTCTTTCCAAGCAAACAAGGCCAAAGGTTGGGAGAACTGACCAGACTCCAATACCAATCCAACTCCAGCATTCTCAAAAAGCAGAGCAACCGCTATTAGTCTTAAAAACAGAACTTCCAGCATTACCAGTACATTCTTCTCTATGCAAACTCATGCCCAGGATGTCAGCAGATGCTGCTGCTACCATCTGACCACCTAAGAGTAATGATAATAGCAGCTCATAAACAATTTTATTTCAGTTTAAACTTAAAGGAGATGGTTTTCATAAAGTAACAACATAATCCCTAAATCCTGTAAAATATACTCTTTTTTTTCTTATTTACCTTGCAACTCTAAGAATCTGTGAAAAACACAGTCCGTGAAGGAGAACTATTTATATTTGTTCTTAGCTTAGTTTAACATATTTTTGAAATATGATCAATGCCATAGTCCTTACGTTATGATCTAATGACTACCAGACCATCAGGAGCTTAATAATAAAATGTAGCAATACCAAGAGAGGTGTGTGGGCCCCAAACCTTCCCCCCCACCACATATCTCATACAGATATTCTGAAGTTGGGGATTTTTGTATGTAGGTTTGTTTTTAAAACCACAGTGCTTTTTAAAAGTATAGTCATCACCTTATCTCAGTCTAGTTGAGCTTTAAAAGAATACATTTCTGCAGCTTCTGTTAATGAAAGGAGTATTAAATGAAGCAATCCAGCTACTGCTGCATTTCCATTTAAATAAAGGTACATTTTAAGATTGAAAAAACAAGTATTTTGAAAAAACAAACAAACAAACAAAAAAAGAATAAAACTAAGTGTAGCTAAGCTGGACATTTTATCTCATGTCCGAAAGGTTCATTTCTTGAACAATGATGAAGTTTTTAACTGACAGCAAGGCAACTGCTATCCTCTGAAATCACACAAGTGTTATTAAAAAATTAGTTGCATTTTTTACAACAAAACCATACAAAACTATAAGCATATTGCCCTTCTCACTGTACAATAAATCTTTCTATTCTCAGTGAACAGCAGGTTGAGAACCAGCAACCACAAAGCTTTAAAATGAGAAGAACAACCTCCTTTTAATGAAACACGGTGATTAGTTTAAGCCAAGTGAAGAATGTTGCATTTTTTCAAGATGTGTTTACTAAGCAGTAGAAGCATTCAGCAGAGTTGATGGTTAGCCAGCATTTATAAATTCTAATAAAGAAAGCAGCTAAATTGAAGAAACAAACCCTTGTATTCGGTTCTGATGTTAAATTAATACCTATTTGAGAAATTCTTATAGACACGATATTAAAACTTTGTTTGAAAAAAATTCCTATAATTCTTTGGTTTACTACTGAGAGAAAATGTAAATTGTTTGCACAAATGTTTTATATTAGACAAAGGTAGCATTTAAAGAAGCCAAAAAACCATGTTCATTGGCAGTAACACAAGCAATATGTATGTATACTTATTTAAAAAGAGATTTTCTCTTTCTATCACTATCCGTGTTTTCTTTTATAAGTGAGTTACAAAAGTGGCTGCAATTTTTCCTTCTCAAACTTTTATACCATTACATTTTGAGAGATACTATACATTAAAAAATTGTATTTTTCTGGAAGGTTAAAATATTTTCCTTATCAATGAAACAGAAAAAATAATAATTACACTTGGATATTGAGATTAAGGACTAAAAAAAACTTGGGAATGAACATTTATCATAAAGGAAGCATTGTTATTGGCAGAAAATGAAATTAAAAGTATACACATATTACATATTCTTTCACTTTGGAGTCAACACATATTTTTTTTTTTAAATAAACTACACGAAGTCTCCAAGAATGATTTCCAGAAAAAATACTTTGGCACAAACACTGAGGATTTGGTCGGGTGGAGGAAAACTTCCCAATAGATCACCTAGCAAAGACTGCTGACTGGATCATAAGGGGGTCCCAGTTCACGCATCACCTGGAACGGGCCTCCCTTGAACATCAATCAATGCTTTTTATATAGAATCAAGCTTGCTTTGGCTGTTTGGATAGCTGTGGAGTGAAGGCTGAGTTTTACCAGGCTGCCTGCTTCACCTACTTCTGGGACAAATCCCCTTTCATGATTTGAAAAAATCTTAAAAATGCTATTCAGGAGGATTAACTGTGCAGCAGTAATTCTTCAAAAGTAACCTGAGGTAAACCACATATTTCTGTTCCTGACTACAGAGGAAAATCGGTTCAGGAAATGAGCTCATAGGCAGATTAAAAAATAAAATAAAATAAAATAAAATAAAATAAAATAATAAAATTCCAGAAAAATTCATTTTTAACACACAATGTTATTCCCCTTCTAATGCACTGCTGAAACCTTGAAGGGGAGGTGGTGTATGTGAATGCTGATGCATGGATTCAGTAGTGTTTCTAGCCAATAGTAACCAAAGATGTGTCCAGGACTTTTTTTTTTTTTTTTTTTTGCTGTCTTTAATGTGGTTTTATGTTTTAAGTTACCAAGTACCCAGCAGATTCTGCTTATCAAAACAGTATTTTTGAAATATTTAAAATATTCAGCTGTTTTGGAAAATCAGGTCATTTATTAAAACATGTAACAAACAATTTAAGAAGCAATATGCAGTATTCTTGTGTTTAGCTGTTTGGGTTTTTTTAGTTAAATATATATTCCAATGTACAGGCTATTTGTTGTTACCTCATGCCCCAGCTTTTTTCCTTTAATTATTGATTTTCTCAGCTTTGACTGGGAGTATTAGGGAAGCTAACTGCTTCTTGCGTATAACTTCCAAAACAGCTATGCTTTTTAAAGCAGATAATTTTTGACATTTTAAAATTATACCTAATTTCCAATCCGCTATCTCAAAGAACTACTGATTTGCAGTTTAAGACAAATGTATCTGAACTGCCCTTCTTCAAGTGCCTATTGCCTTTCGCAAGAAACATCAGCATACAACTAGCAGTAATAGTAACCTTGTTTATGCTTATAAAGTATTACCTCTACCCCTGAGGTACTAATTGTTGGAGGTGTTTTTCTTTTCAGACCTCCCACGTATGAAGTTTGTGCCCCTTTGCAAAGCTAAATTATCCCAGATTCTGGATATAGTTTTCTCTCAGCTCACTTTGCTTGCAGTGGCACAGAGCACTATTTTATAAATGTTCCCTAAACATTACCTGTTAGTTTGGGCTAATTCAAGGAGTGATTTCTTACCTTTATCCTATCAGCCTAATATATACAACTTTTTCATTTTACAAGCAATAAAACTCAGGCTAGTCTTCAAGGATGATTTCTTACAGATATGTGTGATTTATGTTTTCTCCACCTCACTATGTTACAAAGCTGTGTTAGACAAATCACTTTCTCTTCCCCTTAGGATCATCAGTGTCAACCCTCAAACCTGCACCTTGCAATCCCTTCTGTGCCCCCTAGCTACCAAACAGTAGACACTGTGTTGACATTGATTCTTCCACGCTGGTATGTACGAGCTGGCTCAACAGGCAGCTGGGCAAACAAAATAATAATTTTCCATAATGATTTGCACCAATAAAAAAGCCTTAAGCTCAGTAAATATATTAAGTTTAGTTTCTTATTTTAAAAGAACCTTTAAGTACTTAGCTTTGACATCTCTACTTAAGATAAATTCTGTTTGAAGCCAGCCTCCAGTTCAACAATTATTATGCCAGAAAGATGCAGAAATATTCAGCTGAAGGGTAAGTAGAACTGGACTGAGGCCACACCAAGGACATCCCTTTCAAATGCTGTGGAGCTACATCCAGAAGACAAGCTTTCACGAACAGTTAGGATTCTCTAAGATCATGGCTTTTACAGAAAAAGACTGTCTAACCCTCTGCTGCTGACACACTTCCAGTGCTTTTCTTGTGGTGAGCTAGCATACAGGGGGGTGGGTTTTTCTATCAGTCCTTTAAAATCCCATGCTCTTTTAGCTGAGACTTTTCACTTGAGTTTTGTATTTATGTCTGGTGGTGGCAAGATGAAAGAACAACAAACAAAATCAGTGAAGCAGAATCAGTGCCGTATCTTTGCTATAGGTTTTACATTTTTAAGATATAAGCTTTCCTAACTTCATTCCATGTAAAGTATCTCTATGACAAAGCTGAACGTGCAAGGTTTTACACAGAAGTAAGTTTCAGGACACCCGGAAAAAATTATGTGAAATTGTAATGTATATATGTCTGGGCAATTAATACATCCAGTACATCAGAGAGGCTTTTTAAATGAAAGCTTTTCAATGAGGACAGTCTTCTCTGCAGAAGGCCACTTCTCATAGATCAGTCATAGACATAGCAAGGGTGAAGCAGGAGATCATTAGATGGGAGGAGCGGAGAAGCCATACCTCTAGTGCATTATGCCTGAAGCACCAACACCCCCAGTGCACCCTCTTCCTCCAAGAGGGTATGGCCTTTTAAAAAGAGCCCAGAGCCGTTCTTGCCTGCTCACATCTGCTCCCCAGCGAGGTGCTTCCTCACTTGGGTGGGCTTAAGTAATGCTGTCTACCTAAAGATTTCTCCTCAGCCCTGGTTGATAGCCAGGGAGTGAGTTACAGCACTACTGTCAGCCAGAGCAGGAAGCTTGAGAACCGTGCAGGAAGAATGGAGGTACCCTGATGAAGGCTGCAGTCTGCTCTTTAACTGTCTATCCTACACATTTAACATCCCTTCGATTTACATTTGGAGATGAATCTCTATCAACACGTTGCCTTCCTTCAGTCCTGTAGTATTTAACAGGGGAGTTGCACCCTCTGCATATGCAAAAATACCTCAGAATGGCATGAGCACTAGTAACTGGTATACGAAAATAAAAGCAGAAAAACTCTATGTGTATTTCATGGTAGAACCTGGTCACCTTTCACATCATTCTGCAATGTCGGCTCTGAGCTAATTGCATGGCAAACAGGATTTATGGTGAAAAGTGGATACTCCATGCATACACTGTCCCAGATGCCTTAAGCAGATATCCTGCTGCTCTCCAGTGCAGTATCTGTGATCTCTGCATACCTTCAACAATAACCTCAGAAACTGGAGGGCAAACTGCCCAAGCAGATCTGGAAACACATTCTTAAAGTTTCACTCATGCAGCATGGCCAGCTGCTCGACAGCAGCTGACGAACAAATGCAGAAAGCATCTACAAAGCATTTGAACGCTCCTTGCTCCCTTGCAGCTTCACTGTGCACAAAAGGGTTAAGCTAGGATAAGAGGACAAATAAGTAATGCAGCTGGCAAGAAGTTCTCTTTCCCCTCTCACTCACTGAAAAGCTGGCTTTTAATTCTGCATTCAGTGAATGAACTCATGTAGCAATACCTGGTGGCAAATCGAGGCTTGTTGTATTGCTGAGATACATAGAATGCTGCCAAGTCCTTGATGTCCTCACAGATCTTTGCTACACAGATGGGTATGCCAGGGACTCAGCAGATCATCAAGCCCACAAGTGCCAGGAGTAACATCCCATTGCCACATGCCAGTCAGAGCTCTCGAGAGACACAGCGTTCGTGTTTGCCAAAGCTCGTTCACAGCCTCCCCTTCAGATACCACTGGAAATGCCAACTCCTCATGTAAAATGGAATGACAAGGAGAGTCAACTGAAAGACGCTACAAATACAAGTTACTGGGGACATGAAATAGTATTCTAATTTAAAGAGCAAGCTGGTCAATACACACAAGTGTGAACAACAATATTTTTATAAAAATTGCTACTATATCCAAAAACCTATATTTAGATTAAAATGTATGCATTTCAACATACAGCATTAGCTGAATAAAAATGATCAGACTAGCTTGTACAATTGAAATACTGGACAAAAGACTGTAAAGACTGAACTACTTAGAGCTAATTATTTACATATACATATAATTTACATTCTAGACAGAGTTTGGTAACAGACACAAGAGCCTGAACGATTGACACAGGCTGCAGGCACACATAACACTGTCTCCATTAGAAGTTACACCCTTCTACCAGATTTTGCACCCCTTTTGTAATATGCATTCTCATATAAATGTTCTGGATAATCCAGCTCAACATCACCGCAAAGCATATGGTAGTACAGTTGGCACCATACCCTAGTCAAAGAATTACAAATATAAGCTACCCAAATGTCAGATTCTTCTAAGCACCCAAGTAGAAGTAAGCATTAGCTCAAAGCTAAGCAGATAAATATAGAACTCTTCTTCCAAGTGACTAATTCTGAATAGCCGCTTTAGATTCCTGAAAGCATTGGCATACAACTGAAAACAAGCAGTCTGAAGTTCCATTTTTTAACATAAAGTCACTGAAACCTGCTTTCAACGCATGGTGACTCTCAAAGGAAGAAGCAAACCACAAAATATTACATTTTGCTTTGATGTTTGTCATTTTGTTTCAAAAACCAAGGGTGGGGAGAAGAAACCATAGGTCTCCAAAAGCCATCAGAACTTTGGAAGGACTTCATGAAGAGCAAGGTGGTGGAAATATCCAGACCATACACTAGAGTGCAGTACAGAGGCATCTGAGGTAGCGTCTGTCCTGCTGCTAAAGGAGAGTATGACATGACGGTAACCAGGCAAAATAGCATCAACAAGTCTCTGAAAGTCAAGTCAAGTGATATTAAAAATGGGTATAAATGTCAGTATGTCTACGGATACATTATGCAGAACACAAAAACAAGGCCATAAGGAGCATAGGTGAACTAGAACGTGCTGAGAACCTTTCTGCTGAAGATATTCTTCTACAAGCACCAAGGACGAGGCTTCTTACAATTGACCAAAAGAATGTAGTGTGACATTTCTTTTGTTGGTTTTTTTTTTTGTTTGTTTGTTTTGTTGTTTTTTTTTTTAAATAAAATTTTCCCCACAAGCTTAGCCATTAATCCAAACTAACACACAGAGGGGTATATAAGTAAAAATTGAACTAATGTCAGTAAATGTGCTTGCAGCTTTCTTTTCTAAGAATTGCCATCTAGTATGTGTATTTGTATTATGAGCTAATGGAAATAAGAATTCTACAGATTGGGTGATCATTTTCCAGTCATCACTACAAAGGAAACAGGCTGATACCATATCAGCTAGAAGGACAATCACATGAAATGTGACAATACATAATGACTTTTTTTCCTAATACAAAGTGGTGGAACATACATACATTAATTAGCATATTGAAAAACAGTTTCCTGTGGCATCCTGAAGTACTCCTTGAAGTGGGTGCTCTTATGTTTAGGAATGAGTAGCAATTTGGGGCTTGCTAATGTTAATATACAATCAAGCAAAGATGTCACTGTTGAGACAGACATAGACAACAAATTATTTGGACCTAACTCAGAATGCTACGTAAGTTATCTGCCATTCTTAGACCATAAATGCTAACTCCAATAAGTGACAACATAAGGTATAACCCCATAATAGAAAAGTTTGTTGAGAGACAAGGTCATGTATCCTATTCTATGATCACAAGATTTGTTTAGTTAAGCTTTGCAATATTAATTGTATTTATTAATGTATTTTACCTCAAAATTTTTAAAAAATGAATGGTGAAATCTTCCCTGGCTGCAGTGGTTTGGGTGTGCAACATGGAGCTGGTGGTACAGTTTGGGGTTTTTTTCTTTACTGCATGCCTACAGAAGGAACTGCGTCAAATTAACACTTTTTTTTCAGCTTTCCATTTGAGATGAAATATTAGTATGTTTTTCTCAGCTGTGCATGCTTAAAATTAAATGCTTCCCTCATAAGTTTTAGGTACGTGGGTATGCAATTAGTATAACAAAACTTGGTGCAAAACCTTACGGAAGATGAAATAGTATTTACAGTTATCTCCAGTTATCTCCATATGATTTTACCCACTCACTCATTCCCTTGTAGATTTCATCCACTCCTGATTTTAACCCACACTGTCACACCCATGCATTTACAAGCACCAAGACAAGTGTTTAGTGGTCTAGCCAAGATTACTTGTACGCAACACAGAAAACAAGGGATGGCTGGCTATCAGGTCCTTGTGTTTTCTCTAGGTTTCTTCTTGATTAGCAATAATGACAGATTTTTGTATTCTTTAAGAGTTAACAGTTGTTATGGGAAATCTTTTGCTATAAGATTTCTTCCTTTTGGACTAACAGAAAAAGAAATAGCATATGCTACAAACTTGTTCCCATCCTTCTGTTGCCAGAATGCAGAATCTTCCAGTAACAAGATACTGTGGTCCCACTGAATTGCACTGATTTTAGTGTTATAGAAGCAACAAAATCTTTCATTTGTTTGACTGGGAATGATGGCCTTTGCTATCATTTCGTGCCATTCTTTTAACATGTTTTCTGCCTTTTCTTCCGGTGCTTACACACATATTTCTATTCATGCTTCATTCATAGCAATCTTAAAATTTATTATGAGTGCCTACAAGAGCTTTTTCCACAGCTGATAATTCCACTTTCCTACCACGTCTTACCCCTTGAGAAGACCTCAGTCCTATACTGCACAGTTTACTAAATTGATAAAAAACAAAACCAAAACTTGCTAAAATCCTATCAGTATGGTTATTGCTGACTGCTAGTTTCCCAACCAGTCTATCCAGCCTGTTTTGAAAACACTTCTAGCCTATATTAGTAGGGCAGGACCAGGAACATGACAGCCTTTCAACCTGACAAACAATTTACTGTACTATAGAAGTGCTCACCAGACAAAACTACACATATATTCATACAAAGAAGCATCCAGTTTACTATTCGTATATAGTGCCAAAGTAACTCCTGATCAATACCTGCTTACTAAGTCTGTGCTATCCCTTACTCCCTGTACTTCCACAGAACCTGACATGGTCTTTCCTCCTTGATGGGTTTCTGAGCTTTAAAAAGTCCCTCAGGCCCTGCTATGCTGTGGGACTTCCAATTCCCTCTGGAAAAAAAAAAGAGGAATGAATTTATGGAGTCCACATTATTACTTTGAAAAAGTTAGCTAGGAAATAGATAATTCTCACATATTTAATAGAGAGACACACATACACACAAAAGGCACAGTAGCCTTCTTCGAGCTGAGGCCTTAGGCCCCTCTTGGGTCATGGACTTCATCTTATAAAGTTGACGCTAAAATGTCTATTGCTGTCCCTTCAACAGGAAAAAAATATATAAATTGGTTCTTAATTGCAATTTGGAATAAAAATGAATTTAAAATGTGAAATTTTTTATGTGCAATGCCTATTCCACATAATATCTAATATTCAGCTGGATTTCAGATTATTTTATAAATTTACTTGTACTTCTCCCCATGGGAAGACTTTCGTTTGCTTGTTTCTAAATTTGAGGCAAGAAATATCTAGATTATAATATTAAACACTGGTATGTGGCTGCTTCTGGCCGACAAAAGCAGAAAGACTGTATTTCAGCTCTTCCCAATGAATGTAGGCCCTTCTAGGAATAAGATCATTGGAGTTTACCAGCACCTGCTACTACTGTTATTGAAAGGGGATATCCAGAAACAAGAACAACTATCTGCCAATTCTCCTTCAAGCTCAAACACTGCTTCCCCTGTATTTTCAAATATGGCAGAATGATGTATGCTCAAATCATCAAAATGCCCACAGCTCCAAAAGACAGGCTTACTTCAAGTGTGCTGAGTTTATTCATTACAACTAATTTGGCTGAGTTAGTTTATAAAATTACAAACATTTAACTGAGATGCTATTGCATGTAATGCAAATATCTTTAATCAGAAAGTAAAAAATGACATTAAAAAACAAAGACCTAATAGCACACTACGAAACTTTTCTTTTGTACATCTTTTCCAAGATTGAAGTTGTTAGTAGTTTCTACTGAGCCTACAGGAGATGTGATTTATAATAGATTACTACCCATTTATAAGATGAATCAACCCTCAGTTTTAATGATGCAGTCCTTCAATCCCTATCTGTGTCTTTGGAGCTTAAAAAAAGCAATTGAGAATGTTTTCACTCAAAAAAAAAAAAAAAGAAGGAAAATGCTGTAGAAGAAATGTTCAAGTATTGCCTTTTTTGATTTCAGTGGCACTGGAGCTTTTTGTAGCTATGAAACTATAATGGTTCAGAACAAGTCAATAATCTAAATTCTAAATATATCCAAATACAGAGGTAAACAATGAATAACTTAAAAGAAATACCATGGAAGTTTGTTATAAAGATCCTTAATCAAGGAACATTCCATGATCAAATTCCTTTCTTCTTCTGTAACATCAAGGCTTAATAAAAACAGAAGTTTGTCTACCTTTTAATCTCATTTTATCACTCTGCTGGTATGCTAATCTGTCATCAAGATGTGGAAATCAGAGACTATAAATGTTAATTAAAATGACACAATTCAGTTTGGATCCAAAGGAAGCCGTGAAGTTCAGGGCTTAAATTTCTGTAAGCGTTCTATGGAAAGGTCAAGATCAAACATGTATAAATGTAATATACAATTATATCATTTCAGTGTAGCCATAGTGAAGTGGTGGAGAATTACTGCTGTAAGATGACAGGTTTCATATGAGAGGAAGCTCTTGATATATTGCTTCTACATAGACTAAAATCTCTTTTGTCACTTAATTTGAGCTATTTCAAACATCTATCTTACAGGGACCATATTTATGCAATTCTTGTACAAATAACCTGCAGCGTGATGATCCTCATAGAGCTAGTCCAGGAAATAATATGAAAGAACAAAGTGCTCTGTGACCAGTTCTTTTACTCTATCTGCAAGGAAGCTTACTGACTCATTTTCTACATATTCTTAATTTTCCTTGTCTTTAAACACTCTTTTCACTCATTTGTCCCCACATAGCCAAGATCATTATGGGGAGACTTACAAAAAAGAATTAATGTCTAATGACCGAACTGTCATAAATAGCAAGCATACATGTTAGAACTTAAACACCCTAAATTTTAGGCCACTTTTCTGTTCTCTAAAAGCATCCAAAATGCTTCAATCTATGTAACTCCTCTTACACAGGTCATCTAATAATGTTGGCAAGTCCTGAAACAAAAGGGCTTCTGTATAGGGTAAACATAAATTCACTTTAAATCCATTATTAGAACCAACAGAGGCAAAAACCCCAATGCAAACAAAGATAAAACTTAAGGGAAGTACTCATTTGAGATAAGAAGAGATTCAAGATCAACATGTATATTCCCATATTTATAAACATTTAAGTTCTACTGAAAAAGCTGTTTACTGTTTTTTGCCAGCAGGACAGCATGGGCATTGGAATTTTAGATTTTTGGATCCCATCCAATTTTAAATTAAACTTTGCAGCTTACCTTTAAGGACCATGTGCAGAAACCATTATATCACTGACCTTTCCGGTCTTCAGATGAAGTTAGCAGGTAATGTTTTAAGTGAGCTACTGAAATCATTATGAAATCTGCTTGATCAGCAGGAATCAGAACACGAACATACTCTATATACAATGCAGCAGTTTATGGCATAATAATGATTTTCTATCAATAATCTGTATAAACAATAATTTCTGTATGAACACTGCATACTTAAGCAACTGTTCTTTCTGACTCCAAGATACGAGATCTGATAAAATATGCCTCCACAATATTGGTTAAAACTAGTCTATAGTCTACAACTTTTGAAAAGATGGTCCTGCTGGTTTTAATCTATATATAGAATTCTAGAATCATAGAATTACCAAGATTGGAAGGAACCTTTCAGATCATCTAGTCCAACCATCAACCTAACATTGACAAAAACCATCACTAAACCGTATCTCTAAGCACTATGTCTTCCCATCTTTTAAATACCACCAGGGATTGTGACTCAACCACTTCCCCAGGCAGCCTGTTCCAATGCTTAATAACCCCTTCAGTGTAAACATTTTTCCTAATATCCAATCTAAACCTCCCCTGGCACAACTTGAGGCCATTTCCTCTTGTTCTATCACTTGTTTTGTGGGAGAAGTGACTGACACCCACCTTTCTACAACCTCCTTTCAAGTAGTTATAAAGAGCGATCAGGCATCCCCTCAGCCTCCTTTTCTCCAGGCTAAACAATCCCAGCTCCCTCAGCTGCTCCTCTTAAGATTTGTTCTCCTGACCCTTCACGAGCTTCATTGCCCTTCTCTGGACATTCTCCAGCACATCAGCGTCTTCCTTGTAGTGAGTGGCCCCAAACTGGACACAGTACTCGAGGTGGAGCCTTACCAGTGCTGAGTACAGGGGGACGATCACTTACCTAGTCCTACTCACCATGCTGTTCCTGAGACAAGCCAGGATGCTGTTGGCCTTCTTGGCTACCTGGGCACACTGCTGGCTCATATTCAGCTAGCTGTCGACCAACATCCCCAGGTCCTTTTCTGCCCAGCAGGTTTCCTGCCACTCTGCCCCAGGCTTTTAGTGCTGCAGGGGGTTGTTGTGACCCAAGTGCAGGACCCGGCACTTGGCCTTATTGAACTTCATACTGTTGGCCTTGGCCCATTGATCCAGCCTGTCCAGATCCCTCCGTAGAGCCTTCCTGCCCTCAAGCAGATCAACACTCCCACCCAAATTGGTGTCATCTGCAAACTTACTGAGGGTGCACTTGATCCCCTCGTCTAGGTCGTTGACAAAGATATTACACAGAACAGGCCCCAATACCAAGCCCTACGAAAAGCAGCATCTTTTGTTTCATTCAGACAGCTACACTGAATGCTTAAAAAAATTAAACTTTAAGTAGCTCTTTAGATTCAAAATAGCTTTACTTAAAATTTCACTTTAGTGTAGGAAGAAACACTACTTTTGGACATTTGATATTTTTAGACACGTGTTACTATTATTGACACATATACTGTCATCTCACCTGTCTGTGAGGCAGAAACACTATCTCTAAAACCTAAGGTGACCCTATTCCTAAAAGCAAAATTAAATTAAATGACAAGGTAGCATTTTCCCTATTGGTCTCAAAGCCCTCTCACTCTGTTTTCTTCGCATTGCTATAGAAGCATTTTCATGTAATATTTATGATTAATGAGCAGTTAAAACCTAGATTCATTAATACATATGCAAAAATTATATTGTTCTTTATCATATTCACTAGTGGAACATACACACATTAAGACGTTTACTCAAAATATATCATATCAAGTTTAAACTGAAGAGGGAATTGTCCATAGGAGAAATTGTATCTACATAGAAAACACCATTAAACAAGAAAGACATCTATAAAGGCAAAGGCATTCCAAACAATTTCTGACTTAGATTTGTATGGCTTATCCTTTGGATGCTCCAAGAATATTCCATATTAAGAAGTATATTCTATATTAAGAAACTGTAAAAGGAAAAGCAGGCAATATAATATTTCATGGTTTATTCTATCCCCGGTGATGTAAAGACACTTCAGCAACAAAATGAAGAATTAAAAGGGGCATTATTAGTTGACAGATGTTAAAAGCTTATAAACAAGGATAGTGAAGAGGTTTTGTTTTTTTTCTCCAGTCACTGCTTGTTTACGAACAATAAAAGGCAGCTGAGTGCAGTTCCACTAAGAGGCCCTAAAGACAGTGAGGACTTTAAATAAAATGCTAAATACTGCACACATGAATTCTTACTGAAATTATAAGTTAGCATAATTAAGAGTATATTTTTTTTGTAAATATGTGTAATTCATTAAAAACAGAAAATTAGAAGTGCTTCCTACCTAGATTCTTCATGAAGCAAGCCTCAGCACTTTGTAATACTTTCCTGTCATAAAAGTGCCAAGTATTTACAATTTGCAGATGAGATCATACTCTAAAAAGGTTCACGTCAGTGAAATGGGAAGGGGGTTGTCAGGAGGAGGAATTGCAGTGTGGTGTTATTGGTGTGAGCAAAGCTGCCCCAATGTGCCCTGCCTCTCATTGGCCACTCCAGACCACTGGAACAATATTTGCTGGTTGCTATGCAGACAGAAGTCATTGCCAATTCATCCCATTAACAGGACTGAACCTGGTTCTGGCTGATAAGAATAGTTATTGTTTTAATAAAATGTGCTGATAAAGTACTCCCCACAGGTAAAACTGATAGTTTTTATGTGCTTGAAGAATGTCAAACTCATGCCTTTCAACCACTCATTTCACAGAAATTTTTGTTTGCATATCATCTTTGTTCGTCTTGTTTTTTGGCAGATTTGGAAGAGTGACTCCTCACTTTTTTCAAAGGGTACAAAGAATTTGAGTATTTTAATCACTTCAACCCACAGGTTAAATAATAATTTTCAAATAATTTTACAATTTATGACTTGGGTTTTTATGTTGGGGTTTTTTTGGTTTTTTTTTGTTTTGTTTTTTTTTTTTTTTTTTAAAGTCAGCTGGAGCAGCTGTATGACTAACACACTGACTTTATGCATCTCATGAATAATGATTGAGGGGTCTGAGCTTTCAGTATTATATTTGGAAAGAAAAAACATTACATACAAGCCTAGTATGTTAAAAAGCATTGCAAAGAAGTTAAGCACTCAGATGTTAGGAAAAGCCAAATAGTGAACACCTATTCTTGGGACGAATTCACTGAGCGGATATTGCTGTTTGGGAGAAAAAATGATGGGACTGTTCAACACTTGCTAATGACACCAGAAGGGCAAGAGTAAAGATTTGAGAGGTTGAAAGGGACCCTTCTCCCTCCATTTGTCCTCATCTTGATATATCCATGCCAGTTCATATCCATCGCTTCCATAACCTTGGCCTGATCAAACAACACTCGTACTTCTTTACTACACAATACCTCACTACTTTTAAGACGATTATTAGTATCTTATGGCTTTTTTTATTTCCTTCTACATGAATACTTCATAAGCAACTTCTTTGCAGAATTAACACTGTGAGATAAAAGGTGTTATCATTGCTTTGCAAAGGGGATTGCAAAATACACTTTGGTATATATAGGAGCTGTTTTTTCAGAGAATAGATAATGCATAATGTATTTGAAGTAGCATTTCTATTAGTTGTAGCTGAAAACACTGACTTCAGTACCTTGAATAACATGCTTCATTTTCAGTATTCATTTAATATTGTGCTTCAGCAAGAATAAGAATCTTACAAAAGCCCTTTCTTGGTTGTACTCCTCATCTCATGAATAAGATGGGGTGGTGGGAGGGAAATGTGATTACATAATCACATACTGTAGCAATTTTTTTTTCTACAATTTGAGTCCTTGACTTTATAATTTTTTATAATTGCAAGTATTTTTACATTTCTTAGAATAAGCCAACAAAGTATATTCTATCATACAGCATCACAGAAAGGTATGGAATTGCATCAGAACTGTTTAGATCTACCATGAGAACTTCTGACTTACTAAATATCCAGTATTGTCCTCGCCCATCCTGGTCCCATCCCTTCTCCATCTATACCTTTTTGTCTTGGCAGCCCTAATACATATTCTTCAGATTTCTTACCACAGGCTTGTTGTTACCCTGAGCTCTCATTTAGTTTTCTTTGTCCTTACATCTTGTAAGGACATCCTTACATCCTTACATCTATCCCTACCAGATCACAGTTCCAGCCTCCTTATTCAGGCATTGCATCCTTCCCTCCTCCCCTAGTTCTCAAGGCCTTTCTTCTGATCAGCTCCCAGTTTGTTCACAGCTCCCAGCAGTGGCCTCTTTGGCCAATCAGTGCTGATCCTAAGTGCACCCCCTACACTACTGACCAAAGCTTCTCTTCACACTGTCTCAGTCTCTTTAGCCTATTGGAGCGCATAGAACTCCGCCAGCCTGCAAAGTCTTTAGGCTGCTTGGACTGTGTTTCAGAAAAGAGCACAGCCAGTGCAAACACAGTCTTTGCTTTAGGGCAAAATTCCTCAATCATGGAATGACATATAAACTCAGGAAGAACTGCAGGTTGCAACTTGGCCAGCTCTGGGTGGATTTTCATAGGAGCGGCAAAAGGCACATCTCTAGCACAAAGGTTGCCCTGTATCAAATTTCAAAATATGCCCTAAAGAACTGGCAGGATAATACATATATTACTGGGCAGCATTTTCTTTTAATTCAGGCAAACTAAGCATCTAATTTTCTGCTCATTCCTTTCTTAAAAAGAAAAAAAATAAAATCCCACACCCTTAGCTGTCACAAAATCATTCCCAGAACCTTTTAATTGGTTGGGACTTTTGAAGTTAAGGGATAATGCAGCTGTAGTCAGCAGGTCTTCAAAGGATAGAAACAATTAAGGGAGGTGTGGATGCCCCCAAAGAAATAATTTATAGTATGATGTCATTACAGTATCTGGCATCACGTACCAGAAAGCATGCAGAACTAACACGACTGATGCTGATTCTGCCGTGCTCTCCATGGCAGAATATCTGCATGGGACTGGCAAAAAGAAGGAATCCCACATTCCCTCCAGTGACACCTTCTGTTGCAACATCCATCCTGCTCCAGCAAGAGATAGTATAAGAGTGCCTTGACGGAAGACAATGGTTGTGGTTCTGAGTCTTAATTCCCCCCACCCTACTGGATCCTACTGGTGCCTTTCTAAGTTATGTGAATATTGTGATTATTGAATTGTTCACTTAGACAAGAAGTATCACTATCACAATTCATATGGTAAATGTAATACAGGTAGTGACATTTTAAAGGCGTTATAAACTGAAGTGCGTTCTGAAATAGAAGTTATTTAGTACAAAATAATACATTGTGATAGTTTTGCCACCATAAGTAGAATGGTGGTCAACAATTTGCAATTGTCTTGAGCAAAACCATATTCACTGTTCAAATTTCAGTAGCACACCTTTTTCTGTGCAATAAATAACAGTTCTTTTAAAAGTCCATAAGTAACCCAAATCCCTTCAAGGTTGAAAGGATTTAAAATCCCTCCAACCATCTAGAGACTTCTCCTCCCTTGCTACCCTCCCAGTGCCATATAGATGCACACAATAGTCTCTGCACAAAGAATTTAAGAAAAAAATGGGCAAGCTTACTTGATACAACAACCAGAGGCAGAAGATAATTGCAGGACCCATCACCGCACTTTTCAGGACTTATTATTGACAGTGACTGTGCCAAGAGTCAGTTCCATTAAGTGAAATACTGCAAATATATTATTTTAGTGTTTGGCTTTATGTGACGTGCTTGTACTACAGAGTCTTGAATAGCATATGCTGTTCTCTAGTACGTATTCCAGTATACTATTGTTCAGCAGTAATAAAGGTCCTTCCTAAAACAATGGTATTCTGTAGTTTTCCCCCTCTCTCCCCATCCAATTAAAATACACTTTAAATAAATACAGTTAAAAAAAGTTAGACTGCAGACTGCTATTCAAACAAGAAGTCTGTTCTCTAAGGTGACAATCTAATTCTAGAAAGCAGTGTGAAATGAAGCTAGTGTCTCCAAAAATATATTACTTTTCAAGTTACTCGATACCTTCAGTCTCCCAGAGAAAATTTCCTGCACTGGCTGATGGCCAAAAAGATTATATAGTAAGAAGCCATATCCTTTTGCATTTCATTATCTAGGCTATATTTCATACTATTACAATGTAATCAAAATACTTCCTTTCTAGCCAATATTTGGCCCTAACACAGATCGACATTTTTTCCATTGGTATTCTTAAGCAACTACTCTGAAAAAAACCATCATTGAATCTCAGCATTTCTTCACTTTGCTTTCATGCTGCGATAAAAATCAAAAGTATTCTGTTAGATCTATGATGACTACCCTCAAAGCGTTCTCAGGCTATAAGGTTTCATGAAGCATAAAATTAGAAAAGTGAAAGGGGTTCAAATGTTAGGCGAAAGAATAGTTTTATTTTTCTCAGCCCAAAATAGACATACCAGAAGCTCCATTTATAGAAATAATATAATCACATACAAATAAGAAAAAACATTCAGATACATTTAAAAAACTTGCAGCAATTACTTGCCATTTGTTTTTCTCACTTCAAGTTCCTCTACTGATTTCTGCGGAAAAGGAACCAAAAAGTCAACCAGAAAGCACAGTTCTGTTTTCAAAATAAGGTAAGAGAATCTCTATAGGACTTGCTGGCCTTACTGAAGTTACACAGTGCAGGTATAATTTGTCTTCCTGGAAGAGATGCAGTTTTTGATCATCATGTAGCCAATAAAGGGGTTTGTATGAAAGCTATGGTGTGTTGTGAAACCACAGGAGACTATCATCTTTTCAGAATCAATATCTGTTTGTACGTGTGGAGCAGATTTCAGCAGGTACACGTGTATTTGGTAACAAAGAGCAGAATAAAGGAGTCAGGAGTTCTGGGCTCTAATGGTAGCTCTGGAACGGAACATGATGCTCTGGTTGCAACCACCACAGCTAAGTACAGTCATTCTCTACAAGTGAGTAACAATGAAATTCTATACCACAGATGAGAGGTGGCTATAGTCGGGGTGCAGTGGAGCTACAAAAATGCAGTACAACTCAAGTCCAGTGAAAACTGCAAAACTTCCACAAGATTAGCGGAAATAGTAATAATAATCATCACGTTTGGAGCTTGCACCAAGCTCTATCCATTCAACTATGCCTTGAGCTTACATCTCTCACTGAGATTTGCCTTGCTTGCATCTCGGGTTATCTGTGTTCTGTGAGGACTGAGCCACCTCATGAGGTCTCTTGTACTGCAGAGTTCTGTAGTTCTGCAACATGGTTACATCAGGTAGAAAGCCAAGCTCTTTTCTGTCCACTAACTTGTTGTGCCTCTCAGATATCTCTCACTGATGACGGTGTTTCAATACAAGGGTTTAAGACTTTAGAACTAACGTGGAAAGTACATTAATCTGTCAGACTCTTGAAATCAGTCTTCTAGTTTCTGTTTACTGCACTGCCTTTATGATAGAGGGTATTTTGAGATTGGAACTGGTTGTGCAATATGCTTGCTTTCTTGAAGCTTAAAAATATGAACAAATTTTTAGAGCACTGAAGTAACAGTCAGGAGCCTTTGTGTCTCTGGTTTGCTCTCACTAAACAAAGATTTGCTTCAAAATCATCTTAGCATGCAACCTCCTCTTGTTTCAGTCAAATAACAAATGAGAACTGGACACTTACAAGCAACTTCAAAATACAACTACAGAGTTATCATCACCTTCAAACAAGTTCCTTTGGAATGGAGTCCTTTTTTACATATTGGGCCTTTCTATTTATTCAGGACCTTGGGTTTAAGTGCAAACTTCAGTACAAGTGCTTGCATTACAGGCAGGACTAAAACAGTGTTCCTACCTCCTTCTGCTTCTCACCCCTGCCAAACTAGTAACATTAAGAATGATTTAAAACTTTCCCAGAGCTATTACGTAGAAAGACTGCATCTGTCAGGAATGAATCTCCTTGCAGCCTAAATGGCCAGTTTGAAAGGTTTTGGCATTCCATTCTTCAGCAAGCCAAGAAAAGGTTCAGTTTTATTCTACAAGATTCACTAAATAAACCCAACAGAGCAACTGATTTAATTGATCTTGTACCTGAAGCTGTCCTGCTTCAGCTTATGCAAGGAAGTTTAATTTTAGAAGAATACCAGATGCCTGCAATATTTTAGAAGTCCCAGCAGTTCTACTCCTCCCTTTCCCTTTCACCCACAATACAAGGTCTTTTGGGGAGTCAAGATGAAATATGCCAGATTGTACATTTGATACTGTGTGTTTAGACAGTTCTGTTAATTTTGACCTTTTTTTTTTTTTAACACAGTAGTTCTTTAAGCTGCCTCATAGGACTTCAAACAGATGACAATCTTATTTGCAGTTTTCATATGTTTTGTTTTGCAGGCATAATCCCTAAAATTCTATTGGTGATATGCTAATTACAATATGAAACCTAAGTTCACCATCTAGTCTTCGAACTGAAACAATAGGATCTTCTCAAAATTTAGGAGAAATATACCCAAGTATGTGAAGCACCATTCCTATATTTTAATTTCCAGCAAGTATGTTTCAGTAATATATGTCACGAAACTTGCCTACATTGTTGTTTTTTAAAAATTTTTATTAAAGTAAGGAAAAGTAAAGGTTCTTTTATGGTGTCACGAGTGAAACACCATTAGAATGAGTCGTGTGCCTTCCTCCTGACAATATTATGCTAACCCTTGATTCACTGCAAAACAAAGAAACCAACAAAAAACAAAGAAACTCCACTGCCACTCCTAAACAAAGGTACAAATAATTCTTTTATATCAAATATTACATCTGTGTTAACTTGCCACTGAAATCCCTTCTAGTTCAGATAACAGGTATAAAGAAATATCATTACACTTTTCAAGATTTGAATTAAAAGTTCAATGCCATGTTTCCATCTTAGAGATGCACCAAATACACATGGAACGGGTGATGGAATAGGGTTAAAAAAAACCCCAAACTCCAGTGTCTTTGAGATTTAATATCAAATATTCAAAATTTTTGATGCTTCCATTCTTAATTCTCCCTTGAATCTTTTCAATTTTACTGATTTTAAATTCAGTCATGGATTTAGTCTTCAGTTTTTGATGAACAATGGGGAAAAATACCTTTTGTTCAAAGAATCTTTTCTTACATACTTCCTACATGACCAAGGATTTTGACGGCGATTATATAACTAAGATGGCTTCAATTTTGAGTACAGGAAAAAAAAGCACTAAGAAATAGTGTTTGTACTGTTCCATAAGCATAAATGAGGAAACAAGAAAACAGATCCAATATAATAGGGAAGGCAAAAATAAAATGGTAAGTATGAAGTGATTTCCTGCTCACTGTTCACCAAACAGTACACAAGAAAGAATTCAAAGACTGAAGATTTAATTAGCAATAAAAAGAAAGACTTATTCTAAAGAACAACAGAACACAAATATGATTACATTTCATGTATTAAGAACTTCAAAATGAGGGCAAATGTGTTCTACTTGTGGCAAGACAAGGAAAATCAGCATCACTCTACGCAAGTAAAGTACAGCCTAATTTAGACGCAACTAAATGTACTAGCTCAGCTGAGGCAATTAAAAAAAAAAAAAAGATAGCAAGAGGCTAAAGAAGAGATACAACTAGTCAAAACCCCTAACTGTATTCGAGTGGAAGAAGAATAACCATCTTGGTAAAATACCTGGCAACACATTGAGGAACTTCCCTGGTCTAACTGACACTCCAGCAGCTGAGTTTCCACAGCCTGATTTGATCTCCAATTTGTACTTGAAAATCAGACCAAATCTGAGAAAAAAAAATATCTTATAATTAGATTCTGGATGTTATGCATGAACAGGATAACATATGCCATGAAAGAGAAAACTTTATGAATACCTAAAGGAAAAAGTAGGCAGAGAAGATGCTTGGTAGACAGACATAAAGGGTTATGAAGTCACTTGATTTCTCAAAGAGATACTTGCCCTTTTGTGAAATGAAATTGCTGTTTCTTGAAATACAGGTTTTAAGAAAAGTGCAAAGAGCATAGGCACAGATACTATTTTAACTGTTCATACACACACACGCACACAATAAAACACTAAAATCTTCATCTGTTCTGTTGTATGCAATGGTCATCACACCTTCCCTACAATGTTCTACCTGTAGTTAAATTAGTAAAAATAAGTAAAGGACATTTCTGTTGTGTGTGGTTGGCACAAAAGGCAGTCAGATTGTGGTATTTTCTAAACCTACTCCCAGGAAGCTCTGCACCTTGGTTTCATCACTTAGGAGCATGAGATAAGATTAAGATTTTTGTCTACAACAGTGGGAGTTCTTGAAGAGATGTCAAAACCAGATTGAACTAACAAAAAAAAAAAAAATTCCAGTAAGGGCAGTGCCTAAGGCCTCTCTCTAGCATTCCTAAGTAGTGGCTGTTTCTTCAGTTCTTTTCATTTCACCCATAAATAGCGTGTTTGCATGTCCACAGTTTTCTTGTGCTGCCAAATCACAGAATGCCTTCGGCATATATGGGAAGATTCACGCACAGGGTCGGTGGTTCCTCATGTCTCCCACTGTCAGACATTTGCATTCCAAGGATCTTTATTAGGTGTGCTAAGAGAGCCTTTCTAAGGAATCAAAAGATGCTTATTTCACCCCTGACATTCCTTATCTAAGGAAGCTATTGCAGTACTCTTCATAGGAACACTCAGATAAGCTGCCAAAAGTGCAGCTACGGCGTTGCCTGTTACCACTATGCAAATTTCAGTAAATATTAAAAGCAGACATTTCACTTTGAATTGTGGTAAGGTAGATACATTATTCTCATTTAAGTACTTTAGAAATAGTCCTGCACTTCTTAAGGCAGCAAAAGGCAATGAGGCTACTTCCAGAATAATATTTTTTGCTTCCAGCTTGTCTCTCAAACACTCTTGCTACCTGCAAAAGTAATCTGAATAGACCACCATGTAAACTGGGTGCAAATAGAACTAAAATTCAAGTGAGGACCTCTCTATCTAGACTACAATGCTTTTGTTTGCCTCATGCTTGTTTTAGGTGTATTAACTTAATCACAACACTGAGTCAGGTTTCAGGTTGTAATAATCCCTGCTGTAAATTTTAAGATTTATCTTTTAAAAAAAGGAAAATGTTTAGGTCAACTGAGATTTCTGCAACTGCTAGTTTCATTGCTAGTGCAGAATAAGGGGAATTGGCAAGGTACTGTACAAACCAAAGTCAAAAATAGATGTGCCAGGCAACACGTTTCAGTTTGAAAACAGACTTCACTGAAGTTCATAGGAGATTCATACCATGTACTACAAAAATTATTTGAACATGGGCCTTTCCTAAAAAAAAAAAAAAAAGAGTTCACTTTTGTTTCCATAAAGATTAAAATTGTCTTCCTATGACTTGAAAATGGAGAGCCAATAGTCTAGACTGAGTAACTTGCTCTATGAGAAAAATTAACCTTTTAAATTAAAAGATTTCCTCTATTAAGATAATCAAGACAAAAAAGGGAATCAAAGAATACACAGAAGCTTTTCAGCAAGTGTGTTCTTGTAAATGGTTTCCCATTTCTTAGTGTGTGATCCCCTGTGATTTTGGATATTCATTCTATAACTTAAATATTAATCCACTGTTAGACAATGCTCATTTTACTATCAACATGTATCAGCTATCATCAATGCTCACTTTATTATCAACAATATAAAAATACATGACTAGAGCTAATATTCCCCATTAACCTAACTTTCACACTCCCTTTTTCACAAAAAGGTGAGGAATAGATATTTTTCCAAAGGTTACCTGAAATACCAAATTAGAGCTTTCTATGAAATTAAGTAAAGGGGTGTGAGGAACCAAAGGACTGCAAAATAATATTCTCCTGGCTATTCTCTTTGCTCTATCCCCTGCAGAACATTGAATTGTCTTATCCATACATTTGTACAACAGAGACAGACAGCAAACTGGACTTATGTAGCAAATTTCCAAGCTCCTAAAGAAGTCAATTTCTCGAAGTTTAAATTTTCATTTGCACCCTAAACCCCACAGAATTGTTCATGAATTAAGAATGAAACGCCATGCAAATTCTGCCTAAACTGAGAGGTTATTACAATATGCAGTGGTTCATTTTCCAAAGGGTCTAAAGTTTAAATTTGCATATAATAGACCACAATGCCCTTTCTGGAAGCAGAAAAGTTACGGATAGCATTACACATATTCAATCTAGAGATACTGGGACAGCACACTGTCTCTTTTCATGTCAACATTGAACTCCTTTCCTGTTCCCTAATTAGGAAGCAGTATTTAAGTTACAGGTGAGCAAGTTAATCTTTGAGAATGCCAGAATGAGAGAAAAGTGAACCGTTGTCATACTATGAATAAATAAAAGTGCAGCAAACCAGGATTCTCCTTGAGATCGACATGGCCATAGAGGTACATGCCACATTTTTGTTGCAGTTTGAACTATGTAGACATTACATAATGTAGCAGCTTTAAAATACATAATATCAAGGAGAACATCCACGCCTACAACAGAGGCGCATACAAATACATATAGTGTCTTTTCATCAGTCAAACCACACAACACTAAAAACAGCAGAGCAGACTATATGGTTAATTGAAGCCATAATTAATTAATTCAATCTGTGTTTAAAACGCAAAGTATTGAAATGCTGCAGCCCAACCTTGTGCTGAAGGCTGATTTAGTAGAGCCACCTTCCAAATAGGCAGGAGGCAGAGTAAGACAGGCTGCTTTGAATCACTATGACTACCTTCAGTTAAAGGCTTCCAACACCATCCAGTGAGGGAAACTTCAATATTTCATCTTCCTTTTCAATCCAAAGCATGTAATTCCTATCCTCATGTCATACACCTGAAGAACAGTCCTTAGGAGAACAAAAGCTGTGAAGTAACATAATACAGTGGGGCCTCCTGTAACAGTAAAACTATGGAAGGACTTCATTGAAAGCCAGTTTCTGCATCAGTTTATGTGGGAATTTGCTGTGGGTTTTGTGCCAGTCCTGAGGTCTGGAGTGACTTTGGCTGTAATATCATACTATGTAAAGTCACACACATCCAATTTTCAGGTTGCCACTTACCTGGATTACAGCAATACTGGTGTGTGCTCCATCCAACATGAGATTAAATTAATCTCATTTAGGGTGTACTTTAGTTAGGTTTTTGGTGATGGCTTTTTTTTTTTTTTTTTTTTTTTTAAGTGAGGGCTTTTGTCAGTGATACAGAAATCCTCTGAGAATAAAGACTAATTCTAGGCTGAAACTCTAAATCACCAGCCTCTGAATTTGCAGTCAGTAGCATGTTCTAGAATTGCAATGCCTGGCATCTGTAACAATTCCCCAGTTAACTGCAAATCACCATCTCCACCTACTTCCTTTATAGGTAAAGTCCCCCAAAATTACCTCTCATGGGTTTTGTGGAAAACAGGCTTTTATAGATTTCTTCTGGCCATATGGCAAGCCTGAGGAAGCTCAGAAAGAATGAACTCTTCTTCTGTCCTAACCCTCCCTAATTAAACTTGAAAGCCCTCACCAGCGGCAATGGAAAAAAGGCAGAAAACATACAGTAAACATACAGTACTTTACCTTTCTAAGGCTACAAGTGTTTTCCCTCATTCTTCACTGTACAAGAGTCTCACTGTACCAACATCTCAAGCAAATCATCATTAATTGAGAATTAAGTTGCCCACCTCTATTGTCCTAAGGGACAAAGGATTGAAGTATTTAGATCCAGTCAGCATTGGTATTAATTAGTAATAAGAACTGTAACACACAAATGGTCTCTGCAGTACATAGGAAAGACACACTAAAAAAATTAAATTCAACATTCTACTTTGAATCATGTTATTCTGCTTCTTAACTATGATTAAAGCTCTTCCTAAATTAACATCTGCAGATCTCCTTCTGGCAGAAGCAATTCACAAGCACTCTTGGGGAAACTATCCAATACAGAGAGACTAAGTATTTTCCCCTTTGAGTTTTTTCCTTTCCAAATTTGCTTCACTGATTACTTGTTAGGTATAACCATAGTTTGGGAGACATAAAAACACATTTAATTAAGAAAGCTGTTAAAGTGCAGAAACAGAAATTGAGATAAAGTCGGTTTCGAATATTATACCGATCTTCAACTGTGTTAGATTACATATAGAATCGAAATTAGATTTCTCATCTTTGTGCATGAGAGATCTCAAAGAATTTAGGGACATAAGGGACATAAATCCGATTCATTGATTATCATGGAATTCACCTTCTGAGGACTCTCCATGTAGCAACTGTTAGCATTAAATTTTCTATGGATTAGTCATTCAGAATTAAGGCAGGCCCTTAAAAAAAAAAAAAGGTCTATTTCCCCACTTATTTATAAATAACTTCAATTCTGCCAAAAAACTTTCCTGGAGGACTTATTTGGCCATTTTTTTAAAACACTAACTCACTAACTTTTGTTTATCTGCTTGACGTACGTATCAGTTGATCACTGCAAGTTTTAAAAGGGTTTGGTTTAGTCTGCTTGTAAACAGGCTACTTGATAAATAGCTATGTCAGTTACCTTAATGTAAGTCTTTATGGTTTAAAAGTAGAAAATTCTGAGTGAAGAGATCTAACTGGAACTAAGAATGCATTTTGCCAAGAAGTATTTAACAGAAGCAGCTGATTTTATATATTAAGAATGGGAAAAATGAAAAGCCACTTTTATACTTTACATTGAATTTGTCAATTATCTACATAACTTAATTCCTGTAATTTTCTGAACTAATTGGTTCAGCAAGTATTTATATTCAGAACTAGCAGAAAAACATATTTCCAGGAAGAAGGGAACAAATCAGAAAAAGTTTTGATGAGCTTCACGTTCTACTAAGTGGGACACCTGGTACTGGAATAAGAATTCTAAGCCAGCATACTTTTTAATCAGCCTGTTCTGGACAATAACAGAAATTCACCCTCAAACACTCTAAAATTTATAACAATTGGTTTACATAACTCAAAATATGCATCTTGCATTACTTCTTTATATTCAGAACTACACTAAAGCTGAAAATAAGCATGTCAATTCACTTAGACATTATCTTTGTTTAAATAACTTGGGTTTTGTTTAGGAAATAAGGTGGAAAATAAGTCAGTTCACATTCAAGCTTTAACTATGGATAATTGTCATTAAGAAAACCATGTTTCTACTTCATGTGTGGGCTTAAGTATGATATTACAAATAATATCTCTGTGCCCACTCATGGCCTTCACAGTCCAACACAGCCATGTAGAATATCTAACTGTAGCAATGAGCAAGCAATTCTACATTCAAAAACAAAAAACAAACAAAAAAATCCCTTTTCTTCCTTCTACATATCACATGATGATTGCTTGTCTTAAACACTGAAAGCATTTATTTACCTGACTGATAACACAATATCTATTTTTTCAATATTCTCCAACTTGTCAACGCATAGGAATACATGCCTACATACAAAAGAGAGAACAAGAATTTTCTTTATTGATTTTTCAGATATTTAAGAGACTGTCATTACATTGTAACTGGCCCCATTTTGGTTAAGTGAATCTACCTGTTAAACTAATCAACAGAGAATTCATATTTTTGTTGAAGCGGCTTGCACTTTGCTATCTTAGTCCCAGGAGGAAACAGTGTGAGCACTGCACTCAGCACCCTTGGAAAAGCATATTTGAATACGGCTTGTTTTCCCGCATGAAGTGTGCTTCAACTCCTAGGTTTTTAGGGTGGGATTTGTTTCTTTTCCCTGCCTCTTAAAAGCAAAGCTGTCATAACACACAGGGACACACTTGATCGGAGAGACCTACCTTCCCCTTCAGAATCAGCTATCTGGAAAGCATATAGAAGGATAATAGATTCTGACAGCATCTGATGCTGTACCTGGCCCCTAATTATCAGTGTATTAATATTTTATTCATTTTACTAATATGTCACTGGGAAAAACACACAGTGGAAGAGCGAAATGTTAAGGATGCTAGATTGTGGGCAAATGTTAAACAGTCTTCTATGAAGCTTGTTATCAACTTGCAATTGTCAAGACTAGCCTGTAGGAGAAGGCGGCCCCCAGTTCGTGTTAGTTCAGCTAAATACATGCCTCAGCTACTCACGAGGCAAATATTTAACTGGTCTTCCCATAAGCAATGATTTATTGTTGGGCCATGTGTTATCTTCCTGGCCACATTTTCCATGATATTAAAAGAATTCCTAAGTTAGCTACGGGTACCTGTCAGTTGTTGTCAGTTGTACCATAAATGAGAGATGGATTCTATTTGTCTAATCTTTATCCATTGGCCACCTGAAAAGCACAACCTTATCAAATAAGAGGAGATAAACAAAAGTTGTTCACATATTATACAAGCTGTTTATAAAGCACTGAATTGCCCAGATAAAGGCAAAGCCTTAATTATTTTTATAACATTAATGCAACACACTGCAAGAATATATCATTAATAAGAAGGAACAATGAATCACTTGGATTTGAAGAGGCATGTTAGACTAAAAGAAACATGTCTTCATAACAGACTTGTTGCAGAAAAATTTCAGTCCTCTACTTGCTTTGACCTGCAGGTAGCTGAAAATAACCTAGTGTTTTAGGAGTGATTTTACCTGCTAATTACCTCCAAACCCAAGCATTTTAACTTATTACCCTTTTCCACAGGAAGCCTGACCTATTCGAGTTCACACTACTCCTAATCTTGAGTTGCGTGTTCATCTATGCTGAGTAGTATCACACTAACTGCAGTTTATTACTTAAGGAAAATAAGATTCTTGGGGCCTGTCTATAATAAGCACTTTGACATGCAGTACTTCAGTACATCAGATAAGATACTTCTATACAGGCATTTTCCTCCACTGCAACTTAAAGGTTTCTTTGTATATACAGGTGAAATTACCTAGCTGAATTATTCCTCCTGATTTATTTCATAAAATAGCATCTCTTCTCTACCCAGATTACCTAGGTGTGTATTTATGAAGTCTGCTCATTTCCTGATTTACAGAAACATGTAATATAGATATTGATTCAAGTTTTCAACACTTAAGCAAGTTCCTTACTGCTTCAGTTGTTTGCAATTTTTTACTATTCCTACTGATCAGTTCTCCTTTTGTGAGTTCCCTCAGACAAGGAAACCGATAGGGACACAAAAAAGCAATTAAGACCATTTCTTACACTAATACATGTAAAGTTTTTTTAGAAGACAAAAGCTAAAAAACACTTAAGTGTCTAAGAGGATAACACCACAGTAAAGGTTTATTCTTTGCAAAGCTAAACTTCCAAATTCCGTTCATTTTGCTATCTTAAAAGAAATGCTATCTCCTCACTACATAACTGCTGATCATTTTTCAATATCTGAAAGATTAAAAGATATATATATATATTTTTACACTTAACTTTTTTCCCAAAGCACATGGAATGTGAGAACTTATGACAACATAAGATGTTTTGTGAATAAGTAACATGGCGAAACACTATTATAACGCCTTGGATATAAACAAAATAGCTGTTCTGCATATAACACATCTGCAGAGGTTTTGTGAAGTTTTGCCTAAAGCAGGAACAACAGGCTGTTTTTATCATTATGTCCTTTGAACATCTCTCCCACATACCCTAAAGTTACCCAGAATTTCCATTAATTTCTTTCTTTCTACGAGCCTCATTATTGATCAGAGGGATGGATTTCACTGAAGGGCAGATTTTCAGAGAGTTGACAGAAATAACCGGTCTATTTGTTGCTGTTACACACACATCTCAAAAATGTGAGCATAATTGTGCAAGATATGAAAATAAAGCACTGTTAATTCCTTGTCTGCTCTCTTTACATCTCTCTACTCAGGGAGGTAAATACAGATATTATGGGAAGGACTTACTCTTTTATTTTCATATGTGACAGGGAGTAGGCAGGCAAGGGAATTTCTTACTCCTTCCTTTACCTTTGTATAGTCTTAAAGGGCAAGCCCATGGTCTATTAAATGATCCATGTTTACAGTCCACTTGAGAGAGCCATATCAAACTGTAACACTTGTTAGAAGGAACTCACTTTCCAGATGGGTTCTAGAACTAATAAAATAAGCTCAATATTCATTGCTGTTTAACACTGTTTCTTCTAAGAAGTTTGCTCTGCTATAAGCTTTTAGTTCACAGTCTTCTCTACCTCCCTCAAACTCCTGTCAGCTCTAGTTGCATGAACTGAAGTCTAATGTTTTCAGTCATCAGCTATGAATGTTTGCAGAGAATTCCTATTTGTTCAATTTCATCATCCAGATCTCTAAAGTTAGCTTTCACATTCTCAAGAAAGCATTTAGAGAGCATATTTCATACATGACAAGTGTTTTATTGCAAAAGAATTTTTAAAGCATCAAGTTTCAAAGTGATAATTGTATTTACTTAATTTATATTTATAAAGCAACATATTGCATCTTACAAAGGTATGTCCTGTTTAAGTAATGTTATTAAACTGCTGTAATTACCCTCAAGAAACTTAAACAATCCAAGATGTGGTATTGCCTTTAGGCAAATGAGCAAACATGTCAAAGAATATTAAGCCTATTTTAAATAGGATTTGGAATAGCACTGCATACCTGTTGAACGTTGATAAGTAACGATGCCAGAATTACTAACTCCAACCACTTCTCTCTATGAAAAGCCTCACTACTCCGTTTCTCTTCAAATTTCAGTGCAATAGCCCACTCCTAAAACATGAGAGTTCATTCCCACCTCTGTTCTACTTAGCCTCTAGATTTAATTTTAATTTTCACAGATCGGTACTTTCAATTAGTCTATGACAAGCAGATTGGTAATGTATTTCATCACTGTCAGACTTTTTGGCTGTTTATGCTGTGCACAATACTGGAAAGGCCCAGAGACAATGTATAAGATATATACAAATAAATGTTCTAACATGAAGTAAAATCAGCCTTTTGGAATACTGCCTCTGGCCCTGCTTCAGCACCACTTTTTTTGGAAATCTATATTTTAAAAGTACTTCAATTAAGCTTAGTTTTTAAACTAAAAATGTTTAACATGGACAAAGCTAGTGTAGTGAAAGAGCTTTCTGGAGACATGTGGTGCCCTGCTATTTTAGAGTTCATCCAAGTCTCATTCAATTCTTATGTAAATAAAAGGCAAAAGTTCTTTTTATATATTTTTTCATTATGCAGATAGCAACACCATTTTTCTTTTTTTTGAAGGGTAATTTTTATTAACTTACTTTTAAGCTTTTCACATTAGCCATCAAGCATAGAATCAGTTCAAAATGTACTTTAATAACATATTCATTTAATCTTTGAGTCTTTTTAGAAATTGTTAATACATTATTTATTTATGGAGCATTAACAAAGAACTTTAGATCTGCATTTTTTCACTGAAAGGCAGACAGAGCAGAACAAAAGAATAAAGTGAACTGAGATACTTTTAAACTTGCAGTAATGTAGTCAGAAATACATCAATGCACAGACATTGGCATTCACAGATAGAGGAAAAATAAAGTAACTGTGCTGGAATTCTCTTCCTAATTCCAATTTGAAAGAGCAGTCCTAGTTTCAACAACCATCCCATTGTTTTTACAATTCCCTCTTATAACACCCATCTTCATGCATCTAACAGGCTTTATTCTCTCTATTCTCAGGATGGAAAACCAAAAAGAAAGTATACAATTTTCTAAAACAACAACTAAAGAAGGTATTTCCGCTTAAACTTTCAGCTAAACTTACAGCTCTGAAGAAAGAGGGCCTAGAGATGCACAGACCCTGTATAACAAAGGTAAGGTAATGCATACATCATGTAGTCAAAACTATCCTACAGGGCAAGAAGGAAATTACATGTAAGAATAACCTCAGTGCCCAGGATCTATAGATCTTCCTTGGGGCTTTTTACAAAAAACAAACAAGCAAAGAGTCCGTGTTCTTCGCAGCCACCCTCCCTCCCCAACTACATCCACGTGTTCTTGATTTTAGATCTTTGAGTATTCATTTCGCAGCATCAATGGATTTCTCAGTCTAAATTCTCTAGCAATCTGTTTATTTTATAAGATTTTTATAAATCATCCTGTTATCACAATCTGGACTTTGTAAAGATCATTTCACCTAGGAATGAGCCTGGCTCTCCAGATACCCATTTTAAATACTGTACTCTATGATTTTTAGCTAATAAAGCTAGACAAAAAAAAACCCAAAAGAACATTTGGTTATTGAATACTACAAGAGTCTCCTAAATGCTGTTCTCAAGAAGCATGATGACAAAAAATAAAGAATCCTCTTTCCCATATCCCTGTGGTTCTAAGGTAAAAGGATTATTACTTATGAGTTAAGATAACTGATGTACTGCTAGCATTTCTCAGATATCCCACACTATTTTTTAAAGCAGATGGGTATATAATCTAAATAGGCCTTAACTCCACTGTTTGTTTTCCCCCAGATGCAGAAAATCCTAAGAGTGTGGACTTTCATTGCCACAAAATGAATGGAGAATGGAAAAGATTTGAAGGATGCATGTTGTCTACCTAAAACCTGCAGGCCGCAACTGACTAGAGGCAGTCACTGCAATAGCTTAACCATTTGCACTAGGGTATAAACCCTCACTTCCCCAGTAAAGCCCTCTAGTTCTGTTCTGTTCTAAGGCAAACAGAATTAAGAAGCAGTTTCACAAGTCACTAAAGTGACTTTCAACATTACATTCCAAATCTGTTCCAAAGGAAACTGAAACTCTACGATGCCTGGAGATAGACAGGCCTTATCTCCAATTAGCAAAAGCAAACAAACAAAAGACATAATCTCATAGCATGGTAAATGACGACAAAAAACCCGCAAACAACCAAACAAAGAACAAACAAACAAAAAAACAAACACACACCACCACCACCCCCCCCAAAAAAAAAAAAAAACCAAAACCAAAAAACAAGAGAAAGAAGAGATTCTTGACATGAGGAGTAAAAATGATATCTTTGTGAAAGGAAAATATTGAGGATGGTGACATATCATTTTCATACCTATAGATGCTATATCTTCATTTGAATGCAAATAAAATACTAAATGACAACATATCATTGCCAAGCAGATTTCTGAAATGAATGTATTACCAGATTAAAACAGCTAACATCATTTTTCTATTTACACTCGGCAATACTACACATGCTTTTTATACTTTCAGATGATATTCAATGCTCCATACACAGAAAAAAATCCAAATCTGTAAAGACAATATTTTTGACCCGAGGAACTCCTTAGGTACAGGAATTTTCCTCCATTCTTAACAAGTACTCTCTCCTTGCAGAAGACTAGTAAGAAAACAGATTAGAGGGATTCTACTCTGAAATGATGAGTAGAAGACTATTGTAGATTCCTGTATGCTTACTGGGCAAAACAGTTCAATAAAGAATACCAATCAGACTATGGAGAGAACGTGAGAAAAATGTTTATTTTTGGGAGTAATTTAACAAGTAACCCCATAAACTATCTCCATTAGGAAATAAATATAAAATATTCTGGAAACACTTCCTGCTTACAAAAGGCCGCATAATAAAAAAGAATTAGTCACACTGTTCTGAACATTAATAAACAATATAACAACACTGTGAATCAATGGAATGGAAACTATTGTATAAACTAGGAAAGTGGTTTAGATCAATTCTTACTGTGAAATATTGCATTGGTAATAAACTGAAGTAAACCCACCACGTATACATAGAATAAACAGGAAATCCAGTAGATCAATAGACCAAGGGAAAAAGTGAAACATGAGAGAATTACTGTGCTTAAGGGTTGGTAAAATACTCGGAATATGAATTGAGTTAAAATGAAAAATGTCACTTCATCTTAAATCTATCAATACCTGAATAAAAGCTATTAGACATGTACCAAAGTAAGCAGACCTCTGATAAAGCTGTAAGATTAGAGTATCTAGAGAAACACATGAGGAGATGGGTGTGTTAAAAGAAATAAAAAGAAAAAAAAAAGGAAAGGCACTTTCCTATAGTTACAGCATTAGTAATGAATTTTGACAAGTTCAAATGACAATTCTCAATAATAAAAATTGCAAAAATTCAAAAATAAACTATTTATATGTCAATTCTATCTCTGGAACAAAGTAGTACTTCAGTTTTTGCAACAGAATTGTTGCCTATTTCTATCCTCTCTCAAACTAGTGAGCTTCATTTTAAAGCACACATATAAGAAATAATGTGAGAATCACATTAAACCTCAATAAAATATCTTATTTTTACCGTGTAAGAATAATAGATGCAGCTGTTATATGTATAGATATGCTGTTCTTGTGACTTTCAAGTCACAACAGCCCCCTCCTGCCATGTAGGGCACACAGTAATCCTTTTAATCTTTTATAAGGTATTTCTGCAATCACTGTAGCTACCATAATGCTTATAGTCTAGTAAAGTCTGTTGTTGGAACACATTAAGCACCACATTGTTCAGAAGCAAGTTTAGTTCTTGGGCCTTTCCTCAGTCTTGGACTAGCAAACAAGAATTCAATTAACAAATACTTCAAACAAGTTCATCATAAAATAGCTCCACTAAAGTTTCCATCTTGAATAACATAAGTATGTATTTAAGCTTATGAAAATATTTGAAAAGCAGGACCTGAACCACCTAGTTCTAAACTCTAACCTGAATAGTTAAGATTTTACAAATGGAAAAGTAACAGTTCTGAAGACGACTATGAAGACCTTATACAAAAAAAAGTCAGGAACGCACCCAAGAAACAGACTTTTTTGAACTAAGGATACTTCAGATTTTCAAGTATGTTCCATTAACGCATATACATAAATAGCTACTCATGCTTCATAAAAAATAAGTAGTATTAAAGCCTTGCCATTATAGAACTAGTAGAACACCTGTATCTCCCACCAAGGCACTGGTGTTTCTTTACAACTACAAAATTTATGCAATGAGACTTTAAGAAACAAAACTAAATGCTATCTCTAAACAAGTTTTCTTAACTGAAATCAAGCCTAGCAAAGAAGCAGAAACTACATTTGTGACACCCTTTACATTCTGAAGACTTAAAAATTTACCAACTGCTGTCTAGGTAGTTCAGTCACTATTGTCCTATACATCTGGATTTCCACCCAGCTGTGTTAGATTTTTGTTAAGCATTACTTAATCTGGCAACCAACGTTCTTTGCAGCTATGTCTGATAGGAAGACTATAGTGGAGACATAGTTTATTGCATGTTCTTAGACTTCAAAGATTTTAAAGGCTGTAAAACTGGGTTAGTTTTGTGAAGTTGTAGAAATCAAGGTAGTTCGGGTTTTATTATGTATCTAAGTGTTGTACTTTGCATTTGTTTCTGTATTTTCTAAGAACAGTTCTGGATTACATGCAAGTAATGTTTCTAGGTGGGGATTTTGGGTACTTGTTACAGTGAGATTTAGATAAACAATACTTAAGAGAAGAAAAGGGTTATAATGAGAGCAAATAGATTCCTTAAAGCAAAGAAGCCCTGCTCTTGCCATGTTTTATGTGGAAAGCATTTAAGTTTTTTTAATTTTTTTCATTTTTATTTTGCTGTTGAAGGAGGAAGAAAATATACTTTGCACAAAACATTTCAATATCTGTTGTGCCACAAAATCTGTGTGAATATCTGTAAATAATTTAATCCTATCTTACAGCTCAGGGCAGACCTCAGAAGTAATTAAGTATTCAAGTAGTGAGAGAAATGCTGAAAAGCTGTAAATCACTTGCAACAGGGATTTGCTTTAGCTAGCTCAGTGCTAACTTGGGTATTTTAAGTACTGCACCACTGATGCACTTCGAAGGAGAGCTACTAATACAATGGTTTTGAGAGTAATAGAGATATTTTCTGTTTTAACTTAAATTTTACATGCTTTAGACGACAGACATCCTAGAACTTCTCAAACTTCTCAATACTTTGCTAGGTCTTTGGTCAGAATCTGGGTTGTTCAGCAATGTTAAAATTGTTCTGACCACTGAGAAAATCTTCATTGTTAGATATCTAATTTCCTGCTGGTAGAACTAGTAAGTTAGGCATCTAATTTTGAGGAAATGTAGCGGTTCTTGAAATTTAACTGTTTTCTTTTGGGATTCAACTCTAGACATTCTAGTTATAAGTTCTTCTGTCAAAGTTTACTTATTTTACTCTTGCGAAACAAAGCTACTTTGGTAAAGTTTTGTCACTCAAACTGTAAGACTTACAGTTTTTACTTTCTGTATGATAGAGCTATGAACATTCAAGGAACTTAAAATTTAAGAGGCCTTCCTAGTCACATAGCACACAAATATATACCTTGTTCTTACACTACATTTGATGGTTTAGTTGCTTATAATAAGATTCTGCAACCTTGTTTTCCTTAGCCTTATAAGAGTGGTAGCACATTATGGCAGGATTCTAGCTCAACTTTGGATAGGTTGAGGACTTGGATACTTTAGCTCTAAAAAAGTTATGAAAAGGGATGAAAGCCAGTTACAAAGATTATCAGGATCCAGAATAAGATGCGATGCATAGAAAAACAATAAGATGCTATAAGGTCAGATATAGCTAAGTAGTTTTTTCTGAAGGCCTTTTGCTCTACTGTATATCACTTGGATGAACTCATGGCCACCAGTGCTTGATACTGCTTAAATATCAGCTGTGCTCATTACTAGGCTGAAAAACTTCTTGGGTGCCGGGAAAACATAACAATTTAGTCAGTACTTTTCATGTCACCGTTAAACTATTGTTATTTCATCATCACTTTAGGAACTATGGCTTCTGGCTATTTTCTTCCCAGCTGAGACAAAAAATGAAAATCTCAATTGCTTGCTACTTTTATCACACCACACAGAGTTCCAAAAATATTATTTCCCATGGCTATGTTATTGAAACTGGCTTTTCAGGGAAAAAATCAGAGCAACTGAAGCCTGATTTCTGCATATTTTATTGCTATGTGCAAATGTACAGACCTTGGTAATCCTGGCTCATACCCCTATCTGCATCTCCTGTTCAGCAAGTTTTACATGTGCTAAGTGGCCTTCTCTTTACCTCCCAGACCAGGTAACTCTTCAACCTGTTCTATGGGGCAGGTTGGTAATAAGGTTTTTTTGGCAATAACATTAATAACCACTTCTACCTTCAACCTATTCAGCAGTTTTCACTAAACTTTTAATATCTTTTACACCTTTTTTCCCTCTGGCCAGTTTCCTCAGAAAACTGTAGGTATTTAAATCTTCCCAATTCTTACATGATTATGCTCCAAAGATTTTTTTAAAGGTATTACAAATCAGAAATTCAGTCTAATGATACTTAGTTGTCTAAGTACAGTGCTTTAGAAAACTAGATTCCTTTTATTACCAAAATAGGAGAGAATGGTCAACATGTATTGTATCATTGTTGTTTTGCTATTTTTAAAAAACTATATAAAACTCATATTTTCAGAAATATTCCTGAAAATGGCATAAACAGGAAGCATTCTTCACTTGCTCTGCAATACATCAATGGTTATAAATAGGCTTATCTTTTCCCACTGCAGCATATTAGCTACTTACTGGATATTCAGGATATACCATAAAACTCCCTTTCAGCTCCATAAAGAGGGGAAGTGATGTGCATAGGTGATATTTTGTAACTGTTTAGAAGTTCCTAATAACATTACAGCATCCGCTACACAATTTTCTGAATGCTTGCTTATCTTCTAAAGGCAAAACGCCCTCTCCTTTCCCCAAGATTCAGAGATAGGACTTTGGAGTCTCACCCAAAGAGCACGCAAGTATTTACCATGTCCTCACCCGGTTAGCAACAGCCTCTTAACCACTCACCCGGTAGTAACAGCCTCTTAACCACTGAGTGAGTCTTGGATTCTGTTTTATGTGCTCCTCAACAGCGCTCAGCAGCTGAAGGGCTCTATACCTCCCCCGTGGGCGGCTGGGCACCCAGAAGAAATGCAGCCTGCGAGAACCCTGGCCGTGCTGTGTGCGAGTGACCTCTTCAGCCACGGCAGCGCCATTACAGAAAGGTCACGGTGCAAAATTGTATTGACTTCCAAAATGAATTGTTTTTGAGGTAAAGCTGCCATTTTTCTTTCCTCTCTTGAAGGTCCACAATAAAAATGGAGACTAAGAGGGAAATGTACTATTAGTGGGAACTTTGGAAAATTAAGGTTTTTTTAGTAAGTAATGTTTTCTTTAAATATATTCACAAATTTGTGTGCTGTTTCCAGATGGAGAATTATTAAGTAAAAAAAATACGAATGTGGACCATGCAAGTGTATTAAATTGACTGTCAAGGAGTTTTGTAAGAGCCTGAGAGGCTCTTACATAAAGCATAGTTGCTGCGATTCAGTAATGGTTATATCTGCAGACTATCAACATAGCACAATCATGGATTTCAATAACCCAAATTGTTTCAATAACAATCATGGAAATAACCCAAAAGTTCCAAATTAATTTATATTGATGAGATTACTTAAAGTAAATTTGATTTTAAAATCATCTACTATTTTGTCAGCAGTGTTTCTCAGAACTCATTCTGCTGAGTGATTAAGATGTCTTCTCACTTAATGATTCTGCAAATATTAAGATTCAGAAAAGTAATTTACATTAAAATTTAAAGAACATAATGCTTTTTTTCTTGTAAACATCTTGATATTAGCAGTCTCTGAAATAAATACAACAATGATGTAAAAGACCTAAGCAAAAAAGCTTCACAGCATGTACACAACTTCTTAGTTCAATTCATTTTTATGTACAATTCTGGAGTCATAACACTGAAGGAAAGACTGATGTTCTGCCAGATAAAATAAGAGCAACAAGGTACAGAAACATTACAGCAGTGTATCTTTGCTATTAAAACACTACGACTTCATTGCTGCTGTCACACTCACCTAAACTGTCTGTGCTGTATTTCATAAAAGAAATTGACAACTTATAATCAGTTCTGAACAGAACCGTAGTTGTATCAATGGCAGAGAATAGAGAGCACGTGAGTCTCATGGCACCAGTGAGGTTATTTTGCTGTGCTGGGAAAGTAAATGCCTGTTGACTCTAGGCTCTATATAGTGTATTTTTAGCAATTCTGGTTTTAGAGATCGTCCGTGCTTATGTGCTGCTTATTTTAAGACAATTTTCACCCCACAAAATACATTTTGTAACTCAGTAGGACTGAGTTAAAGACTCAGTTAGACTGAGTTAGACTGTTAAAGCCTAATAGTCTGATAGTGGTAAAAACAATCGAGATAACAGAAACACTGTTTCATTGTCGTGAAACAGTATCATCTACAGACTGACTCTCAGTACCTTAATAGTCTTATTAATTACTTGATAAGTAGTACCCTATAAAAAAAAACCAAACTTGTATCTCTTGCTTTCTTAGCAAGAAACTTTGTAAGAAAGTTTGCTGTTCAAGTTATATAAGTATGGATGTTTTCAAAATTCAAAACCTAGGAAAACTAAGTTCCTTTCAGGCAATATATATATATATCTTGGTGAATTCTCACCTATAAGAAAGACATTTTAGGTATTCTTCTTCTAATTGCATTACCTGTGGATATGAGTTGGCAGAGCAACTCTTCCTCTGTATGCCATCCATTGGCCCAGAGCTGGGGTGGGACAAGGTGGCACAAGGTGGGATCCACCTTGCCTATTGTAACGAACTAAGAAGTGTTTAGTCTGAAGTATTTAAGTTCTTGCCAAAGTCACTCTTGACAGATGTGCTTCTCTCTCGTGACTGCAGATGGAGTCTAGGGTGACTTGGTCAGACTAAACAGCTAACCTACAGATAGGTAAAATTAGGTGAAAAGGTCTTTAGTATTAATTAATATATATTTTTTTTCCTTAAGGGTGGTCTCTCTGTCTTGCTACGATCCTATTTTACAACTCAAAGGTATCAGTCACCATACACTAGCTGTCATATTACCTAACCCAAGAGCAACAAAAGAATTACTCAAGTTAACAGCTTGTTATGCCCTAGTGTCCACGTTAGTACCACTGACAGGCTGCAATATCCTAGTGAGGGGGAAGGAAGGATCTAAGAGAAGAAACCTATCCATGTGACTTTCCACAAGTAATCAGGGGTAACTTAATGCGAAACATTAGTAGTTTCAAAGTGTTGAAAGGCTTCATAGCAAAAATACAAGGAAATTTAAAGCACATCAACTGTTACAGGAAAGTGACTGCTATGTTCCTTTAACAAAATTTTGATAACTTTAGAAGAACTACGTAGTCTTCTGATGTAAATAAAGAACCTTACAGGAAGTTCTGAATAGGGAACTACAAATTCTATCCTGTCCAAACAGGACTTCTTGGAGAAAATTTTCCTTTGGGAATATCAATTATGCTCAGTTGACTTTAAGCCAACATAGGTTGTGAGGAACTACTAAACTAGAGGTATAATCTACCTCTGTATGTGTTAATCAATCATATTAGCATTAAGGCTCATGCCTGTGAAGTGGCAAACACTATGCAGTGCTGGTTGACCTTAATTTCTATTAGCTTTTGAAGGAAAGGAAGACAGTGGAAATTATAAGCTACTCAACCCTCACTGATACTGCGAATGTAGCTTTCATAACTGTTACAAGCACACGTTAATGAAGAAGCTAAAACAAACTTACTCAGAAGTTACTTTCATGTTTTTTCATTGAACAAAAGCAAACGCATATAAATTTCACTACAAGTATCAAAAGAAGTTTTGAAACCGGGCCCATCTTAATGTCTTCTGGAAATGTCTTACACAACCTAAATCTACCAAATATCCTCTTATCTCATAGTATGGACTCCAAATCGCATTGGTATGGGGCTTGGAGACATTCTAATTAATTGACAGTAAAAACTGTATTAACTGCCTGATACATGCTCTTCAGAGGCAAATTGTGAATTCTTTCACCTAGATTAATGAGACAACAGTCACACAGAATGTTAGTAGAGCCAATTCTGTTTCTAATTTTGCTATGTGGCTCTTCAATCAAGCAGAACTTCATTTCCCAAGCAGAAAACAATGAAACACTCTAAGAGAAGAGGTCAGAATCTGTTACTCCACGTGCTTATTAACCACTGTATGATCCACTCTTCTTATATGCCTACCTCTAAGCAGGTTCACTGTGATACCTGTCCTTAGGTATCTTTCACAATCAGAAGATGAAGATACCTAGTGACTTAGCTAAAAGGCATGCACCTACCTGACATCAGGGACTGGGTTGCCAGCAACTCTGCACTCCAGCAACACTTTGTTTCCTTCAGCAACTTCCTGGCTCCTGAGCTTCTGAGTGAACTGAGGTGGTGAAGATTCATTCTCTTCTATGTTGATGAAGGGGTGGCAAAGGACCATTTCGCTCTGAGTGACGCTTTCCCTTTCAGAAAAGTGTTCTCCATTCAGACAAAGCCCAGGTAATTTTGTCTCAGCCTCAGTCTCCTGATGTGGCCTGTCAAACTCCTGGTTCACTAAGGTACTTCCAGCTGGTTGTTTCTTTTTAGGAGACAGGTATCCACTGTCTGGAGAAGAAGAGTCCCCATCGGGACTTCGGCCTCTTGTCTTTGCTGCCTGTCTAAATATAGATGACAATTCCTCTATGAATGTGGCAGCTTTGTCACACAACTTGTTCCTGAAAGGAGCTTCTCCCTGGGATGCCAATTCAGACTTTGGGCTTGTCTTAGGCACACCTGAACCATCTTTCTCTGAATGTCTCAGGCTTCTAACAAAGCTGGGACTAGCAGTTAGCAATGGTGAGGTGCTTGCCTGCTTCCTGGAAACTGTGACAAAACTACTTGCTGTTTGTGGTGTGGTGGATTGCCCCTTCTGATTCCCTGGGAGAACATGACTTGCAGCAGATGAAGTCAGACTGCTTGCTTGAGGCCACTGTAAAGCATCTTGCTCATGGAGATTGGTGTCTCTGAAAGAAGGATTTTCTGAAGCGCTAGAAGGAGTGGTGTTGAAATAATGAGTCAAGTCTGGTGCTGCATTCTGATCCTCCTTCAGGGAATTGGCAATGGCTTCCCGAGCTATGTCGAGGCTCTTACAAATCTCCTCCTGGGTAAGGAAGGCAGAAAGTTCATTTGAAAATTCCCCATTCTGTATGTCTGGCAGGGAATCATAGAAAAAGTCATGGTAGGATGAAGCTTCTGACATATTTTCAGGATATCCCTTAGTGGTGCCCCTTTCTCCACAGTAAGCCTCCTTCAGCATTAAAGAAAGAGGCAATGCCTGGCCACAGCTTCTTTCTTGCATCCTGGAAGACAAAAATACAATTCCTTAAGAAAAAAAACCCAAACTTGTCTGTTAAAAAAAAAACAACCTTTTATATCCTAGTTCCCATAAGCTAGACACAAAACTGGGAGTAGAGCAGAACCTAACAGTGCATGAAATATTTACTGTAAAACTTGGTTTCTGTTAGAATGGTCCAGAGCTGCAAATTGTCTAGGTGAAAATGAGAGCAGTTAGGAGTCATTTTTCTCATGAGTTTTCCTTCATAACTATGAAAACATCCTTTGTCTGTACGTTGCCTAGCTTAAGCTCAATTCCACTGAAGCAATATGAGTTATTTTTTTATTTCACATCTGATTTTTTTTTATTTCATATCAATGCTATTACACATTACTTTTTCTGATTTTAGGCTTATGATTATTTGGGGAACATATTTACTTTTCTCTTTCCCATAATATTGCCTTCCAGACACTAAACCACCAAATTCCAAGAGGAAAACATTGTTCTAGTTGAAATCATTATGAGACTCTATACAAGGACATTTGGATTAGATATTCCAAGTTATCCTTTCTGTTTAATGCTGATAATGTATTTAATATTCTTTTACCTCTTGTGTTAGTTTTTTAAACTTTGTACTGTTTAATACAATTTAGTAGCACTTTTGTCAACATGGATGAGTAGAGTATCAAACTATCACATGCTAAAAGTAAAACACTAAAGAAATAGATTTTTCCAATCTATTTTACGCACCATGTAAGTGTGTAATGTATATTCTGTACCAGTTTCACAAAGTACAGATGTATCTAAACATCTCCAGCTTTCCCACATGATTTTAGAATGAGGATGAGTGTTCTCTGTCTCTGTAAAGCCATTAAGAAACAAGACATCAGAGAAACCACTTTTCCCAAGGGAAGAATCTGCCTGAAATTTTCCTTATTGAAATGTTATTCGTCCTGCTGGTCACTAAGTTGTGGGTGATCTGATCTCAAAAGTAATTGCTGCTTCTGCAAATCATTTAATTAAGTTGAACGTCAGTGTTTTCAATTACTCTTTAAAATTATCTTCTTCTTATGATAATTTGTGTGAGATTAATTCTTCATAAGATTCTAAAAAAATATTGTATTTTCTCTTAATGGTCCAGTATTTGTCCACTGATAAACAGGTGGCTTGACAGTCATGAGATGCACTCGGATGTATTTTACACCAGCTTGTTCAAGCTCCAGTTACCTTTAGTCACTTTACCAGGGTCTACCCGGCATGTAGTCATTAACTGACTGATAGATTATTGGAATTCTTGGCCTGGCACATGCATGTCTCGAGATGCCTGCTTGTCCTGCCAACAGATTACAACTCAACATATAATAGAGAAGTATAAGCGAACCAAAGCGTTTTAGGATTTGATATATGTTTTTATAGAATACAGTGATATGCTTATTCTTTGTTGGGATTACATATTTCTTTCCTTCCTTTTATCTGTGTTTATAGGCCAACAAATTTAGCAACTATGCCAATCTCTTGTCAACAAGATCTAAAAAAGTATATACAGTATAACTGACTACCACATAGCAGCTTTAAAGAATGAATCCGAGAAGCCAAGCAAACAGTTGGTCTAGAGGCTCAGCTGTTTAAGGCGTAAACTGGATGACCGCAAGGAAACCAAGGGTTAAAGCTGGAGAGTTTCTGTCTCCTTAATCTTAGTTATTTTCTGAAACTTGGTATTCCAATGAACAAGGGTGCTAGTTTACTATTTAGATAACTTGTAAATATCTGTGCTTCAAATGACATCATTATTTAAATCTGATTCCTACTGGTTCCTAGCTTGCTCACATCTCAAAGTGATACATTACGTACTCAGATAAACTTCTCTGACTTCTAACAACAAGCTGCTCTGGTGTTTCAATGGGTAATGGGTCAGAGGACAATTTCACCTATTGCTAGCCACCCGACACAATGATTTAAATGAATGTATTATGAATTAGCATATCTCCTCCTAATACTCAGTAATGCTCACTTTTATCATTAGAAAAACATAATGGCTACATATGTCATAATTTTCAAAGCCCAGTGTCTAAATGTAGGTAAATCAATCTGTAGCTCGATATTTAGATAAAGTTGATGAATTTAAACATATCCTGGTTATTGGCAATTTCAAATGCTGATAAGCCTTCTTGGGAGAAAGGTCTGGTGCCTAAAAACGGATTTATATGTCTAGGTTTAGACAGCTGAATGGAAGCTTCCAGTATAAAGACTTTTTTTCAGCCACACTGTAATACACAAACCAACTATCCTTTTAGAGCAAGTTGTAACCACAGTGAAATGAAGTATTGCTAACCCTATCAAGTAGCATATAAGATCATAACTAGAAATTTTGAATGCTATTTCTAGCTTCTCCAAGTTACACTACAATGTATTTATAACAGTTTTCATCATCATTAGTCATTAGGTAACCTGCAAAGCCATATACTATATCATTTAAAGACACAAACATGAATAAAGTGTTACATGCAGATCAGTGTTTGGCTATACTTCCAGCATTACTACATATAAACTACTTATGGGGTCCTGTTTGCTATATGTATAGAAATTACTTACAATTAAACACATATTTTAATATCACAATGTTTAAATATTTGTTCAGAAAATAATATAGATGCTCTAAAGAATAATATGGTAAATATTAAATTCAAAATATGCTAGATTACAGTCATCTCAGAAAACATTTAATAATTAATCAAATTAAGTTATTCAAGCAATAAATGATGAAATACGGAAAACCATAGAAAATCAAAAGACTCATTTCAAGAAAATATAAGCATTATGAATTTGTGGTGCCTATCCAATGCAAAATTATTACTTAAAAAAATATGACCCAAAGCAAACCTGGTCAAAGGAATAACATGAAGGAAGAAATGTACCTACAAATATTTCTTAAAACAAAAAAGACACATACTTTTCCTCCGAATTTTGAAATCCTGCAAAATTACTCCCCAAAGTACAATAATTAAACTTAGTAGAAAATATAAATCAGACCTTACAATTAACAGGGCAATATGAAGAGTCTCAAGTATAATTAGTAGCAGGTGAAGTTGCTTTTTTTCCTTCTTTATCTAAGTAGGCTTAAAGTTGCTCCGGCTATTCAGTAAAGATTGCTTGGTCCTCGGTAAGCATTGAGAAGACTGTGGCCTGTGCGTTACATCTGTCCTTCGTGACTATGTAATTCTTACCCCACTCATCTATATTTGGTAACTGAACTCATGTTTCAGCAGACTGCCACTATCTGGAATTCCAGTAGAAGCAACGTTAGGCCTGAAGTGGCACAAAGTTCTGTGCACTTACTACTCAGAAATTCAGAGAACTTAATCATTTAAATGAACAATTCTTGTTGTATTTAACACAGTATTTTAGGCTGTTTTAAAATACTATTTTGGAATTCTAGGACGTGATCTTTGCTCACTATTAAAGCGTCTACCTCCACAGGTCATAGAAAACACAGTCTGTGAAAGTTAATTTTTAAAAATAAACATCTTTCTATAGCATTTTGTCTTAACAGATTTTTAAATTTTTAACAAAATTAACTATTTTGATGACAATAAATAAAATAGTTCTCTTTTTCTACAAAAAGTTATTTAAAATTAGTAGCTTCCTTGTGTATCTTAGGCTCTTCCAGGAAAAGAAAAAAACATAGAATCACTTAGGTTGGAAAACCCTTAATGTTTTCAGAATTATGAGCAGAAATGGTACATCTTTTTGTCATAATAGAGAATCATTAATCTGTAACAATATATTACACTGTATAAACAGATTTGCCTACTGAATTTTCAGATTTCAAATGAAGTAATCCTATAATAAAAAAAAAAAGTATGTCCCTCAGAAATAACACAAAATCCTTGGAAAACATGTGTTCTTTAAAAAGGCCCCATAACTCTGACACGTATCAACACTAAAACAATCAAAATGCATTTCTGGTTTCTATAGCCTTGTAGAGTGTAATGAGTAACACAGTCAGCTGTCCCTCACTGTCTTTCCTAAGGAAGTACTTTCACCTCATTAAGAACTCACGTGAGAGTTTTATCTCAGGGAAGAAAAATTTTCTGTCCAAGAGAACACTTCTGCCTTTTCAGGCACCTCATTTCCTTTGATACTCAGTGAAAGGAAGAAGTAAACAAGAAGAGTGCTGGTTTAATCTACACACTTTATCACATAATTTCCAGAAATAAAAGATATGTGGGTAGGATTGGTGCTGCCAGATCACATCCTATTGTGAGTCAAATTCTCTAGAGTAGATAGGAGAAATTGTAGCTCCAAATAGACATTACAGACCTCTGTCCATTCTCTCATGTCCATTGTATCTGCTCTGTGAACTGGATTCATTTTGTGGCCTGGCACTTGTTCCCCATAGCTTCCTATTGGTCCCAGACCATCTTTATGTGTTACCAAGTACCACACATTTATTTCAGTGGTTAATGTTACGTGTCACACATTTTATTTCAGTGGCTAATGTAGTATCTTTCTTTGCATCTTCATACAGGCAATTTCCTCCCCATCAGAGCTTCAGATTCACTGTTGGATTAGGAATACTTACTTACTCCACAATGTACACAAAACCCTTCTTCTCATTCTTATGGCTTGGTATCCTTACCACGTTTTAATGAAATTAATAAAAAGGATTTAATTTCAGGTCATTTTACAGTAACTTCAGTATGTCAAATAGAAACAGAATTGTCATTCTAATAATTCCAGGCTAAAAACTGTCTACAAAAAGGAGTTGGCCATCTAAGAGTTAACCACTGTATGCCTAATTTTTAAGCAGTCACCCCACAGAGTGGAATCCAGGCCCCGTGTCAGGCACCTGGCCTCTCCAACAAATGCATAAGAGTTAGCCACCTTGGAATGGGAACCAAAAATAACCTGCATATAAACAGCAATGAACTGCCTTGGGCTACCTTCAGCATTTTCTAGAGGGAGGGGGTGGATGAAATCCCAGTTCTTGGAATTTGTTACTTGGAAATTGTTACTTCTAGGAAGAAAATATATCTGCCTGGAGACACCAGCAGAAATCATGTCTAAAGGAACTGAGCTTTTATGAACAGAGTCACACTGGTGATTTGCCTGGGTCAGGTATGCCTATTAATTTCTGTACAACATGATAGAAACATTTGCCCAGAAAGGAAAAGATTTGTGTTCCATATATTCCTTGTAGCTTCAAGTGTTAATGAAATACTCATTATAACTTGCAAACCTACCAGGGCAAGGTTTTATACAGCTGTATTTAGCCATGAACAAATTTTCCCAATGTCATTCTACTGAGATTCAGGGAACACTTTGACCTGTGCTGAATCTTTTGGAACCCTGCTTAATATTTGACCAAGACCTTCCATTTTTATTGCAAAAATAATGTGTATGCTCCTTTCCAAAGGTGGTAGACAGCAGTAGATCACTATAAACAAATGCCAGAAGGACTAAAACTTTAGAACAATCACACATTTTGAAAGATAAACACGTGCAATAATATGCAATGATGTAATAATTCAACATGTACATGTAAAATGTAAAAATTAATAATAACATACGATGAAGATAAAGGTTATTATGCCTGATATGCACCCTCCATTCCCATTGCAGTATTGTGGCAAGTTCAACTGATGAACAGACCTCTAGAGTGAGGATACTTTTCACTACCCATAGATTTGATGGAGCATAGCTAGTCTGGTGTCTTGAAACTTTAATAATAGCTTCTATTACCAGTCAGCCTGAGTCATTCAAAACCTCATGTCACAAACTATAAAGCTATTCTGGTTGTACAAGCTTTCCCCTCCATCTGATGATGTCACATGATGCAAAAGATTTTCATTGTTAATTGGTCTAAACCCAAAATATAATAACAACGATGGCTCTTTCCCCTACTAATTTGTGTACTTACCCGAGAAAGCAGAAAACCTCTGTTATGGTTCCTACTATTCCATATCTTACTCTAAATAGCAACAGAATAAAAACCAAGTAGATAGGAAATTTTCTTTCCAAGACCCGAAGTGCAAACACCAGTCTGTTTGGAAACGGCAAATAAGAATCTTTAAGAGCTGCTTCTAATTTAAGCAGCAGAGACAGACACAAACCCCTTTACTAGATGATACAGAATCCTCCAGTTATTTTGATTTGCTAACACACATTTTTTCTACATCTGAAAGTTAAAAAAACAAAACAAAAAACACAAAACCTGTGCTTAAACATACTGGGTCACTGCCTTGCCGTAGTTTGATGCTATACAAAGCTTTGCTTTCCTTCAGTATGCACACGTTTATTTTGCTTGTAAATATATTTGTAAATAAATTTGTTACGTTAGAGCTAATCTGTATTTTTTTATAGAGTACATTGGAAGTACTTACCTGTCATAATATATGAAAGCGTCAAACATACTGAAATAGTCAAGCAGCGTCAATGGCACTCAAACACCATTTTTTGAAATTTCTGGAAGACTTTTTCTGAGCATTTTCCTAGGAGGAAACTGTAGAAGTGCAATGGAAAAGCACATACACCCTCACTTTTGCTCCCGGTGGTACTGGTACTTGGTCTAGAAGAAATACAACAGTTGTTACAATTAAACTGTGAAAAGAAGAGTAGTAATTCACACCCTTCTTTGACCCAGTACTTCCTGAACAATGTAACTGAGGGCTTGCAATTAAAAACAGTTCAATAAACTTAAAAATATCACAACTTCCCAGAATTACCACAGCTGTGAGTAGGAAATGAAACCATAAAGTGGAGAGGAAGGCTAATAAGCAACTCACAGAGAACAAACATGGTTTCTTAAACTGGGAAACAGATGAAGGCTTCTCAGTCCAACCTCTACAGTATCTAAGGCCTTGCTGAAACAACCTGCCTCAGACTGAGAAACCTGTAATTCAGCTTCCCTTACTTCAAGGCTCCTAGAACACTTGTAATACTTTTGTCTCTCAAAATGCCCTGATTTTTAATATATCACTCACCACTCAGATAAAAACTAAACTCATGGATAAACGGTGTCTTCAACACCCCTTAAATCTCAAAGGAAATTTGTTAGAAATTTGTGCCCTTGTGCACTGTGATTAATACACATTTGAACCTGGGCCCGTGAAACACGCCATACCCTCACAGGATTTAGCACTAAGGTGAAGAAAGGTAGAGCAAAGCCATTCACCCTCGCCAATAAACACTGTGCCTGGGGCAAAGATGTCCCTGCCCAAGTTACCTGGGAGCTGGCAATGGCCTGGGCGGTCACCCAGCCCTCTGAGCCTGCCAGACTCTGCTTTTTTGCCAGGCTCCGGCGTCCATCAAACTCCCTCAAGGTCCACGACGCTGTAAAACACTCGTTTCTGAGTCTGCCTTGCGTCTTTTTAAGCTCATCCACTCACAGGCCCACGTACGAGCTGAGGGGCCCACGGCGAGGCCCATGAGGGAGGAGGGCGGGAAGGGGGGTCGGCGCGGGGGAAGCGAGGCGGGTAATGGCCGCGGGCGGAGGTGACGAGGTGGGCGGATCCGACGAGAGCGGCTACCTCAGGTGGGGAAGGGAGCTCGGCGACACTTCCGGGTGAGGGGGAAGGCGCCGCAGGGAGCGGGAGGGGAGCCCGCCGCCCCGTTTGGCTGTGGTGACCGGGAGGGCGCGGTGGGGCGGCGGAGGCCCACAGGGCGGGCTCAGCCGCCGGGACCTGCCGCTGTGGAGTGCGCCACCAAACTCTGCGTCCGGGGCCTAGCACGCAGGTTAGGCCCTGCACCCTCGACGCCTTTCTCATTGAAATTCCTCTTCAGAGTAGACAAGAGAACAGACAGTCTGATTTACAGGTACTGATATTTTTCGTAATAAAAGTCCGTGAAAATCCATATAGGCTAGGCTCACGTCTGTGCAGAAGGCCTAGATATAAATATTTAGGGCGTATTGTAGTATTAAAGGTCAAGAAATGAGATGTCAACCAACTGGAATTGACAGTCTCTGTGGCTATTCCAGGTTCTAGCATTTGGGAATGTATACAAGTAAGAATTTAAGCAAGCCTATAATACAGCTGATGTTGTTAAAGCACAAAAAAAACCCCCAAGAAACCGATTTTCTGTTGAATTAAGAAACATGGGAAAGCAATGAAAGTTACAGTAGATATGACTGATACAATCTCACAAGGGTAGAGAAAGCAAGGATAACATTTTACAGTGTAGCACATGGGAATATAACTGAGATTGGATAGTTTAACATGTAAAGATTTCAGATTATATGATATGAAATATCATATGATAAGAATATATATGATAACAACTCTAAGCACTTTTTTAATGCATCAGCTCAATGTAGTCCTACATAATTGTCAAAAGACAGAAATTATAACTGAAACACTAGTGGAAAATCTGTGTCATGAAAGTAGCAGTCTATGTTAAACAGACTGATACCTTGTATACCATTAGAAAGAAGAAAAGCAAACCATAAGTGTTAGGTAGTTAATTTAATTTTCCAGACTGCAAAGCAGAATTAACACTAGTGTGGTTCTTAAAAGTTTTCTTTTAAGGAGTCCACATTAAGGATCTTGGTTGTAATTTTGTCTAGTTTAATTTAATTTACCTGCTTCCACTGTTGTTCTTCCCTAAGTTGATTTTATCCTGTATTCTGTAAATGTTAGTCATATTCATGTGGCTTTACCATTTATTTTATTTTGTAAATTCATTACACTCGTTATCAGTCCCTGTACCATATCTGAAAAGTTATCCATTCCTCTATGCCCTGTGTAGTATGGAACTCCTGCTTAAATACGTACTTCAGACCCGCTCACATTAGCTGTTACCTGGGTACCTCTGTAAAAAACATATCTCAAACAAATCTGATTTTTTTTTAAATAAAAATTGGTTGCTCTTATGCATATCATAAAACTTTCATAGCTTGGCAGTGAGAAAAATGCTTTATAGCATCACATGGCATCTTTTAATGTTGTATATACTAAGCCTTTGTCAATGCAGCTCAGTTAGACTTTCCTCTTCATAAGGAAAATGATCTCCATTAGATTAATTTTAGCTGCAAGCCTATAGTGCATATGTTACATGTTTATATTCACAGCCAGTCTTGTACTCAGATTCCTTCTTAGCATGTGAAATGTGTTTGATCTGAGCAGGCACAGACAGCACTGAAGTTCAATACCAGATTAAAGCCTCTTTCTTTACAAGGGGATTAACTTTGAAAAAGGAATGTGCCTCTTTCAACAAACTGTGAAATGGTGATCTCTAGGAAAATAAATATTTACTTCTCTTTTCCTTTTATCATAATACAGCTTTACATTACTTTACCTTTTTAACAGTTATTGCAAGCTGGCTTTTGGTTCTGCCACATGTATTCCTGCAGTCTGTAGGAAGGCTCAGCCTACCACCTAAAAACATATCTGGTAGAAGATAAGGGTAGACAGCTGTGTATTGCTGCCAGAAGTCATAGTGCTAAACAAAGACAAATGTGCAAGAATGTGACATCCATACTTCTGGAAAGAGGAATGAATGCTGAAGAAGGAACACTGAACAGCTGATTACTTCCGCTGTTAACCTCAGTAGGACTAAATTTAAAAAAAAAAAAGAAGTTAAAACACAGCTGGCGATATGGAATGAACTGCTGAGAGATTTGTCAGTCACTAGCTTCTATTAGGGAGACACTTAGCTTGGGAGTATTTTTGGAAAGAGTTTCCATGGAGTTGGAGAGGCTTCAGGCCTTTTGCTTTTTTCTGATTGGCCAAGAGACAGGTGCTGAAAAAGGTGGTGGCAGAAATATTCCAGACATGGTGAATATCATATGGACAAGCAACGGCAACTTACTTTTTGTTTTATGATGGGCTGTATCACATAAAAATATAACAGAATTTTTCCTTCCTGTCTTTCTGATGTGAAATGAAAAGAGGTCAGTCAAAGCACTGAATAATGTTGCTTGAAAATGCAACCACCTGTGTTTACAATTTGGGAGTGGCATATTCTGTCATAGCACGTGTTAAGTGGCTTAAAACTAAAACCATGTATTTTTTCCTCCAGGGTGAAGTGTTCTATGTGCTTTACAAATACGTTTTATGTTTAAAAGCCTATGTCCTTCAAACAGAAATGTATTATTCCATTATAAATGAATCACTTAATTTTACAGATAAACCATGTAGCAAACAAATTATTTTTTAAAAATAGGTGCTTTTATGAATGACAAAGTAAGCCGCAAAACTTGGGAGAAAGCTGGACCCTTTCAGTGGCAATGAAAACTTGTGTGGCGGCACTGAGAATCCTTGTATTTCCTAATTTTGGAGTCAATTTATAGAGCTTGGAACCCCAAGTTGTATCCACTGGTTCTGACAAAAGGAACAGTTTGAATTTTGACAGAGTATTGACAGAGATTGGATATTGACAGAGTATTATAAGTACATCTCTCTCTAGGCATTACAGCTTCAGACCCAATAGCTAAACATTATTGGGGTACAGTCTTGGTGCTTTGTCATCAATGGACTGGAAAAAAGAAGGTCCAGGATTTTAAAGTAAAACAAGCTGTTTAACACGTGTTCCATTTAGGCAGAATCAAGCTTTTTCCTTTTCCTAAACAGGGAACGTTCCTGGGGGAAAAAAAAATAATTTGCAGAGCTGAATTGAGTACATAAAGAGGTCAGTGAAAAAACGCTGTGTAAAAATATATTCCAGATAAAATATGATAGGTTCTACTCACTGACAGACATGAAAAATGCATGATAAGATATGCACACCTCCCTTCCTGTTCTGTTTAATACTTTGGTTAGAATCAAGATAAAGAGGCAAAGTATGCAGTCACCTGCAGGTATGTTTTTATATGCTTTAAATTCTATAGTATCAGATGTGCACCTTCTGTTGGATACTCCCTATCAAAGAAAGGGAAAGTTAATTCTAAATTCATGTATTTCATAGTTGTTGAATGAGGGTCATTTGAGTTTCAATGATACTTTATGCAGCAGTTTTCTGGTCCTTACGTGAGGCTGGTGGTATTAGTCTAGAAAAGGGAGTCAGACTGAGTTATTGGTGAACTAGTTATCTCTCTTTGAAAGGTGAAATGTAAATGGTGAAATGATAATCATGCAAAATATTCATATAAATGAAAGGTGAAATGGTACTCATGCCAAATATTCAACCAGTCAGAGGAAGAATGGGACCTGGGAGGAAGCAGGCCTGAAGAGCCAAGACAACCACCCTTTAACGATGATGCAAGTATATGTATGAGAGTTAAAAGCTGTCAGTGAGGCAGATTAAGGAGCCACTGAAACAATGATTCACCCAAGTGGATTACTAGAAACAACACCATCAGACTGTTTAGAATGCATTTTCTGGCTTTGTCACCAAAGTTTGACTGGATCCAAAGAATCCACAGGTGAAAGATGGGCATTTTTTTGTGACACTTTCACAGAAGGCTCTGAAATTCTAAGATGCCATCTCATACATACATTATTTGCTTTGAAATTTGAGCAAGAGTAAAACCTGGCTATAACCCACAGAAGTTAGGTAATAAATCTGTTATTCAAAACCTTTTTGCAATAGTAGTAACTGTATTGTTGCACAGGTGGTACAGGCAGAAATAGAGGCAGATCTGGTGTGCAAAATTAGGATCCAATAGAACCAATCAATCTAGACTTGACTTTACATAACAAGAGGGAGGGAGGGTCATGCTCTAAACAAAACAAACCAAACAACAAACTGCTTAATCCACTTTGTTGCCACCCCCAAATCCTAAAATAATCCAAATGGGCTGGAGAGATAGAATGTTTATGTTAATAGGAACAGTTTTAGAGGAGAAATTAGATATCTTTTATATGGAATTGGTGTAATAATTATGTATATTTTTGAAAAAATACATATACATGTACAACTACAATACGCAAATACACAGTGTCGAGGAATTAGTTTACACAAAACTTTTATTATTTTGAGGTAATTGTACTTACTGTATGAGAATATATTGCACAGTTTTGTGATCAGAAGGTATATAATTTCTATGTAAATAAGCCATTATGGCATTCTTCTCTCTATTTTAAACGGAATTATTCCTAAATTGAAAGCACTCTTATCAGTCAGTCTTGGGAACTGAATTTTAAAGCTTTCTCTTGGGACATGCTGTCTGTGAGTATTTAGTCATGGATTCAACTACTTCAAGAAGCCCAGAAAAGTCACTATCTATCCTTTGCAGACATCTAGATATGTTTGACCAAGAATTCTCTTCTGCAAGTTGAACGGATGATGCACTAGTCCAGCAAGCAGTGAAGCCTAGAGAGTTTCCTATATAGCCAGTTCTGACACTCTTTATTTTCCTGGGCACTTGTACTGGTATGAAAGAGAGTGAGTTTGCAGTTTGGGGAGTTGCACAGAAGGGATGGCAGAGGCTATGCTGGTATCCATTGACTTCGAACCCTGGTGAAGTAAATTAGTAAATATGATTTACCAAAACTTATAACAATAGTTAGCTTTCATCTTTCAAAGTTCTATTGACTTCATTTATGCAGTTATTTTAACTAATAAAGCTTATAAGAATATTTTTTTTCTTAGAGATACCCAGAAGATGTAGTATGTGGAGAAAGAACAATTCTGTCTAATAAGCATATATAAACGGAAAGGTGACAGTCATGACAGTTTGTTTTCAAAATGGAAATGATAATGACAATCTCACAGCTAAAAGCTGTAAAGAAAAATTATTATCTTTTGAGGACCATGGAGAAAATAGAAGTGACAGCAGAGAATTTTAAAATACATTTTCTCAGAGAGAGGAAATAGAGCAGATATTGACAGTCAATGAGTTTAACAAAAAAGATTTCAAAAACCCAGGTAAGAAGGTAATTCTCTTTTGTGTTTATCAATCAAACTTTCATATTTTTTGAGGAAGGTACTTCAATCCAAACTATTTCTTTTAAGTATTACAGAGCTTTTATTCTAAGCATTTCCTTCTTATTAGAGCAGACATAATTGTTCTTATACTTCACCAGCATTCTATATGGATAGGTAACAGTTTATGACTTAGTAAATGTTGGCTTTAACCAAATTAATTTTTGGTCATTTGTAAGTCAAGTAGGAGCTGAAGCCTTTCATGTACAAAAGCGTGTCTTTGCACAAGGCTTTCAAGTTCCTAAATGTAACGGCTTTGAAAGCACACTGCACATTTGTACAGTCTGTTGCCTCACTGCTAAGGTGTCCTAGAGACTGCATATGGCTTACATGTCATAATACTTGTGAAAGAACAAGACAGAAGGAAGTAAACCTAGTTTATCCATTCCTGTTCTAAGTTCCTATATGCTTTCGCTTTCTTTCTGCAGGCAGACTTCATCTTGTTTGCATCTGATTTCTGAATGTTTGGCTTTGCAGCCTTAATGTTATTCTTGTATGGTGCATCATGGAGTAGAGGGGTACTTGAATATGATTGCATCATCCTTGTGATATTTTGCTAAGGCTTTCAAAAATTTCACTTTCAGAATTGCACAGATGTATGTTGAATGGACTGGTGTCTCATCATATGACGTATGTGTGTAAGTTTACTTTGGTTCTTAGGTTCTGCCCACTACACTGGCATCTGAGTGATTGTTATTTAATACATTCAGACTCCCATTTCCTCAAAAATACTGTTCAAAATGTTACATTGTAAGAAATGCAAGACTTCATGATAAATCTCTTCAACCTGCTGTTTGTTTAGCGATGCATAGTGATAATAAAGGATTAGTACTGGTCCTTTATTCAGCTTGCAGTCCTCATATCTTTCCTGAACATTTCTTACGGGTAACAGGCCTAGAAGCAGGGTCATTCATACTAATGTATGTACAACGATTGTTTTGTTTCTTGGCTAATACACAAAATAATAGCACAGGGCAGAGGAATGGCAAAGGCATATGAGGGAATCAATGTTTCAGGTATTATTATTATTAGACGGTTTAGTTAGCCATCAGTGGTGAATATCATTCTTTTACAAAGGTTGTTTATTTTAAATACCATTATAATTTTGGATAGTAGCTGATATAGAGTGAAAATAAATTCATTTTTTCAAAAAGTTTGAATAAAATATTAGAAAAAAAGGTTTCACTTAGTATGTATATGTGAGGTAGTCAGTTGAATATCACTGCCATTTTGTGTTTGTTTATTAGCCAACTTGTATGTATGATAAAGTACAGATGTGTCCTTTACTCAGATCAAATATTTAAGAGTTCTCAGAGCCTTAAAATTGCTTCGCCTTGGACAGGTTTTCTTCACTGTATGTGAAAATATTTCATTACCACTGAGTTACTACTAGTGGTGTATGCACTGACGATGATTTTGTTTTGAAAATAATTTACGTGAGAGAAAATGCAAAATGTAAATCAAATTTGTAAAAAAATGAATGTGGAATTTATGGAAGACATTTAGTATTTTTTAACTAAAATTTTACAAATACTTTATACGTAGTTTGATTTATTGGTAGAAAGCAAAAAAAAAATCATTGAGGAAAAGCAGAAAAAGATGAAAGATTAAGAGAAAAAAAAAAAGATCAGAAACAATGGAAAAGCCTTTGCATTGACAACTGAATTAAACAGAATTTTAGGTCTGGAATTAATAAGTTAAAAGATTTCCTGGAAACATGTCAAAGTAATTCTGTGAAATGTACTGCATGAATGTCTGGTTTGAATGTTGGTTTTCAACTGTGGAAAGAACAATCCCTAGATAAAGGTAAGTGTACATATTTTTGTGGTTTCTTTGGAGGGGATGGCAAGAATTAACTCTATGAAGACTGGAGAAGAACATCCTAATAAACTTTGCCTATTGTAATGGCACACAGTGTTTTCATATTAACAGCAGAGTTTTATGTGCAGCTCAGATGACTTCAAGGAAATTAGTTTGTGGGAGAGTCAGATTCTGTATTTGAGGATTTTTCTATTCCAGTATTCACGAGTATTACAGTAATTCATGAGTTTGGCATCAGCTGATTTTTGTAAGAAATAGTTTTTCATAACAGGTATATTGCAGGTTATGTTGGGCCAACTGAGTACCAGAAGAGGAAAGAATGCTTTAAACCTGCTAAGGCACACAATAGACCCATATTGTGCTTTTTGAGGATGTTTTTATTATGGAAAGCTTGCATATCTTACTTCATTTCTGTTTCCACTAAATTCATAGCAGTGATGATGAACATGTGTTCTTCACATGATGAACAATAAGGTGTACAGAGGTCCGTGAGTGAGGTGTGCCTCCACTGGGTATAATGGCCTCTCTTCTGCCTAGTACTCTCCCTCCGCAGTGTCAGCCAGGGGCTCTGGTGCTGCATCAGGTGAGCGTTGCTATTTTGTGGTTGCCAGACCCACAACCCATTCAGTTTGGGACTGCTGATGCTCCTCATTTTGAGCTATTTTAATGAGCCCACTGATACATTCTCCAGGAATGAAAGGAAATTATAAACAGCCTTTCTTGTACACACTAGCTTTTTATGGCAGCTTTTTGTTTTGTTTTCAAGCTGGATCGCCTAACAGATAAAGGTTAGTTTATCATCAGTTAATGTAGAGTAACTGGGAGGGTAACACCCAGCAACGAAGCAGTGACAAGAGTTAGGGGTGAGCTGACATCAGTAACTATTTAACCCAGATCAGCAGGTGTCTCTTAAGGTTTACAGGGCTGGAGGTCTGGAATGATATGGGAGACCAGGGGAAAATGCATGTCACACATTGGCAGACAGAATATCCATACATTTTTGTTTCCAAGTACATCTGGAACCCCCCCCAGGGCAGGGGGGTTGGAACTCGGTGATCTTTAAGGTCCTTTCCAACTCTAACCATTGTATGATTCTATGATCTATTGCATTTGCCAATTTCTGTATACATTGGGACATCTGTGAGAATCACTGGTTCCTGTTTTTTGAAAGTTTAATATGGCCTCTATAATGTGGCTAATCTGATCTCGTGCAATCTTTCTTGCATTCAGTATAAACGTTCTGTCATCATTATTTTCTGATCTACTTAGCATGCTGAGTTGCTTTCTATCATACTGCATCCTTAATCGCTAGAAACTGTATTTTGAATTGACTTTAGTATACAGTAGTATACTGCTGTAATTACAGAAGTATAATAAGGTCACAGAATCACAGAGTTGTTGAGGCTGGAAGGCACCTCTGGTGGTCACCTGGTCCAACCCCCTGCTCAAGCAGGGCCAACTACAGTATCTCCAAGGAGGGAGACTCCACGAGCTCCCTGTGCAACCTGTGCCAGTGCTCCATCACCCGCACAGCATGACACCGACATATGGGCAACTCCAGGTTTTGTGTCATCTGAAATATGATGAACCAAGATCTTTATTTGCTCTTTTTAATCTCTTACTTTTGTTTACTTATTACTGAAGTACTGCATTTCCTCAAAAATTCGGTTCTTGTTAAACAAGTATGGGCAACTATTTGTAATCAAGTTGACAAAAGAGTGCCAGGTGGCCTAGCAGTGGGTAGTGGTTTTAGATGGAATTTTCACCATGATGCTCTCAACTGTCAGGTATGCTGTATTATTTCAATTATTTTAAAAAATATGATTATTCAAACTTGTGGATATATCAGTTTTAAAAAGTTTTACTTCTAAATTTTGAACTTCCAAAGAACGACAAAAACTAGCACTGTTGGACAAGGGCTGACATTGTAGAACAAATATACTCTTATTAACATCACAGTTGTCTCACTGAGGAATGCATGTGTACACTGATTTAGCACTTACTTGCAACTATTTTATTGAAGTGCCAGCTGGAAGATGTAGAATTCCAGCCCAGAAATTATATAAATGCATAGATAAATTCCTGCATAAATGAGGAAATCTCTTCGGCCCACAGCAGGCCATTTACATACTGTTCTTCATCTGCCACCCAATGGCTGTTAAACAAATTGAAATTAAAAATGTGTTCCTTAATGACATAAAATCATACCCTTTTACCAGTGTGTTTGGTTCTTGTTGTTGCTGTTTTGAAGAGTTTTCCAAGTTTCAATAGCTAATTAAATCTGCTAGGAAAGTAATACTGAATTTTCACTGAATTTTTAGAGTTGGAAGGGACCAGAGAGATCATCTAGTCCAACTCCCCTGCTGAAGCAGGATTGCCCAGAGCTAGAGCATGTTACTCAGGACGGCATCCAGGCAGGTCTTGAAAATCTTGAAAATACAATGCATTGTATTTTATTTTTTTTTAGAAGCTTACAGAAAGTAAAGAGATGCTGGCAACATGCTGAGAGCAAAGAAGAAGAAATCTCCAGCTTCAAAAAAAGCAGAAGCAGAAAACAGAAAACTACCAAGACAGTAAATAACACATACAGTGTTAAATTGGGTAAGTAGTTTCAGGGGAAACTGAAATAGCTTTAATTCAAATATTAGTTTCTTCTAAAATACACTTACATTTTTAAAATATAGGCATCTAACTTTAGGCACTTAATTCTGTATTTAGAATTGAATGGCACGTTTGTCTGCATCCTTAGTACTGAGAGTTACCATTGATATAAATGGGTGTGATGGTTTCACCCTGGCTGGATGCCAGGTGCCCACCAAAGCTGCTCTCTCACTCCCCTTCCTCAGCTGGACACGGGAGAGAAAATATATCTAAAGGCTCAGTGGTCAAGATGAGGACAGGGAGATCACTCAGCAGTTACTGTCACAGGCAAAACAGACTTGACTTGAGCAAATTAATTTAATTTATTACCAATCAAATCAGTAGTAAAATCCAAATTGTAAAATGCATTCCTCCCTTCTTCCCAGTCTCAACTTCACTCCCGATTTTATCTGTCTCCTCTCCCCAGATGGCACAGGGTGACAGGGAATGGAGGTTGCAGTCTGTTTATTACATGTTGTTTCTGCTGCTACTTCCTCCTCAGGGGGAGGACTCCTCATACTCTTCCCCTGCTGCAGTGTGGAGTCCCTCCCACAGGAGACAGTCCTCTACAAGGTTCTCCAACATGAGTCCTTCCCATAGGGTGCAGTTCTTCACAAACTGCTCCAGCATGGGTCCCTTATGGGGTCACAAGTCCTGCAAGCAAATCAGGCTTTTCTCTCTCCACAGGTCCTGCCAGGAGCAACCTCCTTCAGTCATCCACCTGCTCCAGTGTGGGGTCCTCCACGGGCTGCAGGTGGATATCTGCTCCACTGTGGACCTCCATGGGCTGCAGGTGGACAGCCTGCCTCGCCATGATCTTCACCACAGGCTGCAGGGGAATCTTTGCTCTGGTGCCTGGAGCACCTCCTCCCCCTCCATCTTCACTGACCTTGGTGTCTGCAGGGTTGTTTCTCTCACATATTCTCTTCTCTCTCTCCAGATGCAGATTGTTGCACAGGTTGTTTTTTTCCCTTCTTAAATATGTCATCCCTGAGGCGCTATCACCTTTGCTCATGGGCTCAGCCTTGGTCATTGGTGGGTTTATCTTAGAGCCAACTGGTACTAGCCCTATTGGACACAGCGAAAGCTTCTAGCAGATTCTCACAGAAGCCACCTCTGTAGCCCCCACCACTACAAGAACCTTGCCACACAAACACAATACGATGGGAATGTAAGCATCTTTACAAATATGAACATTTCTGAAGGGTACCATCAGAGACCCTGAGCCAAGCCAATCTAATGGTTTGCTGGGGCAAAAGAGTCCACCCTAGTTCTGCTGCTTCCCTTTTCCACTCTCTTTTTTCTCTCCTGTCCCAGCTGTGTGAGCTACCCCATCTCTCACTGGCTCTCATCTGGCTTCACAGTGAGTGAAATTATGAAGACAATGCAGGAGAGAAATAATCCAAGAAAGAAGTGACTAGTTTTCTACCATTTCAGTGACCTGGGTCAGCAGATGAGTGACAAAAACAAGTCAGAAAAGGGATCAGGTTGTGTGGTTGCAAATGAGCAAGAGGTGGAGAGGAGTGAAAGAGAAGAGCTGAGGGAGAGGTGTTATGAAAAGGAAATATTCCTGCCAGCTGCAAAGAACTGTCAGATCACGTCAAACTAACTTTTAATTCACTAAAAAAATTCTTCCCACCACTCCCTCCAGCATAAACAGACATTTCAAGAGCCACATGAGAGCTGTCTGCAAACAAGGTGTGCTTGAGGCCCGTGTTTAAGGCAAGGCTAGGTAAAACATCTCACAGAGGACTGTGCTCCTTAAACCTCAGGAGGGCTAATCCACCGCCTATGATCTCTGTCTCCTTTCTCTTCCTATGTGTCCTTCAGTCTGCTCTGACCTTTCCCAGCTACTGCTGCCTGTGTTGTCTTTCAGTGGTGGTTTAGCCAGCACTAAGTATAAGAAGAAGGGAAGCATCCTAGTGGAGACAGGTGAGTGGGAAAAAGTCTTTCTCTGTGTTATAATTGATGGAGGATTTTTTCCCCCCTTCTTAAGGCCTACGTAGTTGAATGAAAATAGTTACTAAAGCTCATAAATAGGAAGGAAAAAAAAAAGAACGCTTACAATGCAATGTTAAAACTTGCTGAAAAATCTCATCTTTTTGGTAACATTATGCCATGTATGTAGAATGCTTGAGTGTGTTCATTTTCTTTTGTAGCAGTTTGTGAAATTTACCTATAGTTTCATCACTAATGAATCATAATGCAGCATAATTTAGATTTGGCTTAAATGTGTAGGATGAACAGAATAGGGATAACTGCAGACTACAGTGATTTGGGGAAGGATGGTCGTTTTAATTGTGCCACAAATTGGGAAGGAAATGGGTTGGCAGTTGGGTTCATTAGTTTTGCCATATAGTGCTGAAACTGACATTTTTCCTGTATATCACAGAGGCAGGACAAAAAGTAGAAATAGTTAGAAATAAAATCAGGCATGGATAAATGGGTCTGTAAATCACAAAACCCAAGATTATTTAAAGCCTTTACGTTGGATGTGGTCACCTGATAAAAAGTGCATGAACAGAGAGGAGGAGAAACAAAGGACTGTGTCCTGCTGTAAGCACTAGAAGAGTAAGTAGCCCTTTAAAAAACCTTTTATACTTTACAATTACAGAATGTAAAGTCCTGTTACTCCAGTAACAGCATTCAAACTCCATTTACACTTCCCAACTCCAATCCTGATTCTTTATAAATTATTAGCTCGTGAAAGTGGCAAAACTAAATTATTTGAAAAAATTTGAAATGAAAATACTTGGCCTACTTTTTTACGCTTTCTTCCTTTAACAGCTGAGTATGGTTGTGCATGCCTACTCTGTGTAGCTTAAAATATAGTCTGAATAGGGGCACTGACTGGTTTGCCTCCGCTTTTCTCTCACCTGACCATTTTAAAAAACTTAATTTAATTACAGCATGAGGCGTCGCCCAGTAAAATAATCACATGGAGGGAAGTTTCATAACACAAAATTTTCACGTCTCAATTCTCTCTTTTTACCAGCTTGTATCCCAAATGACCAGAGCTGAGGTAGCTGTCTAAGGGTCAGAAAAGATGTGGAACGCACTGATTTAAAATGTCTTCATCTGGGACAGCATGATATCAATACATCTAATACAACAAGTCTGATGAAGGTATAGTTCAGTTCACTTAAACACTTCTTTGTTTTCTTTTTCCACCTCAGTCTCTTTACTCTTCTGACAACACAATTCACTTTAAGGCATAGTCCTGAAAATTACTGAAATTATGATTTGCTAGGATAGAAAAATGAAATAAAATTGTATTTTTGAACTCTTAATTCAGATGTCAGCATGGACTAGATGTGCTGGGAAATACGATTTTCTAAAAGATTCCACAGGCTGAAACAAGAAAATTTGTAAAATCTAGTGTACTCCAGCTGAAACGCCAGTTTCCACTGAATATCACATTGGTATTGAGGCTCCTGCTGTTTTTTGCCAAAGCTGATGACGAGGCAGATGCAAAAGCAAAGGTATATGATACAGTTTTATTCCTCATTTTGAGAATGGATTCTGTATCTTGTAGCTAAACATATTTTTTAAAATCTTAAATAAATATGTTAAATCTATGTATTATTTTTGGCATGCTGAAAAATATGCATCCTGTTTTCAGTAAACAGATAAAAAATAGCATTCCTAATACATTAAGTGATAAAAAAATGGTTGTATATTTATTTGTCTATCCTGTATTCTCTGTAATATGCCTGTTTTCTTTCTATTATTTACTTAAAGTGCTCACAGAGAGCTCTAATCAGGAGAAATGTCTTCTGTTACTTGTTCAGAAGGATGGAGGGGAGAAGGCTGTAATGCTGAGGAAGAAAATAGAGTGGTCTCTACTAAGCTATAAGAAATAGCTTTACCATGGTCCACATCTTATTTGTGTTGGCAGAATAATGTTTCCAGCTCCAAACTGAAGAGAAGAGGGGGGAAAAAAATCTCCTTCCCAATTTTCCACTTTCTTTTCTTTTTCCCAGACATCTCAAAATCATCACTGTAAAACTGACAGCTAATTATGAGCAGATGACCTGTTTAGACTTTTTAAAGATAGAATATCTAAGGTATTTTTCTTTCAAAGATTTTGTGACTGCTGAAGCATTCATTTATGTCCTTCAAACAGCCAAAAGCCTTAGAGATGTTAAAATTATAGTTTTTGTTTTCTGTGCATTTTTTTATGAAAGAGGTAAGTCTTTGTAATTTTTTTTTTTTTATAACCAAATGGATTATTTCTACTTTGACACTCTTGTGGCCTCAACATACTATCTGGGCACAAATATCTATGCATGCAAAGTACTTTGCAGAGCCAATTCCTTTTTTGAATACGTTATTCCATTTACCTTTTATTGCTGTGTAGCTTGCTATACTGGTTGTTATTTTATTGTCCAAAAGATTTCCCGTTGTGCTGTTCAGGCCCAAAATTTTCCATGTACTTCACTGCCCTTTGCATGTACTTCGCTTGCACCAAAACTGCTGAATAATGAATACAGATTAAATATTTACTAATTTGCCCTTTATTTCCCCCCACCCCTGCTTACCCGCCTCTCCCTCTCCATGTGCTTTATTTGACATCTTTATCAAATAAGCTTAAGCTTAATGCTGTATTTCTTTTTCAGCTCAGGAATTCAACATGATCAGTTATACAGTAGAGTCTAATACCACCACCCTAACACCACCATTGCATTTTAACAGTGTGTTAAAGATTATGATAAAGGAAAGCAAATAGAGGTGGACTACATGACAGTACATGATGGTTGGAAATCTGACAGGAAATATCCAACTTTATCACTGAGAATGTCAATGTGACAGCAACCATATTCATAACTGTTGATTCAGAATATATTCTCAGATGTAAACCATATAAGTTGGCGCCTTGAATCCATCTGAGTCCTTTGCAAACATATCACCTCTCTGAAAGAGTAAGTATTTCTACAACATACTCACATTTTCTAAAATAATCTTATTAGCAACCTGAGGAAGGTACCAAATCACATCTTCAAGTATAAACTCCAGAAAGAGTACAAAATAAAAGATAAATTGTCTGCAAAATCCTGAAGCTACTGAGTGGATTTGCTTCGAAATTCTGTGCTGTGAAACTGCTAAATACATGGCTCTTAGCCTTATGTCAGCTTTGATTCTTAGAAGTTAATACACAGGTACTGAACCTTGCTTGAAAAGTAATTCAGACTGAGCTCAGATACTGTTGGGGGCTTGAGTGTACTAATTGGCGTTAATTGCTTTGACCAGCATCACCTGCAGCCTTCCCTTCCTCTTCCCCCAGCCAAGTGGCTCCATTTAAGCCCTGTCCGGTTGCAGCTAGGTTGTCTTAACCCTGCTCCTGAGTTAGTGTGGGGCTCTTGGGTTGACCTTGGCTTATTACTTCGCCCGATGGTGACTGGGCTGTTGATGGGACTCTTTGCTGTCACTGCCCTGCCCTGTTCACGTGGGTGTGGTGGGACTGTGCCCCTAGGCATGGTCCTGTCCCTGCCCTGTGCTACCGGCTCGGCTGCCATCTGGGGGTGGCCCTGCTCCCCAGTAGCTGCACTGACCGATTGTTGTGGCTGTATCATAATCAACTTCAACTACGGTATTTGATTTGATTATAGCATTTCATGTTTTCTTTCACCTGCTCAGAAACATAAACGTAAATTGTGTTTTTCTCTAGGTAATTCGTAATGATCTCCCAGAAGATTTTGCTGATGCATTAAATGAGTAAAACAGGAAAATGGAGGAGAACTTTGGTCAGTTCCTACTTATTGCTTCAGAATGGCTGATATGAAACAAGAGCGTTTGCTTCCCATTTTAGAAATTGGTAGGTAAATATTCTATTTTTTATAAGCAGAGAGTGTAACTTAAAAAAAACTGGATTGTAGGAGGATTTGGAGGACTGTTTGTGTGTGGAAAAGTGCAATCTTGTATAATATCAGGCTTGCAGTGCCCTTGTACTCTTACTCTGGTGGTTCTTTCTCTAATCAAATCCTGTTTGCATATTGTGTCCCCACCCAGTGCAGCAAGAAGCATTTCACTGCTGTTCCTGTGTTTGCCTCACTGTGACAGTTTTCCTCTGTGATAATAAGACTGAAAGAAAGAGTAAGGCATGCTCACTGTGGTTAGTCTGTGCACTCGATGCATATGTAGAGAAGGAGGAATCACAGATTTCAGTAGGCTGTTAGAAATAATTTATGCTGAATTGGTTCAATTATATTCTATCTACAGATAGAATTTAGCCCAAATCTTGGTGAACTTTCATTAGGACTTGCATGTGGCTGACACCAAAGTTAATTTACTTTTTTCTGCCCTATATATTGTGTAACGTAAGTTTTGCAGCTGGCCCATGGAGCCCAGGGAAGAGGCTAGGAAGCAAAGTATAGAATGACAAGAGTCAATACTTATGATGCACTTGATGTGTCCCAGCCAATCTGGGGCACACTGGATGTGGTTTTTCACAGGGATCTTCAGCCCTTCAAGTGTTTGGGTACAACACAACTTGACTAATAACTAATTAACACATACACTACCTACTATTAATTGAGGTCAAACTATGCAAAGTAACTATATTTCTGTAGCGTTATCATCTCAAGCGTTCTTGCTGCTTGTCCATTGATTCAGATGTCCCTGGAGTCAGTCTTGCTGTAGGACTTATCCGTGACATCAGATGCTGGGAGGGTGTCAAAGATGTGTTGGAGGGGCTAGGATGCTAGCATTACCTTGGTTGTCCAGGGTTATATTTTATCTTTCATGGACAGATCTAAAAGACAAAGTCTTTATCTGCAATGAGGTGTCCTTTTGTTTGCTTTACTTAAACGTGAGCAATACCAAAACCTCCAGTAGAATTCTACTATCTAATTACATTGCAGTGTATAATGTGAACTAGTATATATTAACAAAGTTAATATGCTTTCATACTATAAAGACTGATAAAATAGTTAGGGAAGGAGATTTTCATAACAGTTGTGGGTACAGCCTTTTAAAATAGAGGTTTCTAGAGAAACGGAAAAATAATACTAGCTTAAAATAGTCCTGTCTTCCCCTAAAATTATTCTCAGTAATTGCTAAAGGGTTTGAATCTTTAAGAAACACTTATTCATCCTGAGGCAAAGAGGATGCTTGTGAAATCTCACATCAGATTAATTTTAGCCAAAATTACAAGTGGATAGAACAGAGAATCTGTATATACGAAGTGAGGACAGATTTACCAGGGTGTAAGAGGATTTTAATCATTAAAAAATCAGATGAAGAACACGGCTGAGTTTTTCTTTAATAAAAAGTAAGTCTTCAAGACTTTCAGATGTTTTTCTGTAACTTCAAATTTATAACACCAAGATAAAGGTTTTTGTATGGGTTGGAGAAGGAATTATAGAATCGTAGAATCATTCAGCTTGGAAAAGACTCTTGGGATGATCGAGTCCAACCATTAACTCTACTCTACAAAGTTCTCCCCTACACCATATCCCCCAGCACCGCATCTAAACGATTCTTAAACTCATTCAGGGATGGTGACTCAGCCACCTCCCTGGGCAGCCTATTCCTGTGTCTGACCACTCTTTCTGTGAAGAATTGTTTCCTAATGTCTAGTCTAAACCTACCCTGTTGCGTCTTGAAGCCATTCCCTCTTGTTCTATTGCTAATTACCTGTAAGAAGAGACCAGCACCAATTTCTCTACAATGTCCTTTCAAGTAGTTGTAGAGAGTGGTGAGGTCTTCCCTCAGTCTCCTCTTCCTCAAACTAAACAGCCCCAGCTCCCTCAATTGCTCTTCATAAGATCTATTCTCCAGGCCTTTCACCAGCTTCATTGTCCTTCTCTGCACTCGCTCCAGCACCACGATAGCTCTCTTGTATTGAGGTGCCCAATTTGTGTGTGTAAATATGGCTACACTTGCATTTTATGTTATTTCTGTTTAGACTTCTTAGATAAATAATTCACTGACTCAAACCTGGTATCTTACTTAATGGTTTGTAATAATGTAAGAACAGCTATTTCACCTTTTGCATTGTCGTCTGGAAGTTATGATAATTGCTTATGCAGCAATTATAAGCTCATGTGGAAAGTGTCAAAGTATGTAATTAAAAGGCTTATAAGGATACATTTCTTATCCAGAATGGATATATTTCTGGAAATGCATGTGAAATTCTACAGATTGTGTTTTATTACTGATCTTGAGGATGTTCATATGCTTGACAAACATGGAGGGAATCTAATTTCAAAACAGCCACATGAGAAAGACATTCTTATTTTACAAAGAACACATTTCTATTCAGTGTCAGATTCTTTGTCTCTCCTTTTACAGCCATGTGCAATTTAGTGATGATCAACAGATTTTATACCTGGAAAAGTTTGATGGTATATATCAGATTTACTTGCTAGGAAAATATTGTCTTACCAGCAGAAGGGCTGAACATGTGTCCCTATCAGGTATACAAACATATATATATATATATATATGTATAAAAACATAGCTGGCCACTTAGATCAACCAACTCAGAGAAAAATTTGGTACTTGCTCACTGATCAGGGTGTCTTTTTACTGGCAAATATATGCCATGCAGATCCCACCAGTAGCTGGTCCTGTGCTCTTGGGCTGTCCAGTGGCTGGCAGTGAAGATCCTGGCTCTTCCCAGCTGCCTCCTGCACAGGCAGTTACATGCCCATGGAAACAAGTCTCTTAGCTGAACCTGAGACCTTAGGGTCTTGCCAGTATTTGGCCTGTACCCCCTAGTAGCCAGATCCTNTCCAGTGGCTGGCAGTGAAGATCCTGGCTCTTCCCAGCTGCCTCCTGCACAGGCAGTTACATGCCCATGGAAACAAGTCTCTTAGCTGAACCTGAGACCTTAGGGTCTTGCCAGTATTTGGCCTGGACCCCCTAGTAGCCAGATCCTCCAGGGTCTCACCCTTAGAGATGTGCATACCTGGCTCCCAGGCCACTTCACATGCTTGCTGGCATGTCTGGCTTGATAGTCAGTAGGGATTGCACACTGACTTACATACCCTCACTCTGGTTCAACAAACACACAGACCCCTGTGACCCGTGGGCTGATGCCAGTTGCTGGCACTCAGACCTCCATACACACACACATGCACACAGGACAGGTAGTCCCTCACCCAGGAAGGTGGTTAGAAGTGGAGTTAAATGAGCAGACAGGACAGCCTGTGCTGATGAGGTGCGGGTGCATGGCTAGACAAGCATTCTGCCCAGCAACCTCTTTACATGCAATCAGCCTCTTGCTTTCTTATCCCCCTGTTTTCCCGTGCTTGTTCACTCCCCCGCCTCCTCTCAAACCACCTTGATATCTCCCTCCTCCAGAGCAAAACCACCGTTGGGATCCTGTTCTAGTACCTCACTTACCATTGTGCTAGAAAGCGGAGCAATTTGTCCATGCAGAATGGGCTGCAAACCCACTTCAGTAAATCTCACATGAATGGGTAAGCCATTATGAGCAGATATAGATCCCTAGAGTCTGGGAGAGACTTGTTCCTTCTTTTAGAAACTGAATAGAAACGTGTCAAAATCTAGCTGGTCTTCAGAAATGCAGCTGAAATATCTGGGTACTGGAGAGCCCTCTATGATGAATAATTTCAGGAAGAACTGACAAGAAACATGACTGGAGTTTCACTATTTAGAAAGTTCAATGAGAAAATGCACAGTAAAAATAATAATAAAAATGATTGGGTAACTCTGAATACAGTTACTCTGTTCAGAATAACTCTTACCACTAAGTAAAGAATTTTTCTTCTACATAAAAATGTGTGCACATTTAATATTTTCCTTTTGTTTTCCAGTGTTTCTTTAAGTGACATCTGAGAAATGTGGTGAAAGTTCTATGGCTGGTGTTAGATCAGACAAGCAGAGGTTTCCCTATGGTATTGCCTTTATGCTTAATACTGTTTAAAAAGTAATCAAAGCATTACCAAATTCCTTATCACTACTTTATGTTGTTACAGTAAGTTTAATGAAAGAAATGAGAATATTCATATATTTAGTTTAATATTTGGGTCAAAAACTTTTTTTTAAATCAGGCATGTACTAGCCTTTCCACCATCTGCATTGAATTTGGGGTTAGATTCCAAAACCAGTTGAGGCATAACTTAAGCAAAATTTTAATTTATGCATTTATTTTAAAGGAGAGAGCTTAGCTTAGCTTAAGATCGGTGGCTCCTGACAGCTTCAAGTAAGTGTTGGGGAATTTTTATTGTACCCCTTGAGGTGAATTAGATACATGTTTGTGCTGAAGTATGAAGTGATTTAATGGACAATGCAATGGCTAGAGTCCTGCTGCCGGAAGCGGTTCTACAGGGAGTCAGGGAGTCAGTGAAGATGTGGCATGAGCTGATTCCTTATACTCACTTGCGCCAGCACCAGTCATGTCATTACAAATCAATACTGTAGCATTTCTTGTTTTATCAACATGGGAATTTGTTCTCTCTTATATAAAGTTGTTCTACCTCTGCTATTCCTGTTTCTGTTGTTTAACCTGGTTCCGGAGTTAAGCTTTCCCGCTGCCAGGACCACGTCATTCCTCAGCCTCCAATTACCATTGCTGAGCAGTTACAGTTTGGATTTCCCCTTCATAAGATGTCTCAAGTTAAAATTTTTGCAGCTGTTTTTCTATACTAGATGGTTACTGCCAACTGCTCCGTGATTTTAGGCACTCTGATTCATGCTTGAAAGAATGGCTTTCTTGGATCCTTATGTCAAGCATCTGTCTGTACCCCTTCTTTGCCTCATGCATTATGTAGAGACATCTGAAAGAGAGTGGTGGGTTGACTTTGCCAACTGCCAGATGCTCACCCAGCTCTTCTGTCGCTCCCCTTCCTGAACAGGATGGGGGAGAAAATAGGGTGGAAAAGCTTATGGGTCAACACAAAGACTGGGAGACTGCTTACCAGCTACCATCACAAGCAAACCAGACTCAATCTGGGGAGAAGTAATTCAACTTATTGACAATTGAAATAGCTTTTGGTAGTAAGAAACAAAAAATAAAATTTTAAGCACCACCTTCCCCCCACTCTTTTTCAGGTCAGCTTCCTCCTTCGTTCTTGACTCTTTTTTCAGGTCAGCTTCCTCCTTCATTCTTGACTCCTCTATCCCTCCCCATCCCCTGAGCAGTACATGGGGCATGAGGCTTGTGGGGGTTAGTCGGGACATAACAGTTTTTCTTGACCCCTTCTCCAGTATGAGTCATCTCCATGGGCTGCAGTCCTTCGGGATAAACCTGCTCCAGTGTGGGTTTTCCACAGGCTGTGGTTCTTTCAGGGCATATCCACCTGCTCCAGTGTAGGGCCATCTGTGGGGGGAATAGTGTTCATCACTTTTTTTTTTTCTTTTTCTCCTTTTCCCCCTTCCTCACTCCTCTGCAAGAGTGGTGGTTTTGCTCTTTCTTAAATATGTTTTCGTGTAGGTGGCACCGGCTTCCTCAGGAAAGTAAAGTGTCTGATCTGCCTTTTAATCAGGTGAATAGCAAACATAAAATACACTTTTTTGAACCAAAATGCATTATCCAAAGTTATATTAAAAATCTGTTGAAGCACCAAGCTGAAGATTATCTCCCGTTTAATTTGAGGACAGGAAATAGAGTTTCAATTATTTGCCAGATTGCTACCTACAAAAGAAAAAGAAAGTGTGCTGAGAAGAGAGTGCTTATCTTGGCTAGCAAAACAAAATGATTCTGATATGCCCTAGCGCTGTGGGTGTGCTACGGGGCTGTAAAAGATACTGTTCTCCTGAGTTTCTGGAATCTTTGTACAGGTCTCAAAGGAAATGCAGGATGTGAAAGAGACCTCTGACCTCTTTACCTGGAAGCTATTACGTGTCAGCTGCCCACCAGGGAGGTTGTCGAAACCCTACCTGGATCCACAAGGATCTGACTTACATAGGTAACCCCAGCCGTGTCCTGTCCTGTAACCTGCACAAGGATCTGACCTAAAGAGGAGCTGGGATTTGCACTTCTCACCAAGACAATCTGATATGTAAACTCTGGTTTCCTAAATACTGTTTGAAGAGTATTTGGGTACACAGGTTCCCTTGCGAATTGAGGCTTTGCTATTTTAAATTAAGTGATAGGGGCCCAGTACTGTTCCTGCTAAAGGATTTGCTGGAAACGCTAAGAAGTTGTGTAAAGTATATGTCTTAGTTTATTTTTATATGGAATTTCCTACTTTCAGAAAGCAGGTTGGTAGAAAGTATAGATCGTGGTGAATAAAGGGACAGGAATAGGAATTAACGTTTTTTTTTCACTGGATATGCTACCTGCATCAACAAGATTGTTGAGCAATTAATGGCTTAATGGACTTTGGACCGTTAGCTGAAGCCACCGTGACAGAAAAGCCTAATGGAATGGAAGCCAGGAGATACCGAGGGTGCCTTGCTGCGTCGCGTTCAGGGACGCAGTTTC
>JAHREE010000245.1:14213879-14254068 GCA_033628505.1 Tringa tobata
TTGCCCATTATGTGGGTTTTGATGGCATTCAAGATGACCTGCTCCATGACCTTCCCTGGTATCGAGGTCAGACTGACAGGTCTATAGTTTCCTGGATCCTCCTTTTTGCCTTTCTTGTAGATGGGTGTTACATTTGCCACCCTCCAGTCCATTGGGACCTCCCCAGTTAGCCATGACTTGCTGTAAATGATGGAGAGCGGTTTGGCGAGCACGTCTGCCAACACTTTCAGCACTCTTGGGTGCAGCCCATCCGGTCCCATAGACTTGTGTGCATCCAAGCGGCATAGCAGGTCCCTCACCTCTTCCTCCTTAATCACGATGCCCTCATTCTGCTTCCCCTCCCTGTCTCCTAGCTCACGAGGCTGGGTGTCCAGGGAACAGCTAGTTCCACTGCTAAAGACTGATGCGAAGTAGGCGTTGAGAACCTCAGCCTTGTCCTCATCCTTTGTGACTATGTTTCCCTCCACGTCCAATAAAGGAGGGAGGTTTTCCCTAATCCTCCTTTTGTTGTTAATGAATTTATAGAAACATTTTTTATTATCCTTAACAGCTGCAGCTAGGTTGAGCTCTAGCTGCGCTTTGGCCCTCCTTATTTTCTCCCTGCATATCTTTGATACATTTTTATACTCTTCTTGAGAGACTTGCCCCTTCTTCCAAAGGTTGTAGACTCTCTTTTTGTTTTTGAGATCCATCAAGAGATCCCTATTTAGCCAGGCTGGCCTCCTACCCCGCCTACTTGTTTTTCGGCTCATGGGAACAGCCTGCTCCTGTGCCTTTAAGATTTCTTTCTTGAAATACGTCCATCCTTCCTGGACTCCTGTATCCTTAAGGGCTTCCTCCCAAGGGATTTTGTCCAGCAGTCTTCTGACCACCATTTGATGGTGGTAATGCTCCGTTTGGGTAATCTCTGACTGTTCATCCTCAAATCATTTGTCCCTAAAGAATTGCCCATAGTAGCAGCTGAGAAATAACTTTTCTGTCTAAAGCAGAGTAAGTCTAACTTACTCTGGGTTTTTTTTTGATTATTGGACTGGGGAGGCCAGCTGAGTTTGCTGCTTTGCAAGTCCGTATCTGCAAAACTCACTTGAAAAGCAACTTGGAACTTGGCATATATGCTGATGGAAAAAGATCATGTTAGTACTATTCCTGTTTCCTCTTCTGTAGCCCTTACCCTATCCTTTCACTGACCTATGTAAGGTGAGAGAGCATAGAGGAAGACAATAATAGTGAAGAAAACAGATTAATAAACACTGTAAGCTAGGAGCAGAAGAGAGATTTGGACAGTATTGATGTAACTTGTTCAAAGCCAGGTTGAACAGAGCTTTGACCAACCTGGGCTAGTGGGAGTTGTCCCTGTCCGTGGCAGGACGGTTGGAACGAGGTGATCTTTAAGGTCTCTTCCAACTCTAACCATTCTATGATTCTAACTATTATAACACAAGAAAAAATACTGCCTTGTATAAAATAATGAAGTTTTTGGAACTAAATTATACACTGCTGTTAACTGATTTTATTTTTTAATTTGAAAATGTCCAGGTTTGGACTCAGAATGTTCTGGTATCAGTATCTCGGACCAAATAATTGGCATAGACAAGTTATAATTTGTAGTTCCTTTTTTTCCCCACTAACAGTTTAAGAGAAAAGAATACAGTCATAAAACAACTAGGTTAACTCTAATTTTCTGTAGTCTAAAATCAGTATATGAACTCTACATGCAAAAATAAGAGATGTTGTCACAGAAAGAGCTGGTTTACTCAATAAGAACATGATGATATTTTGAATAAGAAACTGTTTTTCCCTTAGCGAGAACTTCTTGATGCTGTAGATAATAATGAGTCTGCAGTGATTGTCGCTCCCACTTCATCAGGAAAAACATACGCATCATACTATTGCATGGAAAAAGTTCTGAAAACAAGCAACGATGGAGTAGTTGTGTATGTTGCTCCTACAAAGGTAGGGCTGCATCCTACTACGTATTCTGTATGTATGACTATGGTATTTCTCAGTATGATTCTGAAACTGTTTGGGGTAACTTGTTACATGAATTTAGTTAATACATATATATTTTTTTAGAAATGGAATCTTTGCATTCTGTTTTACGTTTACATTTATTAGAAACAGCATGTTTACAAAAAAAAAAATCTTCAAAATATTTAAGCTCATGTAGAGTTTTTGTCTATTAATATCTGTGGTCTGCTAGTTTATGGTCAGAAACACTAATATACACAAAAGTGCTCAAAGTAGCATGTTAAGTAAATGGTGAGAGTACCAAAAGTGTACCAGCATGGTGAAAGTAACATTAGAACAGAACGATAACCAATCAAGCAATCTTTTTTTAATTGAATTCACTGTTTGATGCTTCAAGAGAAAAATTTATGAAACTCTAGGCAGTGGGATATTTTTTTAGTGAGAGTTCTGTCCTAATTAAAAACTGACTTAAGTGCTGACGCAGAATGTTTTGACTTCTTCCAAAAATTATTTTAATGTTCAGTAATATATTTTTTTGTATTGAATTACATGTGCTGCTATTCAATAACAATTTCCATGTATTGTTTTCTATAAGTAAAATCAATTTTTTCGTGGTTACACTCAGGTTGGACATCAAAATCATCTTTTCATTTGAGTATCAGTTTGGATGCAGAAATGTATTTTATACCTGCAGCCCCAGGACTTTGACATCATTAAAGTGCTTGTGGATGCAGTAATGTGTGATCTATATTTAACTGCTTTGAAAACAATTAATTAATTTGAGTTAAATTAATTAAAGTTAATTAATAATTAATTTGAGTATAATTAAAAGTCAAGTACCATATTGTTTTAAGGTTAACATTGTTGACAGCTGAGACTTAATAGTACATTACATAGTTCAATAGTCTAGTACATTAATATCAGTGCCAAAATTGAATGCTTTTATATCAGAATATCATATGCCTTTAGACATACACTATTTAGTTTTGTTAATGACCTACTTTATTTAAGGCCCTTGTAAACCAAGTGGTGGGAACTATATACAGTCGATTCACCAAGAAACTTCCGGATGGATTGGTAGTGTGTGGAGTCTTCACGCGAGATTATCGCAATGATGTCATGAATTCTCAGGTATGTTTTTATGGGTGTTTTAACAGATAATAGTAATGACTTTTGTATTCTGTCTGGCTTCTGAAAATGTTAATTCTAATTATAACAATTGTGTCACTACTAAATACAAAGTTTAGGAAAAATCTAGGCATACCTGGACTGCTTACCAGAAACTTTCAGTGTATGGCATACAGCCGTAACTGTTCATCCTGTTCGTTCATTGGGGGTTGGACTAGATGATCTCCAGAGGTCCCATATCATTCTGTGATCATTAGGGGAAGCAGTTGATTATGGGCTCTGGTTACAAGAAAAGACATTGAAATCCTTTGGTTGCCATCATACAACAGATGCCTCGCAGAAGTCCAGGTAGAATACCTTGGTAGCTCTTCCCTTGTCCACTGATGTAGTCACTCCATCATAGGCGGCCACTAGTTGGTCTGTCTTGTAGTGGAGAGCCCAGAACTAGACACAGGAGTCCAGGTGTGGCCTTATCAGTGCTGAGGGGAAGGATTCCCTGCCTTGATTTTTTGGTGACACTCCTCCTAATGCAGCCCAGGATGCCATTAGCCTTTGTCATTAGAGCACACAGCTACCTTCTGTTCAACTTGCTGTCTACTGGGACCCTCAGGTCCTTTTCCACAGAGCTGCTTCCCAGCTGGTTGGCCCCCAGCATACACTGGTGCATGGGGTTGTTCCTCCCCAGGTGCAGGACTTTGCACATCTTCCTTTTTTGCTTCATGAGGTTCATATCAGCCCATTTCTCCAGCCTGTCTTGGTCTCTCTGGATGGCAGCATGACCCACTGGTGTATCAGCCACTCTTCCCAGTTTGGTGTCATCAGCAAATCTGATGATGAAAATAATGCTTTACAAATGTTTCTTCTTAGATACTAGTGACTGTGCCTCAGTGTTTAGAAATCTTGATGCTGTCTCCTCGCTGCCAGAAATGGACCAAACGAATACAATATGTTATATTTGACGAGGTAGGTATCTATTAATGGTAACCAATTTAACAAATATATGGAAAATCTTGACCAAAAATGCCGGTGACTCAATTTTTCGTTACATGCATTATTGCAAGTAAAAAACCCCAACTTTCAGAAATATTATTTCAGACTTAACTTGCTTTTTCCTGTTCATTGAGCATGTGTATTTACTCCAATGAAAGAACTTAAAACACTGTTAGTCCTCAAGAGGACATACAGTTCAGTCAAAACTACCAGGAACTTCTTTATTTCTCTCAAGCCAGTTAAATGAGAAACTAAAAGTAACCACTGTCGTCTGAGTGGCACAAATAGAGCATTCCAGACTGGGATCATACACGTTTCACATGAATACGGTATTTGTCAGTCTTTCCAGGGAAAGTCAGTGATTAATCTTGCTAATTCCTTCTGTATTCTTTCTTGTATATTGAATTAATTGCTAATGGCACCAGTCAGTATCTATGATACAAACAGTGAACGTAGTATTGAAATTTAAACTAATTTTCTATCCAGTGAAGTCTGGAGAGGGATTTACTGGATATTTGGTTTGGATCTCACTGGCATTTGCTACAACATAAGAATTACTTCAGTACTGATCTTGCCAAACTTTTGATTTTTGCAAAGCACAAAGTAATTCCTGTTATGGATGCGCTTTGATAAGGAACATTTCTTTTCCTTTAATCCTTTTGCCGAAAAATGTAGGTCCATTGTCTTGGCGGTGAAATTGGAGCAGAGGTTTGGGAGCATCTCCTGGTAACAATTCGGTGTCCATTTTTGGCACTTTCTGCTACTGTCAGTAACCCAGAACACCTAACTGAGTAAGTGTGGAATTTTCTTGCTCACAAGAGCATATTTAAACTGAATATGAGGTGTTTTAGACAGAGAGGTCAATTGGGAGGCAACTGATTTGGAGTTATGTTGTTATATGTATTATGCTACCCTTTCTCCCCCAATGACACAAAGTAATACTGGAGCTTTTAACTCTGTAACAGGCACTACTATTCTTTCAGACCCTATAACTGAGCTGTGCAGAGAAATTTAGGAAGCTTTTATATCTGTTTGAATTGCCAAAGCCTGATAAGCACACTTGTCCATCATCAGTCAGAGAAGACACCTGCACTATTATTTATGTATATAATGGTGCTATTTCACATTTTTCATTTGCACTCTGGGATAAGCTGGAGAAAATTGCACTGAAGATGGTGAGAGGGGGACTGAAAATTCTAGAGGAGAAATTGAGCGGATTGTAGTAATTCATCTATTATAGCTCTAGCAATTTTGTTAAAATATTTTTACAACTTTTGTTCTTGCACTGTAGGTGGTTACAGTCTGTGAAAAGGTATTGGCAACGTGCAGATAACAGAATAGAAGGAAGCTCTTCAAACTCTGAAAAGAACTTTGCAAGAAAATGTAAAGTAAAATCTGAAGTAAAAGAACAAAAGAAATCCTATCGTGTTAGACTAGGTGTGTATGAGAATATTTTGTAACTAAGAAATAAATTTCAGTGTTATTTCTGCTGTTTTTTTTTTAATGATGGTGTGTGAACTTAAGTGTATTTTGTGTTGGTTTTCTTTTAAATAAAAACAAACCTTGCAGGATTAAGTACTTGCTTTTTAAAACAACCAAATGCATCGTGACAGCATTTTTTTCTCTTCACAGTCCTGTATGAAGAAAGATATAATGATTTGGAAAAATATGTGTGTTCGCTAAAGGGCGGTGATTTTATCATTGAACATTGTCATCCGTGTGCTGCATTAACAGTCAATCATGTAAGCATAATACTGGTGTCAGTGCTGTTTAGCAACTGTTATGTTTAGGCAAGATGGATTCCATCAAAATGATTCTTTTATTTTTCTTTTGTTGAAACTCCTTGCAGATTGAGAACTACGGTATTCCTTCAGATCTTTCTCTGTCTCCACGAGAGAGCATCCAGCTTTATGACACAATGGTAAAAGTCTGGCCAGCGTGGCCAAGGGCACAGGTATGTATACACAGATGTGGGCAAAATATATCAAAAAAAAAGATAACAAAGTACTGCAATGTTTTATATTAATGTTGTTTTCCAGGAGCTAGATCCTGAGGAGTTTGTGTCTTTCAAAAATAAAGTAGTAATAAAAAAGCTAGATGTGAGGAAATACGAACAGGAACTGAAGAAAGAACTAAGCAAATGGATTGTGCTTGGCCAAAGACGGAAGGTAACAATTGTTACAGGGCCCTTTCTTTAGATTGTGTACAGGTTTAAAATATGAATAGTTATATTTAATAATATAATTATGGGAGTTTCTCCTCCCATAATTATTATTTATTAGGCTTAACTGCTGCTGTACTTGAAAGATAAGCAGTAATATTTGTGGCATTTCCGTAAGCATTTTCAAGGTGATGTTTTCACAAGGTTCTCTTGGAATCAAACTTCTGATACTGCTGTGACATTTCAGTTCCTGATTCCTTTAGGTACCTCCTACAGTTAGTAAGAATACTGTACCATTGCTCTGCTTTTTTAGTCTACCTCATTATTGCTGCTCATTTGAAACCTCCTGTGTAACCACAGACAGTATGTATGTTTCCATGTTAAAGATAAAAATTAAAGCAATGAGCAGAAACTTGAGTCCTTGATTGGAGGCCACCTATTCCTATGTCATGGATGGTGTGAATGGGAATATGAGGGGGTGGTGAATCAACAACAAGGACAAAATAAAGAATACTTGGGGAAAAAATATTTCTTGAAATGTGACACTTAAATGTGAAAATGTATCATAATCATTTATGTTAGTGATACTTTATTGTTTGCCCAGTGATGGTAGCCAGCAATGCTACAACAGTTTGCATTTTGAGTTCTTACCAAAGTCAGTTGATAACTTGCAGACCTTTCACTCTCTGTGGCTACTGCAGTTCTGAGTGATTTAAAAAATTTGAGCTGATAGAAGTTGACACAGGAAAATTGAGTCTTCATATTTGTTAGCCTCTGGCCAGAAGGTTCTGCCATTCACATCTCCACAATAATACTACTTTGGTCAGGTGAATTTGCTACTGGAGCACCTTAAGCCCAAACCTGTGGATTGCTCAGAAAATGAAAAGTGGAAGCATTTTGCAAGCTTTGTTGATAAATTGCATGAGATGGATAAGTTGCCTGCCATATTTTTTATGTAAGTATTTATATTCCATGTATTATATGTGTATCACCTATATTCAGATTAATGGCTTTTAGAAATAAGCATTGATATGGCTTGGCAAATGCCATTTATATAATATTTGTTACCTTTGCTATAAAACAAACCAAGTAAAGGCCTACAAGATCTATCAACCCACTAAAGGTTTAACTGAAATAAAACTGGGCGGATTTAATTACTGTGTGGAAAGGGTAGAATCCATGCATGATGTCTGAGAAAACAGCAAGAAACTGAATCACATTGAAAATAGGGTCAGATTCTCAGTTGCTTTCCCACAGTGTAGTCAGCAAAACTAGTGGAAAGTGTACGCTCTTTATTTAGAGGTGCAAATGGTGTATGTAGGGGCAGATTTGCTAGGGAAAAGGGTGGAATAAGGTTCTATTAATGTGTGCATTTGTCACATTGTGACGGTTCTACTGCGTAGCCTCTGACAGTCTCATCTTATATCCAGTGACATGCATCAATCAACCTGTTTTGCATCTATGTGAGATGTAATTCCATAACATCAGACATGCACAGCTTTGAGCCTCCTGACAATACCGTTATTGTCAGTGATATTGCTAATATTAGTAAAGTAGGCATATACCTCAATGCTGGATTTTGATAATAAAAAGAAGCTTCTTCTCAGTAAAGAGTTGTCTAGTGCATATTCTTACTGTAATAATGCATAGTAACGATCATGAAAAAATGGAAAGTTTTCTCATCTCAGTACAAAGTCTTGCCCTTCCTTACAATGGTCACTTTGATAGTTCGGGGTAGAATGCTCACTGCTGTTTTAGTTCTCACATGCTTGATGCTGATAAAAAGATGTTTCTGAAAGAACTATTGAAAGGAAGAAGCAAAAAGTGAATATACATACTGATGACATATCTCAAATTACTCTAGTTGCTGGTAAATTAATTTTTTTTTCCATTTCACAGTGATGGTCTAGTTGTAAATTAATTTTATGGCTGTTTTCAAGGTGAAACTCACAGTTTTCAAAAGGATTCTTAGAGATTTGTAATTCCCACATATAAGGAATAATTTCAGGGCTGCTGTTTGAACAGTAACATCAGTTTGGGGTACTCAATTGGAAGTTTCAAGGTGCTCCCCCTTAGGGGAGATGCATAAGTACCTTCCTCTTATCTACCTTGGAACGATGAGTCCTTAGAAATTCTTGGTGACTTACGGGTCTTGTAAGAGACCAAGAGTAGAGTATGAATATCCTAGACATTTGATGTTGGTGAGACAAAGTGGGGAGACAAGAGAACATTCCAGACCAATGAACATGGAGGCAGAACTTAGTGGTACCTACTTGGAGGATTAGGTACAGAAATCCGTTATCTAAGAGTCTTTTAAGGCACAGGGGTAGTGTAACAGCACTTGATAGACCTTCCCAGTGTCTTTGTAGTCAGACAAGGGGCAAGAGTCAGACAGAATGAAAAAATTAAAAATCTCTCTAGTTAAATGTCCCAGTTTTGAGAAATGGTGGTGGAGAAGAAAGGGATGAATAGCCCTCACAAGTAGTAGACAGTGACTCGGAGTAATAGACTGAATTTTATGCTTCATTGGTGCTGGTAAGCTTTTTCTTCCTAAGCCACTATTGATGAATTAGATTGCAAAGCAGTCATCCTGTATGGTGTTATGTTAGCGTGGAATTAATGGAGACTCCTGAGAGAGCAGGTATCAGAGCTGTATAAGCCAAATTGCTATTGCAGCCATCGGTGGTGGGGAAAAAACCCAGTACTTAGTCTGCTTTTCTTTTGTTAAGAGCCACCAAGGAAAGCAACAGGCTGGCACCGGTTTAGTACTCATTGTAGCTGAATAAACTCAGTGATAGAGAGAAATTAGATCATTCAGTCTGAACTTCAAAGAGGGGAAAAACCCAGTAAATTGCAAATGACTGTTATTGAGCTCTGTCATCCATGAAGATTTGAAAAGCTTAACTTTAGGAGAGGTTACATCCAAGCCTTAAAATCTGTATTTGGTCTTTATGGAAGAAAGGATGAAGTCCAGTTTTTGATCCTTTTCTTGGTGACTGGCAGATTTGAATGGCTTGTGACTATTCTAATGGAAGAGGATGTAACCTTACCATGTGCTGCCAACACCTTGTATGGGTTTAGTTAAGATGATCTGCCTGCTACAATAAGAATAATAAGTCTTCACCTGGGTTAAACTCCAAACAATACTGAAAAAGCTACGAGGAAGAGCAGCTATGTAGAAGACCAAGAAAGACAGGCACTGATTCTCAACTGGGTAGTTGAGAAGAATTAAAATTACTTAAGATATAATTTACTTTATCTGTATGTCTGAGCGTCTGGCTTAGGGAAAGGTAGAGTTGAGCAACTTTCTACAGATAATTTATTGGCAGAACCGTTCTACTTTTTACCACTCAGTTTTGGAATAATAGCAGTTTGAAAGTGAACATGGACTATGTTTTGGAGATGGAGTAGGGATAGGCTCCTAATGATTAGATTCTAACTATTGTCAGATGATAAGCCTCACTGAATATTATTGTAACAGCACTACATATAAATAAAAACTCTATTGGAGTTCACCTAATTGATGTATAATACGTACTATTTACTTTAAGATTTAACGTGGATTCAGTGGAATGTGCAGCCAGGAATGTATTCTTCACTTTGGTGAAAAAACAAAAAAGTGAACAACACCCTAATACTGAGAAGGATAAAGAACATTTAAGGGATGAACTAAGAAAAGTGAATAAACAGCTAGCAAAATTGAACCCCAAGTAAGTATTATAAATATATATTATTAAAACACTATTATGACCGAGCATAATTTTGTGACAACTTGTTTCTGGGGAATGTACCTTACAGCAGCACATTCATCCAGCTGCAGTGTAGCAGTTCCTGGTCCTTCTTGTGCTCTAGCAACCCACACAGTGAGAGCAGCTACATGGCAGATAACCATCAGCAGTACCTACTGCACAGTCAAGCAGCAGGAAGATACCAGTGTTGCTGGTGTTGTGTAAGGTGCTGGCACTACAACATAAGAATCAAAGAGAGAGACCAGACCTGATTATATGAGAGTGGTCATTTTGGACTAATTCACTACTGAGATATCAAGATATCAGATAGCTCTTTCTCCAGACAGTAACTTTTGTCATGCATCTCTTAAAAATGGTGTGGCATCTGACCCTCATGCTGGGTCAGCCACTGCAGGAGAATGTGTTCATAGTTTAGCCTCACCATGGCTGGTTTCAGTGGTGGTTCTCTGAAGTATGGGTTCACCTGGCTGGTGAGATGTTCTTTGAATATTTGTCAGACTTTTGCTTGGATTGTACTGTGTTTGTTTCCTCCTTAAGCTTGAATTTTCTTAATTTTGTGATAGGGTGTGAATTATTATAAGGCATTTGGCAATTAAGTGTGGGTACAGTTAGGGTTGTCAGAAACATAAAACATCATGGTTTTGCCCTCCTAATCATGGCAATTTACAGTGCATTCTTTGGACATAATATCATGAAAGAATGAACTTAGCTAACTTGAATAGTAGTAAGTGAGAACTTGAAAATCCAGTAGGAATTTAGACACATATTTAGACATTGATGTAGCTTGAAAATCTGTCTCTAAATACTCTTCCCTCTACTCTTTTCTTTAAGTCCTGTCCTAAATACTTACAGTCTCTATCATTATTGGCAGTAAATCCATCCCATTTCTCTTTCATGTTCAATTCTTCTACTGTGCAACCTTGTTAGCTTACTAATTTGCTAAATGAGGTACTTGCATTTGCTGTCTTCATCTTCTTTTGTTTTTATATATCACCATAATTCCTCCTCTCTACTTCACCCAGAATTACTTGTTGTTTTGTACACAAGCTGTGGTAAAAGAAAGCTGTTAGGATTATCAGTAAATTTACATTAACAGATCTACCTACATATTTGAGCCTGCAGTTTAAAAGGGGATGAGTCTGTATCTTTCAGTACCCAAAGAATATTTTAAAATCAAGAAATGAATGTTAATTACAGAAATAATATTTTTAATTGTATATTGTATACAGGGATACCAAAAAGATGAGCCCCAGTAAAATGGACAACGTGGTATATCTTTTGACTACAAAACAACAGTTAGAACAAAGACTTAAAAAGCTAACTGATATCCCTTCTACATGTAGTTATGCTGATCCTAAAGCAGTGGATGGAGATGTAAGTAATTCACTGATGATTGTAACAGGGTTTTTGTTTTGTGTGTCTAAAATGCATGAATTTGTGCATAAATACAGAGAAAGCATAAAATGTGTGATGCAGTTGTACTTAATAACAGTACAGATTAACTTTATGAAACATTCTGAATATTTCCATTTAAATTTGGTTCCAGGTATCAGTCTTAGATAACTTTATTTTTAAGACGTATGAACAACTTTCATTCTGCTAAATAAAAAGATGTTGACTTATTCTTGTGATAGGAGTCCTGGGACTTATACTACGACTAATTCATTTCCATGAACTATCAGCAATACAGTTCTTTTACTTGTTAATTCAGATGTCAGATCCTGTTTTTCTGACTGAGTCATCAGCATAGACTACATGGCACCTCTGTGTGCTTATCAAAACATTTGTAAGCCATTCATATCTTGTAAAAATACTAAATATAAGTTCCCACTCTAAGCTTAAAAGCTTTAAAAGTTTTAGTCCTCACAAAGCAGAATTTTCCATGCTCTTCAATGTATTTACATGCCCTGAGGAAAGAAAAAGTGAGAAAAGCACTGAAAATCTGCAGATGTCCATCAGAAATATTAATGCATGTATTTGTATACAAATAATTAAGGATAATTTAAGAAAGAGATTCATATGATGTGATTTCCAGCAGTAGTGGGTGACTGCACCAGTCAAGATCCAGGAAATTCCCTCTGGTCTAAAGTTCCTGAAACATGACTGTGATTTATATAGCTGTCTCTTCACAGCTGTTTTGGGTGCTTTTTTTAATTAAAAAAAATTAATTGTGGTATATAGCTCTTACTTCAGAGGAAAAAATGTTCAAAATTTTGATGAAGCATCTTGATAATCCTTCCTGCTTTTTGTGATGCGTCTTGAAAGAGAAGAAAATTCTGTGTATTGTGACCAAACGTGAAAATTCTCATGATTCCTTATGCTGGGAACTTGGGATCCCAGTGGCATATTTGGACTGCTGTCAGCCAGCATGGAAGGAATGTTGCTTTCCACAGTTGCACATGGGTAAAGGCAGTGAAGAAGTTGCTTGGACATTGGAAAAGATGACACTTAGCTATAGAGCGAAGTTCAGAAAATACTGAAAAAGCTCAATTCAGTGCTATTTCTGAGTTTGGGAAAGGGAAGCTTCCAACTACGTAGTGAGATGAGATGGTGGTACTGAGCAGGGATGACAACCAAAAGCAAAAGTATAATCTTCACAAAGCTACTTAGAAATTTGTTCAATGATAGTGGCTCACAGTACATGGTCATGAGGCCATGCTTTGAGTGGGAAAGTCATGAATACGTAGGCTTGTCATGTCTGGTTGCATCTAACTGCACGGTATGACAATTGGCATTGGTTGCAAAGGTGAAAAAACCTGGTAGTATATAGAAGTGTGCTGAAAAGCCTGGATCTGTTGTCATAATGAAGCTACTTATGGTACACATCCAATTATATACTTTGGACTTCAGGTTCGCTGAAGATCATGAACAGCTATATTTGTCTGTAGTGCTTGGAATTTTATCAGATAAGACTTTTTTTCATTAACAGCACCTGGTTGTGGTTAATGCTTGACATTTCTTTCTATTTGTAGACTTTGAGGAAGATTTTTCATCGAATTAGGTTTGAGAGAAAAGGTTACCTGCAGCAAACAATGGCACTGAGGGGCATTGGGTACCATCATGCATCTATGAATGCCAAGGAAAGACAAGTAGTGGAGATGCTTTTTAGGATGGGATATATCAAGGTTGGTTAATTAGAATCAGTTTTGTTTTTTTTTTTTAATTTTAGTTACTCCATATGTTTAATTAAAAAAATATAGTGTAACCTTTCACCAGTGGTAAAATACATTGCATTGACTTTGTCATGCTCATTAAAAGATGTTGACATGAAGGTTTCCAAACAAATAAAATAAACTAAGTGAACTGATAGCTGTAAAACTTTACTTCTAACTAAGAGTTTCTATCTGTCAGATTAGTTTATCATAGAATTATAGAATCATTTAGGTTGGAAAGGACTTTTATGATTGAGTCCAACCATAAACCTAACACTGCCGAGTTCATCACTAAACCATGTCTCTAAGCACCACATCTAAATGTCTTTTAAATACCTGTAGGGATGGTGGTTCAATCACTCCCTGGGCAGCCTGTTCCAATGCTTGGCAACCCTTTCAGTGAATAAATTTTTCCTAATATCCAATCTAAACCTCCGCTAGTGCAACTTGAGGCTGTTTCTGCTTCTCCTGTTGCCTATTACTTGGGAGAAGAGACTGACCCCCACCTCGCTACAACCTCCTTTCAGGTAGTTGTAGAGGGTGACAAGGTCTCCCCTCAGCCTTCTTTTCTCCAGGCTAAACAGTCCCAGTTCCCTCAGGCACTCCTCAAAACACTTGTGCTCCAGACCCCTCACTAGCTTTGTTGCCCTTCTCTGAACATGCTCAGCACCTCAGTGTCTTCCTGGTGGTGAGGGGCCCAAAACGGAATTCTGTATTTGAATTGCTGTATTCGAAGCACAACCTTGCCAGTGCCGCGTACAGGGGGACGACCACTTCCCTCCTCCTGCTGGCCACACAATTTCTGATACAAGCCAGGATGCTATTGGTCTTCTTGGCCACCTGGGCACACTGCTGGCTCATATTCAGCCAGCTGTCAACCAACACCCCCAAGTCCTTTTCCACTGAGCAGCTCTCCAGCCACTCTTCCCCGAGCCTGTAGCGCTGCATGGGGTTGTTGTGACCCAAGTGCAGGACCCGGCACTTGATGGTGTTGAACCTCATACCACTGGCCTTGGGCCATCGATCCAGCCTGTTCAGATCCCTTTGTAGAGCCTTCCTACCCTTGAGCAGATCAACACTCCCACACAACTTGGTTTTGTCTGCAAACTTACTGAGGGTGCACGTGATCCCCTCATCCAGATCATTGATAAAGATATTAAACAGAACAGGTCCAGTACTGAGGCCTGGGGAACATCATCTGTGACCGGCCGCCAACTGGATTTAACTCCATCAATGACAACTCCTTGGGCTCAGCCATCCACCCAGGATTTTTTTACCCAGCAAAGTGTACTCCCATCCAAGCCATGAGCAGCCAGTTTCTCCAGGAGAATGCTGTGGGAAACAGTGTCAAGGCTTTACTGAAGTCTAGGTAGAAAACATCCACAGCCTCTCCCTCATCACTTAAGTGGGTCACCTTTCATAGGAGGAGATCAGGTTAGTCAAGCAGGACTTGCCTTTCATAAACCTATGCTGACTGGGCCCGATCACCTGGTTGTCTTGTACATCCTGTGTGATGGCGCTCAAGATGATCTACTCTATAACCTGCCTGTACTTCCCCAGACCTACCTTCCAGCCTTTCTTGTAGATGGGTGTCACATCTGCTAACTTCCAGTCAGCTGGGACCTCCCCAGTTAGTCAGAACTGCTGATAACTGATGGAAGGCGGCTTGCTGAGCACTTGCACCAGCTCCCTCAGTACCCTTGGGTGGATCCCATCTGCCCCCATAGACTTGTTGGGTGTCTAAGTGGTGTAGTGGTTCACTAACCGTTTTACCTTCATTCTACTCCCCATCCCTGTCATCCAGCTTGGGGGCCTGGCTACCCAAACAACAACTGATCTTACTTATTACCTTCTTTGCTTCAGTCTTTAAGAGTACCTCAGCCTTTGTCACTATGTTTTCCCTTAGCCCTCCTTTTGTTGTTAATGTATTTATAGAAACATCTTTTGTTGTCTTTTACCAGACCAGCCAACTCAATGTTTTTTTAATTAAACAAACTGTATAGTATTATATTTTTTACTGTCTTCACGTAATATTTCAATTTATGTTCCATAAAAGATGCAGTATAAACTTTCAAGACACAAGTGTTTAATATGCATATGTAATAGCTTTGTGAACTACACTGAAGAGTGAAATTCGTGTTTGTTCATAGCTCTGTTAAAGTCACCAGATTAAAGTTTAGCCGTATGAAAAATGATAGTAATGTTCCTGTTGATTTATGTTGGGTATTACAGGTGGTTTTTTTTTAAACTGTATATTGCTATTGCTAATAGATATATTAATGTTTCGTGTTTTATAGGTAGTCACAGCTACTTCAACACTTGCTCTAGGAATCAACATGCCATGCAAATCTGTTGTCTTTGCTGAAGATTCTGTCTATTTAGATGCCCTAAATTACAGACAGGTATGGAAACAGAACACTTATTTCTTTGCACTTAAGAACAGTGCACATGTAGCTGTCATCATACACAAAATCAGAAAAATGTCTTTTTTTGACATATACTTCTGGGTATGTTCTGAGTTTTAGTTGTTCATTTTGGTGACTAATAGTTTTAGCTAAGGTGGTTTTTACTAATGTTTCATAACTGCTAGCCCACAAATAATGTATGTAGTCAAAAGACCTTTTACAATTGCTCAGTATATTAAAGGCCATATGGGCCAGATACAGTTGATGGTATTACCTGACAGGTAGCTCTCAAGTGTTAGTGTGAGTGGATCTATTCAATAGCCAGACCAACGTGTACCTCCCTTCTGCTGCACATAAATGATATGACTCCAGCTTTGTCACATCATCTGGAACAAGGGCTAGGTCCTTGCAACCGCCCCTGACCAACAATAGGTGACCCAAACAAGGGAATACATCCTTAGGCAGCTTCTCCCTACTCTTTATTCATATTCCCTGCTCTTTATTCATACTGAGACTACCTCTGCCCCAAATCTACCCAGAAATAATTCAGAGCTAAAAGTGAGTTGAAAACAAAGCTGGTGTATGGGTATAAATTAAGTTAAAACTTACCTTGAAAACATATAAATGTCAAAAAAGCATGTGAGAGAATGTAAGTATTCTGGCCAGTGTTTAGGTCTTCTGTCAAATTTGGAAGTTCGTATTTTAAAACGTAAATAAACCCACCACGTTTGCAAACCAGCTATATTTGAGATACAACATGTTTTGCACACACTATTTTAATAAATCTGCATAAATGTTTTATTGAGACTGTATAGATGGTAGTACTATATGCAAATTCAGTATATTTTACTTAAAAATTAATAATTTTATTATTTTAATAACATAATTATTAAATATTTTATTCGTAGATGTCAGGACGAGCTGGAAGACGGGGACAAGATATGATTGGAAATGTCTTCTTCTATGATATCCCACTGCCCAAAGTTGAAAGGCTTCTCAAATCCAACGTACCACAGCTGAAAGGCCAGTTTCCTCTGACTGTTACCTTAATATTGAGACTCATGCTGTTGGCTGCGAAGGCTGATGACAAAGCAGATGCCAGAGCAAAGGTTTAATATATTTTTCTTAGTACCACTTTAATTAAATTATAATGTCTCCTTAACATGAGCAGAAACTTATGCACTTCAAAAGTAAGCAGTCTGCCTCCAAATGAAATTGCAGACTGCTTCTAGTACGTCTGCCATCTTCTCCGTAGTATTATACTGTCCATTTTCATGCATTTATTCTATGGAATATTTCCATTAACTTGGACAATCAGAAAGTCTTCCAATATTTAAAATTTCAGCCTTATTTGAGGAAAAGATGTGAACATATATTTCCATAGGGAAGAGGGGAGCTATGAAATGCTATCTCAAATAAAACAATGAGAAAATTCTATTACTCATCTGTTTAAATCCACATATTAACCCTTTGGAATCAAAGAATTATTATTCTTGCCATTTAGTGCAGTGATTTAAGTAAACAACCCATGACGATGATTACAAATTAGTCAGAGATCTCCTCTTGTAATTATTGAGGAACTCTTACCTCCAGTGATCTGTTTTTTACATCCACTCCAGCATATAGACATTTATTTTCAAGGACTCACTGAATGAACTCAGACATGTTGTCTTAAGGTAACAAAATAAGTTAGTAAAACTCTGTGTTAAATAGTAAAACATTAAAATGTTGTTAAAGCGTAAGGAATAATTTCAAAACTTCCTGGTTTTAGTTTAATGATATTTAAATCCTTGTCTTGTAGATCTCTGTATGAATTTCATGTAATTAACTTTGCAAACCTCAGCATAAGTTGAGAAAATGCACAGACATCTGGCAGACAGAGGATGGACTTTTTCACAAGGTTTTCTAGGAGTTAGATATTCAATTTAAATAAAAATACAACGTAATCCCCACCCAGCATTTTTTAACCTGAAAACCAATTGATAAAGCATAAAAGCTGGATATTGAATTTCTTTGCTTGTTACAATATTAACATTCCCTTGGATTTCTAATTTTGTCTTTTTTTTTTTTGTTAACCTATTTGTTTGACCAGGCATTGTCAGTGTTGAAACACTCACTGATGTCATTCAGAAAAGAAAGATATGCTGAAATATTAAAAATTTATTTTCTATTTTCCTTGCAATTTCTTGTCAAAGAGGTAGGTTTTAACTTGTTCTCATAAGGGGTAGTTCTTCTTAAATCTACAGATTCTCATTTATTTGTGTTAGTATGCTTTCATTTAAAGAACCACAGATTTTTTATTCCATAGCAACAAGCTATCTCTTTCGGCTAGAAAGAAATTTAAGGAAACCGATAAAATTAGGGTGCTTTAAGTTTATGGTTAATTCTGAGCTACTTATGTTAAGGAATAAATTCAATGGGGAAAGTCTTATGGTATGGTTTATATGATTACAAATTGATTAACAAAGTAAGAGTTGTCCATCTATATTGTATATGAAGATGCATGCATGTGAAATGAGAGGGGTTTAAAAGATGCTAAGGATGACATGATTTCCAAAATCCTGGGAGGAATTATATTTCTAACAAAAATTTAGGAAGTAGATCTGACTGAAAATTAGTGGTGTACATATCCGTAGGAGTAGTTTCAATTTGATGTGTACCATTTTGGAAAGTTTTTATACATTATTCCATTTTGGTTTACAGCCCAGAACTACAGACAGTAAGAGGCACCAATAATCTGTGCCAAGATTTCCCAGTCCTGCTGCCAGTAGGAGCCCTAAACAACATTTCTTCCTTCTCAGCTGGGTGTCCCTTGTATGTGAGACCAGGAGTCTGTGATTCCCATTGAGGAGAAGAATCCAGTCAATGTACAAGAGAGATCAGTAATATTTACAAAAAGTTAAAATTAGTGTAAGAACTGGACAAAAACTGGCCCACATACCTAGTAGCCTGTCTCCAATAATTTCCCCAGGGAACTGTATTAAGATAAAAAGAAAAATAATAAAGGGCAACCATATAATGATGATTCTCTGGATACTTCCTACTTTCTTACAGGGCATGATGCAGTGATCTCTGAGAGGAGAGGTGCACTTACAGCCTTTTATGGAGTTTTATTGCATGAGTTTCACTTGTTTTTTGAAACTATATAAGCTTCTAGCACCCAAACATCTTGCAGCAACAGATTTGACAGATCACTGCTTTCTGTGTTTTTTTATCCCATTAAACATTTGGGTTAATAGTTTTTTTTTAGTGGAAGTTGCATCAAATCTTATTTTGGTGACTGTATGCAATTTTCATTTGCAACATGATCAAAATTGGCAGTAAAACTATGAAGTCAAGATCTGTGCTTTGCACAGGGAGATGAAGATCTCATGGAAATACTCAAATAGTTGGTGACTTGTTTTTCAGTAAGGACAAATTTTTGCCTTTTAGTGGAAACTGAATGGTCTCAGTAGGTACCTATGCATTAGGTTGAATGACTATTGTTCTAAATGCAACCATTTTATATTTCTGTTGTATCCAAGTTCATCTTTCACAATTAAGCTTGTTTTGCTTTTACATTAAATAGGGCTACTTGGATCAAGAGGGTAACCCCATAGGATTTGCAGGACTTGTGACACACTTGTACTATCACGAACCTTCAAATTTTGTTTTAGTGAGCTTTCTTGTGAAAGGTTTATTCCACAAATTGTGCCAGCCAATTAAAGGTAAATAATACTCTATGCATCTTAATTGCAGTCTCTGGCAGGCTCTGTAAGCCTAAGAGTTCTGAAATTTTCTGGGTACCTTCTCTCTGCTGCCACCTTCTGCTGCCTACCCTTCATCCTCATGTCCTTGGCCTGTGCTTCTACGTGCTTATATTTCTGTCTGAGAAAGCAGAGGCACACATATGGCAATGCTGGTATCATGAACCTGAATTTACTGTTTGTGAAACATTCTGGTGAGGTAGAGAAGAATGCTATACATAGAAAAATCAATAATTCTGACTCCTGAGCAAGAGTTGAATGCCATGTAACAAATAAGGTGGATGGCCGCTCTGAATATCAACAATTTTAAAAAAATGAAGTACTACTAATGTCTCATTACATGAGTAAAATCCATTCTGAGGTATAATGCAGTATGTGAATATTTAAGAATACAGTGTTAATTTCTATGTATGAGTTGCTTAGTTATCTACCAGAGTTTTTTGTACATAAGGAGTTGATCTTTATCCAACAAAGCTGTGCATAACCTCTGTCATGACAATGGCAGCTGGGAAGGAAACTCCTGAATAAGACTTGTTTATTTTAAGCATAAAAGAAAATTACTTTTTTTTTTTTTTATACTTTCATATTTAACCCAAGTACTTTATGTTTTGACATAGGCTCAACTGTTTTTTCAGAAGATGTTATGGAAAAGCTAGTCCTCATTCTAGCAAACCTCTTTGGGAGAAAACATCTTCCAGCCTGCTCAATGAAATATAAACGAAAATTTTGCCAGTCAAAGGTAGAGAAAGCATTGGTCTTTACTGTAACTTCTGTTGTGTACCACTTCAGTGAACTCGTTTCGTTTTGTGAGAAAGCCTAGTATCATTATAGATGTAGAGTAATCTGGGTCACCAGCAGGTAGCTCCCCACCCAGCTGCTCTCTTACTCCTCCATCCCAACAGGATGGGGGAGAAAATAGGATGGAAATGCTCATGGGTTAGGACAAAACCAGAGAGACTGCTTATCAGTTATGATCATGGGCAAAACAGCCTCAACTTGGGGAAAACTAAATTAATTTTGTGCCAATTGAAATAGATATTGATAGTGACAAAAGAAAAAAAAAAATTTCAACACCAACTTCCCCCCCCTCCCCTTCCCCAGGCTCAACTTTACTCCTTCATTGCTGACTCCTTTACCTCCCCCTTACCCCAAGCGGTGCAGAGCTGCTGTGAATTGAGTTGTTGTGATGGAATTTTTAACAGCTTGCTCTGCTGCTCCTTTCTCCTTACACATCACCCCTGCTCCAGGGTGAGACCTCTCCCTGGGTTGCAGACCTTCAGGATAAAACTGCTCCAGTGTGGGCTTTCTATGGGCTGTAGTTCTTTCAGGAGACACACAGTTCCCCTGGTGTTGGGTCTTCCACTGGCTACAGTGTGGATATCAGCTCCTGCACGACGGCCCCACTGAGAGGCGAGTCTGCTCCACTGTGGTCTCTGCTACAGACTGCAGGGGAATCTCCACTTCATCATCTGGAGCACCTCCTCCCCCTCTTTCTTTGATGTTGGTGTTAACACTGCAACTTCTAACTCTGCCTGTGTGATGTTTTTGCCCTTTCTTAAGTAAGTTTTCACGGAGGTGCTGCACCTGATGGGCTCAGCTCTGTCCTGTGGTGGGGCCATGGGAGCTGGCTGTGTCTGTCACGCAGCAGCCCTTCGCTTCTCACAGCAGACAGTCCTGAACCATGTACACCCCCTCTCCCTCCCAACACCTTGCCACCTACATGCAATACACATAGCTAGAATAATGAAAAAAGTACTTGCAGGATTAAAATAAAGAAGCCCTGATTTAACCACAGCAGCAGCATTTGAATGTCAGGTTAAATGAAAAGGATCAGATTATTCAAGTATGTTTTAGTGATGGCAGTAATTATACAGTTACTGTCATGATAGTGCAAAATGTAAAAGTGTGACACAGTGTTTCTTTGTACAACACAACTCAAGTATCTCTTCCCCAAATGACAATTTACTTTCTTCTCCTCCCTTTGCTAGAATTTTGTCTCCATCTAAGGATCTGTAGCTTTTTGTCACACATACCTAGAAGGACGCCAGCACGCTCCGTGGTACATGATGCTATAGACATAGGGCTTTTACCCAAAATAGGACCATATTAGCAGGATGAGCATTAACATTAGTTATGCACAAAGTTAACATACCATGGGTACAGGCAGAAAGTGGAACACTTGTAATGTGCTCCTATTGGCTCTTCTATGCAAAGCCTTAAAATTTTGGAGGACACAGCTATGGCTGGAACAACAAAGGAAACTTGTGAGCAGAAGATGCTTATGTGGCCAGTTTCCAGCAAACATTCCAGGAAGAAAAGTGTTATTTATATTTGAAAATTAGCTGGTCATGTAGGAGGGATTATGGGACTGCTGCGGTTCATGGCAGCAAAGCACTGGTCTGTTGTGTTGGTAAGGAGCCTGCTGAACACCAAGATCTGGGAAAGGCAGCCCTTTATAGAAAGCTGAGACATCTTTATTAAAGCTGTTGGCCAAGTATTCTGTGACTAAAAATCTATGAATTTTATACTTACTGTTTATCTTCTATACCTTTTTTTTTTGCACAAAATTCATGTTCATCTTTAAGATCCATTAATTCTAGATGATCAGACAGCCTGAGAAGTTGGGTAAAGTTTGGAGCTGTACTCTTTCTTTCTTTCTACTAATATGCTACATGTGTACTAATATTTTATCTATATGCCAATGTAGAACTGACACTTTTGGAGAAATTACCCAAATTAAGCAATAAACTGCATGTTATTTCAGGTCTTTCTGGAAGATCTGCCAAAAGACTTTGCAGATGCTGTAAAGGAGTACAACACCAAAGTAGAGGAAAATTTTGCTCATTTTCTTCTGACAGCTGCCAAGCTGGCAGATATGGAACAAGAATACAGACTTCCACTGTCAAAGACAGGTAGGAAGTGAAAAATTAATGCCTATTCATAATTTGTGAAATTGATTTTATTAGGAAAGTTAGGTTAATTCTTATTTTGTAAAGAAAAATGGTGACTTTAGTCATGCTAATAAAGAGGAATGATTTCTATTTCACTTTCGGATTACAACCATTAGAGATTGTATTGTGTACGCTAGAAGCTTTGTACAGGAAAAGGATCATTTTAATTGCTATTCTTTTATTGTTTTGTAGAGGAAATAAAAATCAAAGGGACTTTTTTATAAAAGGAAAAGATCTATTAAGTGTAATTATTGAATTAGAGCCTTTTTATCTAATCATCAATGCATTTGCACATCCTCAAATACTCAAATTGCTGTCTGAGACATACAAAGGTTAGATTTTCAACATCTGAACAGCCTTAAGATTGAACTAACAGTCAAATAAAAATTTTGCACCATTTTTAAAATCAACTAAATTACTTATGCCAATAAATGAGGTCCAATAACCAGTATCTTATCACCTGCTTTGAGTTTCAAGTCTGGGGATACCTGGATCATAAAGTTTTGTATAAAGTAGATGTCAACTTAATAAAAAGGTGAGTCACTGAGGGAGATGAACAGATAAGGTGAATGCAAAACAAGACTGCGTACTATGTATGATTTGAGATGGTAAATAGCAGTTTTCCATTTCCAGTACAGAGCACTGAAAAGTGCTGCATAACGGTATAACAATATCAACACTATAGTGAAATTCTATTTTTTTATGTTAAATTTACGATTGCTTATTTTAACAATGGAGGGACCTCACACCTTGATATGTTACCTGAAAAATGTAGGAAATTAAGAGCTGTAAATCCCAAAATGATGGAATTCGAAAGTAGAAGAGCAAAGTATGGGCTGCCTTGCATTTTCAGGATATATATTCCTTTATATATATTAGTGTTCCTCATGCTGTTTTCACCCAGGATGTGAGCTGTGGAAACTGAATTTCCTATTGTACTTGAATGGTAAATTTTCTTGGTTAAATAGAAGGTGTAATATAGTTGCATTCTTCCCATTTTGCTGAAGCTGTTTCACTTTGAAAGAAACACCCTTAAATATACAGAAACAGAAATACAAGATTAAACCATGTCCAGTTCAAGAGGTGGTAGAGACTTTTGTACTTACCGTAACTTGGGCAATGCTGCAAAAAAAATAACGTTAAACTCCTCAGATTTTTTTGTGAATGCCATAAGCAGTGTAACTCCAGCATACTTACCATAACATGAAGCAGAAAAGGTTGCAGCATAAGGATTGAAAGTATTGTTGACAACTTTGAAAGAAAGAGTAACTTTCTATTTAGAAAAGGAAAATCAAAAGTACAAGTATTTTTAGAAATAACTAGACAGGTCCTCTACAGGCAGCGACTGAAGTTACAGGGAGACCATAAGCCAACTGAAATGCCATGCTATTGTAAAACCAGAAATTCATACTGGGTTGCATAAAGCAGAGCGCTTGTATGCAACAACCTTCACATACTTTAGCTGTAACAGGGTCCTAGTTAGAATATTAATTCTTTAGAGCTCAAGACTTCAAGAGAAATGTTGGCTGGGAGTCCAGAGAAGAGCAATAAAGATTATTAGGTGTTTAGCTATTAAGACCTGTGAGTACAGGTTGAATAAACCTGTTTTTCTTCAACACAGGACAGAATAAAAGATGGGGGTAAAATAAGTCTTCTAACTGTAACACTCCCTTTGGTTTTGGCCCAGCTTCATGCTGTTGGCAATTTTGGCTACAGCTGAGTCAAGGAGAAAGGCTTAAGTTGTGAAGGGAGGGTTGAGATGTAATTAGTCTCATCACTAGAAAGCTCTTTCTTATATACTTGCATAGAATTTCTTATGAACAAAAGAAACAAACATGTATCAAGGATTTACGTTTAGAGGACTATTTCCTGTCATTACCTACTGAACTGGAAATTCCTTACTTTTAAAATGGATTGCTGAAAGGCAGCTGTGTCTGTATCGCTTACATTGTGTTTGAAATTTCTTGCCTAGATTTTACATCTAAGAATTGGCATGGCTCTGAACTAGCATCTTATTTGATGGACAACACCAAAAGCATATCTGCCATCTCGCCTTTCGCATGTTTAACTGGAGTGGTTGATAACCATCTATTTCATGGGGAGATCATTAATAAAGTAAGTTTTTTTTTTATGGGGGGCAGAATTTTATTGCAGTTCAATAAAAATAATCCTATTACTTTCCTCTTGCGTCTCTCGATGGCAGCTGTGCTCAAGTGTCACTCTTTTGGAGAAACAATTTGCAAGGCATCAGAAAAAAAAAAATCAGCACCGAGTACCATCACGTTATCACAGTGCAAGAACCACAGAATGTGGAAAAACAAAAATCTGTAAATAGTTTGCTTTCTTCCAAGGCCTCTGTTCCTCCTGACTCTGAGACATGTAAATTACTCTAAAATTTCAGATTCAAACCATATCCCTAGTTTGTTTTCTCTACCTCAGGAGTTATTTTAAAAAAAAAAAACACCCAATCACACAGTAGCCTGAAGGATCCTAGCAAAAGGATGCATTATTGCATTGATCGCTTCCTTCTCAACTAGGGTTTCAGTGATATTAGGTAGCATGTGAATTAGCTTAATTGTAATACACATCACCACCTTTACTGAGAGCTTGCATTTTGCTATAGTCTTCTACATGTGCTTTGTAGGCATGTTTGGGACTTATCATGACTCAAAATTCTGTATTAGGAAAAAATTGAATTCCTGCAACCAGGGATTTGAAATTCACTCTCACCCTTAAAACATTCCATGCTCAAGGTTGATTAATACATTCAAATCATCAGTGGGAGAGTCTGAATACACAGTCTGTGCACATGAAAAAATCCTCATCTAAAGCTCAAGAGAAATCCAGTCTAGTCAAACTTTAAACTACTCTGAAGGTCCCAGAGCTGCACTGGCAGCGTAAGTCACTTCACTAACAAACTCTCTCTGGTGTCTACAGCCTACATGTACTCATGCAGGTTTTTGGAGTGGTCCAGGATTAGAAATGTGGAACTTTCCAGGTGTGGGTCTAAAAGTGTAGGTTTGAAAAAAACAGGCATATAAACAAAGCCACAATAGCTATTCAGTGGATAATTCCTTTTCTTTTTTTTTAGGCTGTCTTACGTTCCCTTGGAATTAATGTCAATAACTGCCCCTTGCTTTATTTGAACAAGTATGATAATCAAGGAAGGAGGAGGCCGCTCAATGCGTATGCACTGGACTTCTACAAGCACGGTTCCTTGATTGCATTGACCACTGACAACTGGTATGTGCTACCATTTGAAATATGCAGCATTGTTTCAATATGGTACTCAAGGACATATTTTTGCTTTTAAAGCCTTCTCCCTCCAGAACTTAGGGGTGGAATAGCTGTTTAACATGATTAGATTAACTGAATGTTTTAATGAGAATCAAACATATACTATATTAAAGTCCAATGACAGTAAAGTATTTGCTGGGTATTCAAAACAGTACCATAAATGGGAAGTCTTGTCTTAGCGACACAATATTTTTTGGCCAAACAGTGGCATGGTCTCCAACTACCTTTCCTTGCTTGCTGCATCCAATACAAATTCTTTTCTGCTACAGGAAGACTATCATCATAGAAAACAGACTTTTACAGTAGCAAAGCAAAATTTACCAGTAATTCAGTATTTGTAGCAGCATTGCTTCGCTTCCCCTTTCCTAATCTTTTCTAAGCATTTAGCAACTTGTCCTGATAATTCAATCATACTGTGTTCTCTCTTTAAAGGAAAAAAAAAAACAAACCACCCACCCACCCACCAAAAACTTTGTGCCCAAGCTGGTTGACCACTGCCACATCTCATCCTATTTTCACATTTAAATCTCTGGTACATGAAGTTCTCCTTTCCTCCTGGGTCACTTATGCCCTTGCTTTTCCAAAACTGAAATTCTAATCTTTTCTTTTACACTTCTGTGCCTGTTTCTTGTAACATGTAGTTTCATGTATCCCTCCTTTAATCTGTTTCTATCATTTGACCAAGCTTTTGACATCTGTTTGCTACTATGTTACCATCTTCTAGACCACTGCATTGGGCTTCCTCATTTCAGGACTTTCTGGATATTTTTTTTTCACTGTGACAAAGCCTCGATCAAATAATAAAAAACAAACAAACAAAAACCACAACCCCACACTTCTAAAAAGCCTGTCAAGCTCTTACACTTGATAAACCTCCAAATAAATAATCTTTGAGACACTTTCAGCTTCTGAATTAAGTGATTTATAAACCGCATCAGTCTTCTGTTCCTTCTTCTCTGAAGTTAAATAGATTTTCTTTCTTTTGCTCTTATCTTTTACAGCCCTGTTGTCCTCATCAGTCTTTTAGAGACATGCCCGCTAAATCTAATGTCTTGTTATTTTCATCATTATCACTTTTGCCTTTGAATCTCACTGGCCTTCTGTGACCTTGTTCATTAAATCAATCTCTTTAAAAAACTTCTGGCTTGCAGTTCTTAATGAGGGCATTCACATCTGTTTTATTCCCAACGTCAGCTCAAAAAAGCTCAACCACAAGCTCCCTCTCCTAACTACTCTATCAAATATCTTTATTTTGCCTTCGTGCTCATAGCAAGTAACTTATTTCGAGTAAGAAAATACCTCACTCTCCTGAGGGTGCTGTTGGGTGCATATAATATTATCTGCTTTTTTTGTAAGCTCTCCAAAGGTTCTAATAAGAACAGTTAGAATGCACACTCCATGCACTGTTGTAGTTACAATAGCAGAGTTTGGCACTAATGCCACATTAGCAAGAGATAAAGAAATATATTGATTATAGAATCACATTCTATGATTCTATCAAGCTGGCTTAGGGAAAGATGTCCCTGCATGTGGCATGGGGATTGATCTTTAAAGGTCCCTTCCAGCCCAAACCATTCTATAATTCTATTCTTTTCAACACAATACTGATTTTTTTCTTCCCCCTCACCATGTTGTATTCCTAATTTCTACGATCTGAGCTTATTAAGTTGCTTTTCAGTAATCAGTCCACCTTTTTGCAAAATATAGGGTCTTCATCATCTGCAGAAAGCTTACACTGTCTCCTACGCAATTTAGCCAGCAGTTTCATTTGATGTGTAGTGTTCCAGTTTAGCTTAGGACAGGTTAGTTATTCAAACAGTTGAAACCATGTTCCAAAGAGAACATTAATAAATTATCTTTCCAAATATTACTCATGAGTCTTTTATATGTTTATTATAACTATGGAAACATGTGCCTCTATAGCATTATTAATTGTTTTAAGCTTACAGATATTGTACAGTAAACCTAATGGACTAGTATGTCTGTGTTTGAGGCCATGGAACATGCTCTCTGTGTCCTTACCTGACCTAAATGGCAGGGATTATTAAGGGTGAAACAGTATGTTATAGCGCATATAAGTTTAATTTTTTCTTTCTTTCTTTAGGTTAAATGAAGGAGATGCTTACGATGCCCTCAAGGATTTTTTACTCCTCATTAAGTCTATTGGGTACGATAAACTTGTGCTTTTTAATATACAACATGTATTTCACCTTGAAAGCAACTTCAAGTGAAATAATGCTTATTCTTTTTTTCTATTAACAGAACATCACTGAGTGAACTATGTGACGATCCAAATGACAATGTTCTACTGGCATTTCAACAACTGGGTGCAATCTATGAAGAGAAACTGAATTCTATTACCTGAAGGGGAAAGAAAAAAAAGCACCACACAGATCAGCTGCCTTTTAACTTAGGAAGTGACTACGTCTGAGTTATCAAATAAGTTTCATAGTAAAGCTTTAGTAATATCCAATATTAGTAATACAAAGCTTATTTTAGAAAATTAACCTTTGCACATTGACGTTTTAGCAGCTCTAATATCAGCTAAATAATTGTTTCCAATAGATTACAAAACTAGGTAAATGCACTTACCTTGCAGTTGCACTTTTTTTTTTTTTTTTAGGCAGTGCTATGTGTGTTAAGAGCTCAGAACACTGAACACTTTCAGCCCATTTAGGAAGGGTGTTCAGCAATTACTTTGGCAATTATATCAAGTAAATTGGTTTAATTATTTTCCGAGGTTTCTAGTAAGTTATTTAGTAGGACCTTAATGAACCATTATAAAAAGCTTTTACAGCAGTTTGCAATTTTAGTCTACAAAATTTTGAGGGGGTTTTGTATCAGTGCAATGAAGTTTAATTAATAAAATGTTCCAACCACATGGAGAATTGCTTCATTTTTCACCTCTTGTATCCTTAAGAGTCAGAAAGATCCAGGACACCTCTAGCATACTTGTCAAAAAGTACCTTGCAAGACAAATTACTGAGTTTAGTAAAACACGTTTCCTAACTATTTTCTTGGTTTTTTGCTGGAAGGAGCTTTCAGCAATATTTTCATCCTGTTCCTGAAAATTCTTCAAGTTTAACGCTACAGTTTAGTGCATTCGTAGCCTGAAAAAACATACACAACACTAATGTTTAGATAAAATTAGTCTTTGAGAATTTTTGCTACACACAATTTTATAACAATGGCCAAGATAGCGATGGAAATTATTCTCTACTGATACTGAGCTAGATATGCACTAAGGACTATTCAGAATCCCATTTCTTTGAATTAGCTCTGATGTTCATCAAACAATCGCTGATAAAGTCTTTGACTTGAAATCTCAGCAGCATTAAACCGCATGCAGTGTTGCTGAGAGATACCTGGGGGGGAAACCCTTATGTAGTCATGTAGTGCTGCTGAGCTACTATCAACCAGCTTAAACTCTTTTCTCCTTTCAGATTTTTAATGTATGAAACAACATTATGATAGCAATGGAACACAGGGGTAGAAAAGACTGCTTTAGCTCTGCTTGGACCATAAAATTTACTCAAATTACTCTTTCCTGTCTGCAAGTCATGCCATATGTAGATAAATCTTGCACAACTGTTCTTCAGCTAGGATGTTAAGTGACCTTATTTAGAACCTTTCCACATTCATGTTTCCTGATGCAAATGAGTAATCTTTTTAGCTAAGACACAATTAATTGATGAAGGAATAACATCAGAAATTGACCCTTTTGAGTTCTCAGTTATTTGATGGGTAAGCATGAAATCCTGGGTGAAAAAACCAAACTTATTCTGGTCTATCACAGGGTACTAATTTCATATGCTGAAGACTGCAGTGTCTCATTAAAGCATTAGTAACAGCAGTCAACTTTTCACTTTTAATACTGTATATAAAAAGCAGCTCACTTTTGTTACGGCTTTCAGTAAGAAGTCAGTAGTGAAAGATGACCAAGTGATTAAAGGAATCAACGTGAGAAAGCATCAGAAAAATCAATAATTCTGCTGATTTAATATCCGGGTGGACTTAATTTTACTGTGACCTATTGTAAATAAAACATCCCGCTTAACATTTGTCTCCTTGTAAAACCTGAATGCTGAGCTATAGTGCATCTAGACAACAACTTACCATGCTTGAAAAGCTGTCCTAGGATTGTACTGAACCCATATGCTGACAATTTCTGCTTTTAAAAATAGTATATCATAGTCTATTTGCTTTCTGATTTTATAATGGTGTCTCTTCCCTAAAAGACAGAGTATCTGCTTTAAAGTTTAACTCTGTCAAACTCTCATGAAACACTGTAATAGAAATGAACAGAAGATACATTGAAAATGAACAATTTTAAGAAATTCAGTGGGGTTTCTGAATAACCCAAGCTCATCAGGGTTTTTTTTTTTCAGTCACTGTAGCAGAAAACAAGCATTTTTGACAACCTTCCGGCAACAAGTTTTATAGTACCTTATCTGTCTCTCTAAAATTGTCCCACTTCTCTTGTTTTCATTATAGTGAGATCAACCTCCACCCATGGCACTTTCTGCCATAATCATGATGCCCTTCGTCTTACAATAATTTAACTTAATACCTTTTTAACACTCTCCCCTACACACACAGAACATGAAAAGAGTATCTAGAGATAAAAGCAGAACAATTCTTGGCTTACTGTATTTCAGTTTTCTCCACAGAGATGAACATAAAGACCTATAAAACTAACGATAAAGAGAATTTTCACCACCTTCCTTATAATAATGCAGATGCAATGGGAAGATTAGTAAATTTTATAAATTCTAGAAATTATTTTTCGACACATTTAATAGAGGAATGCACTGACACAGGAAAAACTAAGGCTAAGAATTTAAAACAAACCAAAGTTAGGTCAGTGTTTCCTAAACCAAGAATAGTATTTCTTAGTATTCTGTCCCAGTAAGTGTATTGGTAAGCCTTGCAGAGATTTAAATGTAAGTAATATTTCTCTCATGAAGTTACAAAGATAATTTTGATTTTTTATTTTATTTTATTTTTTAAAGATGACTATTACCTAGTTGCCAGTGGAAAATTCTGAAGTGATATTGAACTTTCTGATCTAACAATTGCCATTTTTTGTGTCTATTAGTTTATTTAAAATCTGGCACTAGCTCTTGCTGGAAAGTGAACACTAAATGAAATAGTGCTTTAATCTGAAATAGTATTACCATCTATGTATTCTAATAGCTAAAGCACAGTTATCTCTTAGATGCAACAAAATGGTTAATAAATTAGAAAAGATGGTGTTTTAATCCCCCCTTCATATCACATTTCACAGACTAAGGATTCAATAAATTCTGGATCATTAACACAGTGGGAAGCGTTTTCCTTTTTTTCCTCATTACACAAATTTTAAGAGGAGATTTTTGTGTTTTTCAAAAGCTAGATTCTCCTAATGCTTTCATCAAAACAGCAAATAGCTGTCTCCCCACTGATTCCCAAACTGCTGTCAAAATAAACTGACAATTAATTGTGATGGTTACTTTTAATAAAGGCAGCATTTCAGAAGCGTAGCCGATACCTTACTGCAATGTGCAACAAGAACACTGATGTCCTGTCTCAATTTCAAAAGCATAAGGGCAATTGTTGAAATCCCACCTTCAATATACAGCAAATACATCACAGAAAAAGAAAGCAACCAGAGGGAGATGTGCAAAACAATTTTCGGTAATGGCCTTCAACATCCCTTATTTTCCCCCGTGGCTCTGCTCCCTCCCTGCCTACAAGGCGAAGGCTGCTGTGCTCTTCCTACGGATACAACCCCGGTGCAAGCGCTGCTGGACCCGAACAGCCATCTACTGCTCCCTGCTGTGAGCCTTCCCTGAACTGCTTTTTGGGCCACCTCAGCCCCCACATACCCCAGGGACACTTCTAGGAAGGCAGAAGGTCTGCATTTTTAAAGATACAGCAGATACAGTCATACTTAAGTCTTTAACGGAATAAAACATTTTTGGTTGTTACTTCAGTTTGGGTTTGTACCAATAAAATCACTTTAGTACATTGTACTTGCTGATAAACAGGTTTCTAAGAGATACCTCAATTGGCAAGAATCAGGGAAAACAACAGCTATAAAAATCACAGGTATCCCCACTTTTTAGTGTACTAAGGAGCATTTATTTAATTCCAGCTTATTTAAATATAGTTATCTTCCATTTCACTCTCTCTTCACGTCTCCGATTTTCCTCTAGTAGACACTTTGTCTTCGGCAACAGAAAAATATTCTGAGGCGCTGCTGGTGTCAGTGGAGGCGGACGCCTGGCTGAGCTCCTCGGTGTCAGACTCGCTGTCACTCCCCATTCCTCCCGCCTCCGCCACCGCCACCGCACAGCCTCCCGCAGAGGGAGCATCGCACGTGCCAGGAACGGAACGAGCTGCACCCTGAGACAGCACAGACTGGGATGCATGTGCCCTCTGAGGGCAGGAACAGCTGTTTTCAGCAACAGTTTCACTTTCTTCATCTTTTACCTTTGTTTCCTGTTTCGGTGCTGTAACAGTAAGTTGAGTGGAAGATTCATTGTCGTATTTCACGGGCAGGACAGGTGGAAAAAAAGGCTGACTGCAAGAATTACTATCAGCAAGCATTGCTGCACTTTCAGTTTTCTTAGATGAGTTCATGGGAAAGAAGAAGCCTTCACATTTCGGATGACTGTGTCTAGAAGCAGGTTCTGCACACTCTGAAGAAACAGGCTTCTCTAGATTGAGAGGTGTTTCCTCGGGAGATTTCATCGTCTCTTTTTCCATTTTTTCAGTACCATTTCCAGACAAAAGCACGGAGGACGTCAGCGCGTCAGAAGTATTTCTGACAATACTTCCAAATGAAAACACCGGTGAAGGCCACTGAAAACAGTTACTTCTGAAGGAAAATACACAATTTCTGGGGAGAAGGGGGAACTCGGAGACATCATTCACCCCAGCTGCAGTGTTGGTTTCTGAAGTACCGCAAGCTGCAGTTGTGATGGATTCTGAGGCATCAGCTTTTTGTTCCCCTGAGACAGATGGCTTCTGCGTACCACATTCTGCAGTTTCCCCTGCACAAAGTGTTTTTTCTCTCACGTGAGATGATGTATTTTTGTCAGATGGCTTCTCAGATTGGCTAAAAAGTGAGGATAACGGTAAAGCCGTAGATGAATTGCCGACTCCCAACCCTGCAAAACAATCTCTTTCTGAATTCCTAAAGGGAAACGAAAAATCTGACTTCTCACTTTTTGCCGAGTCTAAATTAGGACTGGTTGAAGCATCAGAAACTGTGGTTTTGGTTACAGGACCATGTTTTCTAAGCTTGCTTTCATCATTATCAGTTTTATCCACACGATCACATTTTCCCAGATAAAACTGAGGGAAAACGTATTTCCTGTCTTTCTTTTTAAAGGAAAACGTACGCGCATCTTTAATAAATCTGGGTAATGAATTGTTACATGCACTGAAAGCAAAAGGTGAAGCAGAAAGCGTCTCTTCAGAAACATCTAGAAATTCTGAATTTGAAGCAGTAACAGCAACTGCTGCTGCTGGTTTTAAGCCAGATGAAATGATAGAATTTGTGTCCATTTTGTTGGAAACAGTAACTGCCGATGCCTGCATTGGCAGTTTTTCTCTAACTGCTAAGTCTTTAGAGTTTTCCGATAAGGCTGGAGTGGTTACTTCCTGGGAACTTCTCTCAGGAAATAATTTTAAGTCACTATTTGTTTCCGAGAGGTTCGTATTTGTGGATGGGATGCTGTGATTACTGCTTCCAGAAAGACTTTTCTCAAAGCCATTTGCTCTTTGCAGAGTTCCCATTTTATCTGTGTTATTTGCTTTGGTAGGCGAAGATACAGAAGGAGTTCCTGAGGACTTATCCTTCAAAGCCTCGGCAGTTACAAATTTATACTTCTTATTTGCCAGGGAAGTTTGTGTCTTTAACTCATTGGTGATCTTCTGATGGTCCATATAGTATTTGTAACGTAACTCCTACAATTACAGCAAAAAAACCCCACCAAAAACAAAACACAAAACCCGTTAAGTGAAATGGCATTTATGGATTCAGAGGTTATAAGACTTGCATACAATGAAGAAATACTGAAGAATATTTTTGTATATTCTATTGCATTTATGATGTATTTTTTCATTGCCACTAGAAGGCAACAGAACACAAATCATTATGGAAAATGTTCTTTAAAAACAGTTGAACAAGATAGACAAGGAACCCTGATGACAAAGTAGGTTTTCAAATAGGAAACTATAGAAAATTGTATTTAAAGTCACTGCCAATACCAGAAATAACTAAAAATATGATCTTAGACATTAAAGGACAACTTCCCAAATTGTCATGAAAAATAACCACCTGAAAGCAACTTAAGTGGTGGGATTATTTTTGGTTTCTGTTTTTAATTTTTTTTTAAACTAAATACAATAATTATATAGCTTACATTCTCAATGGGAATAGAAAATAGGCATCCTCCAAAATAATATAGCAAAAGAAAAATAATTCTGTTTTTAAAGGACCTTAGAGACTTTTTCATTTAATCATCTGCCATTGTTATTCTCAGAACATACATTATGTGATTCACTGCCAGCCACGCTTCACTAACTGTAACTAGAACCATTCTGTACAGAACAATACTCAGCCACCCACATTGAACTGCTATTAGGTAAAAAAAAATCCAGCTGTATAACTAAATCATTGGAAATGAAACAAAAAAGAGACTGGATTTCACGTCAAATTATCAGGAGTTTAGATAGTCTTAAAAGAATTAATTTTATTATCTTCAGAGAACAGAACACAGGCAGATGACTTCCCCTTCAAACAGGCAACAGAGAAGCTTATTTGAATTAGAAAGCTACAGATTTGACTCAAAGTCACAACAAAATATAAAAATAAGTATCTGAAATTAGCAGTAAAATTAAATTCCAGCTTTCTGAAGAAAAAGAAAGAGTAAAATCCCGACAGCTTTAATAACCTAGTCAGATTTATGTTCCAGAATCAGAAGGGTACCTTTCCGTTAAAAAAAGCTGAAAAAAAGATTATGAAAGCTATTTAGAAAGTCGTGTCATAACAAGAGGTACCTCCGCCATACTTACAAGAGATGTTCAATCATACCTCATGACTCAGGTTTCGAAACGCTGACATTTCTGAGATTGACATTAAGCGAGTACAGATCCTGCTACCGTCTGCTAGTGCTTCCTCCTGTCCTGCTACAGGCTGAAAAATGTTTTGCAGCAGACATTATAGTTCATTTTGATAAGACAAAATAAACAAAATAGTACAGTGCTGTAGCCCCACAGTCAATAACTTACAAGAAATGTGTTGGGTGTATTCTTCTGGTCCTCCCATTGCTTTGTGTTATTTTTAAGTGGAGTGTTTTTTGTTGAGTTCCCATTTCCTCCAGAAGGTAAATCTATTAGAAAGAAGCCAAAAATACTGACGGCGCCCGTATTAAGTATGAAAAATACCGAAGGATTTCTGTGCATTTAAACAGAGATTCCAATTAAGAACAAAAGTATATTGCCCTAAGTGAGGCCTCAGTACTTTTTGAAACCTCTGTGATTTAAAGCAAGAAGCCTGCATAGGAAGTTTTCTAAATGCCTGGAGATGCTTGCCCTGACACAAAATGTAACATTTTCTCCAATAGGGTGAAAACATTTAATCAGAGTGTAGTTAATATTCATATTGCACTACAACAAATGCCTGTCTAGTTCAGCAACACACTTCCAACAACGGCAATACTGGTTGTTTAGGAAAATTATAATGATACCTCCCCCAGCTTCCAAAACTACAGCCAAGGGACTTTCTAGAGAAAGCACATTCACAAAATTCATTTAAAAGCCCCCGATGAATTTATCATTCATCAATTTGCTCAGTTGCCTTTTGAACACTTGCATACTTTTGCCATACAGACTGTTTATTAGTAATTAGTTCCACAAGTTGCAAGCTCCCAGAGTGACTTCCCAAATCTTCTCCTATAATAAGTCCCTCTTCCCTACCTTTAACAATGCCTACACTAACAGGCATTAGCTTCAAAGCCAAGATTTCATTAACCACAGGTTTGATGTCCATCTTCTTTTGAGTATACTCTGGTGGTTTTTCATAGTTGGATGCTATATTCATCAGGTCAAGCTGAGTTTTCATTCTGGAAAAGGAAAAAAAAACCCTCAAACTTAAACACTTATCAAGGCTCACATGCCAACAACTAAATTACACCTGCCTAATAAAAAAAATATTAAGAAGAAATCACTAAGAGGAGAAGAAATCAGAAAAAGTTTTCAATAAAACATCAAGTTTCTTAGTTTTTTTTCTTAAAGTTTACTATTTAACAATTCACTTGAATTACATTTCATTCACAGTGACTATTGCAAGAAGTAGTGCCCATAGTTCAGCAAAAAGATTAAAAAACTACCACTTCTCTTCGTGAACTATACCTGAATCTAAATTGTATTCTTTCTTCAGAGGATATGTTAGTCTGACCCACACTATATTTCAAAGAGCTCTATTTGCAATATTCTCTCTCAAACTCTGCTTGGAAAGCGATAAGAGGCATAATTAAGAATCTTTAGAAAGAATCATATAGGGAATGTGCACTGCAAACACAAAAACGAAGACACTGCAAGATCTCCATACATGGAGTCATACTCTTAAAGGTTTCTGTAAGAGCTCCAGGCATGCTTCAGTGTTCCTGAGTTTAAGATACATGGTGATTGGATATTTTTAGGTATTAATGAATTCCTATACTCAGTCTTTGTCAGGAAGCCAATTCAAAAGATTGATTATCTCTAATTCCAGATAGCACAACTGAAATTCTTGACACATTTCCTAAAATTTGGAATACAAAGCATCCAAAAATCTGAAATATGTCTTAAATACTATATACTATTTCTATTTTAAATTGCGGTATCTGACTATATCCAAAGCAACTATTTTCTTAGCTTTTAATCTTAAAACTACACTACAGAACTAACAAAGCATGAAAAAAAAATAATATATATACCTTGTATTCAAGCCACAGGCCACCTATAAATAAAACAAGAATTCGTAAGATATGAATGAGTTTTCCTCCAACTCTCAAAAAAAAGGAGATTATTGCTTTATCTAAATACTTCAGACTGAACTCCATGTCTTCAAGTTACAGAACTATAGGAAATAAACCTGTTAATATACCAAAAAAAAAAAGAAAGAAAAAAAAAAAGAGCAGCCAAATGTAAAGGAAAAAAAGCCCAGTATGTCTGGGAAAATGACTTATCCTGTAATATTTTGTGTTAAGACAAAAAAGAACTCCTTCAGAGCCAAATGAAGGCATTTAAATCATGACCCATATGTAAAAAAACTGATTGGACTATAGATTAGCTGCTTCCCTACAAAAACCTGGTGATCTTACTGTACTGAATCTTATAACTACAACAAACCCCCACCTCAACAAAACGAGCTGCTTACTGTTATGGGGGGGCAGGTGGGAAGGTGCTAAATATACTAATTACTGGAGTCAGAATATTTCTTCCAAAAGGGGGAGTCGTTTTTACTTTGGGTAACAAGTTGTTACCAGAAACTTAGCCAAACTCTTAAGTAGTTTCTTAGATTCTCATTTATCTGAAGGCAGCAAAAAGACCCATCACAGAAAATGGCAATATGCTGTGGTTTCTTAGGAAAGCATAAGTCTTAAATAACTACTGAATTTTGTGTTTTTTTAAGTACTTTGCTTCAAATCTACCATCTGCCTAAATTCCATACAACTGCAACCACAATGTTTGACATAAATACTAGCCTAGGTAACAGTGAAGATTAAGCTTGTGTCTTGGGTTCCTACAGCATTTCTCTCTAAATCGGAAACGTTATTTTTTTTCTGCAGTTGCCTTGAACACTATGAAGAAAACTTTCAGGCTCCTGTATACATTAGTGTATACACTACATAGTACAGTCTGTATCAGAAATACCTAAGCTCAGTTTGAATAGGCTGATGTATCTCCTTCGCACACCTCGGTGCAAAGTTTACAGCAGGCTTCAGAATCAGCATCATCACCTTAGCTCAGGTATCCCAATACAGTACTCCATGGTGCAGCACAGAGGAGTTACTGGTTCAGGCTCCAATCATTGCCCAAAAAGTATTTGTAATGTCTTACAAGCTTAAAAATGTAATGGAAATGCTTAATACACAAAGCATTTGAAAATAAATATGAAAAAGCAAATAAACGTGAGACAATTTTCAAGGGAGTAAATAATTCCCTGCCCAGTACCAAGGCAGTTTACTGTCACAGCTGGTAGCATAATATAGCAAATGGTACAGCAACAGCTGTGCAGTCACTATTAATCAGTCTGCAATGAAGAAATTAAGCATCTACTGAATTCACTAAACATCAACAATAAGCTGCAAAGAAAGCTTTTCAAGCTTTTCTAAAATGAAAAGCACTATTAGAAAAGTATCAAGTGTTAAATAATTTTAGTATGTATTTTTTTTTCCTGATCCAATCATTATCATAATCCACAGTGTAGCAGGCTCTATATGACATTTGAGGTTCATTACACAACTGATATCAAGTAATAACAGAAAGCCCATCACCTCCAGGAAACGCTGAGGATCACGCTCATGGACAAGCTTTTCACAGTCCTTCAAAAAACTCTCAATGGTCTTCTTGTGACTTTCCTTCATTTTTTTCCAAATCTGAAATTCTTTCTCTTTTTTACTTCTTTGATTTTCAACATCTTCTAGCAATTGCCGTTTCTTCATTTCCAGAGTTTTGAAAATTTCTCCAAATTCCAGTGCAATTATCTCTGCGTCATTGTTCAGTGCCACCTAGAAACAAAAGAACATAAACATAGATGAAAATGCAGTAGCAATGTCTACGTGGAGTCACTTCCCTAACCAGGCTCCCAGCACATCTATGCCACAAGAAGCACCAGTACGCTCTGTGTTGTGATTAACCTGTCATAAGAACAGAAACAAAGACACTTGTATACCTATGTATATATATAAAAACAATATCCAGCATCTGTAACTCACATCTGCATCATGCGGTTGACTCGAGATTTCGTTCACCAGCTTCTCATTTATTATTCTCATTTTTTTCAGACTGCTGAAGAAAGTTAACTGCAAGACAATTGAAAGACTTATTACGACTTTATCCACTCCATAAAATAAATACGTTTCAGTGGTTACCTAGAATCACAACACGGGATGGTCTGTACAATGTATTAAACAAAGATTGCAATTGAAAACATCACTTGAAAACATTTAATGCTTTCCTGAATCAGTACCCAAACTTTCTTTTGCTTTCTCTCTCACAAAGTAATGTTTTTAGGCTCACCTACAATGCATACTGCTAGAATGGCTAGAGGGTTACTTTACAGTTAAAACATTGTTTCTGCACTTTTTTTAACCTCTCCCCTCACATGCGCCTCTAGCACAATGTAAATTTTAATGCTGTTATTCTACAAGCAACTGTGTGATATTAACTTTTTTTTTTATGCCTCAGACTGATAAAACAGACAGCTGGCCACAACTGAGTTAATTCTGTTTGGTTTTAAACTAAGATTATCACTGTTTTCTTCTCCTCTCACTACAGTATCTCTACATTTTACATAAAGTCTAGTGCAAAGACTGTTTTCCCCTGGTTTCCTGAGTGACATGCAATAGGTGATGGGAGAGGCAGGAGGGAAATCAGTGAAAAAGCAACTTCTGGCTTACAGAATAGTCGGTGCTGTACTTAAACTTTTATACCTATACTCTTCATCACTGCCCTGCAGTTGTTTCAATTACTACCCAGCAGAACCGCTGTATGACATGCTACCCTGTACCCAATTTGCACAGAACATGAAAAACTCATTCTACCCAAATGGCAGCTATTTTGGCAAAAAATCACAACTACTACCAGTACAACCAGCCACCCAACCATTAGGCCAGGCAGTTGCTTTCTTCATGCAAACAGGAACACATTTTGGCTTTACATTTATTAAATTATGACTTACCTAAACCACCTATTTCTAAATATGTAATTAGCTATGACCCAAATTACACATGCCAGCTCAGAGAGCCTATAAACAAGAGAGCAAGTGGGGTTATTTTGTGTTAGTAGGACTAACGTCTCCCTGAACTTGGAAAAACTGGATTCAGACATACAATAAACTCATCATCAGCGTGTGTTCTCAGCAAAGCCTGAAAGTCTCTATATTAAAAAAAACCCACAAAACACCACAAAACAAGCAACACCCCCCCGCCCACCCCCGAACTTCTCAGGTGCTTTGGTAAGTTGGGTACGGAACTCTCGATACTGCAATATCACCTGGTCCCCTCTCTGTGGCGGCCGAAGCCCGAGGGCAGGTGGGGAAGGCACAGCCCGGGAGACCGCAAACAGCCCCTGACTCCTGCTTCACAGCAGCAGCCCGGGCCCGGCGGGACGGCCCGGCCTCCCAGCCGGAGCCCCGGCGCGGAGGGGAAGCGCCGCGCTTACTTTTTCCTCCTGGTACACGGTGTCGATGAGGTTGACGGAGTGGAAGATGCCCTGGTGCTCCTCGGAGACGCACTGCCCGCAGCCCGCCTGGCGGCACATCCGGCAGTAGAGCTGCACCGGCCGGCTCGGATGCTTCTGGCAGGTTCCCCCGAGCGCCAACGGGCAGAGGAGGCCGCCCCCCGGCCCCTGCTCTGCCTCCGCGGCCTTGGCGGCCCCCGCCG
>JAHREE010000245.1:14254435-14328183 GCA_033628505.1 Tringa tobata
AGACGGGGGCGTGAGGCGGTGCCGTGGGGGCGGGGCGCGGAGCTCTCCGAGTGATGCGGCCGTTGAGGGGCGGGGCGGAGGATGCTGGGACTCGCCCCCGGCCCGGCGCGTGCGGGGGCTGCGCCCCGGGACGCCTGCCGGGCCCTAGCGCCGCCGCCGCCATTTTGTGACGGGCTCCCCACAGAATTCCCGCCCTGAGTCTTGTGAGGCGGCCTCGGGACCTCGTTCTGTGGGAGGCGTCGGGAGAACAAGGCGTTTGCCGTTGAGAGAGGTGTCCTTATTCCTGTCTGCAAGTGCACAGAGTTAAAGCGAAGTGCTGAGGTACGGCTGTTATTAGCTACCTCTAACTACAGTTGCAAAATCATTATATAATTTAAGCTTAGGATTTTGTTCATCCTGACAAGTTGGGACAGTGCCCATCTCAATGTCATTGTTGTTCATGTTCCCTCCCAGAGCCATTCCTTCCAAAGTTCTGGCTTAATAATTACGTTATCCACCTGAAATATGTCAAACTCAAGAGAGATTCAGCTGAGATTTTAAGTTTATTTTGAATCAATAGATTCGTAACATGAAGTCAGTAGTTGCAAAAAAGCAAGATACACTGAAAATAACGTCATGCTCACAGACTGAGGGGACAGGTGCAAAAAGCAACCACGTATTTGTATGTTTTCATAGCCGTGCTTTATTCAGTCATACTGAGCTATTCTTGCAGAAAGTACCTAGATAGAAAAAGTAGCAAACGTCTGTCTGAAGTTGGAAACCTTGTAGCTGCAGGAGAAGAACAAAGGGCGTTTATTTTAGTGAATGTTACCAAATTTTCCCTTACTTATGTCTGTTTGCGTAAGAGGCTGGGAGGAGGTAGGAACTCACGGGCCGGGGAGTCTCATGGATAAGCTGCACCGAATAGAGGCAGGATATTTAGAGGGCTCGGGGCTGGGCTCTGCCTCTTTTCCTTGTTGTGGTACGAGCTGTTGTCACCAGATGTTGTCAGACAGAGTTTGCTGGTATTTTGAGGAGCGCTGCTTCCTTCAGCCTCATTTGGAGGTGCAGAGTTACCTACTGCTACCATCTGGGGCATCCTGGAGATACCTCAGTGCTCTGACGGTCAATATTCAATTAATGATTAAAATGAGAGGCGCAAATGGAATTTCGGAGTTTACTCCTCTGGAACTTTTCCACTCGAAGTTACATACTGCTTTGCCTTCCAGGGGTTTCCAGTGCATGGCACTAAATCAAGACTGGTTTGGGATACTTGATTCTATTTTTTCCTTTTGTTTCAAATGGAAAAAAGGAAATGCCATTAAGTGTGTGGGCTAAGTGAAAGAGAATACAATACACTCTTTGATGAGTGACTGATAATAGACTGAGGCAGATGCTTAGTTTGATAATAACAAAACAATAATGTTAAAGAGCATAAAATATGAGGTATAAGAACTGGGAAAGAAAAGAAATACTTAAAGGAAGAAATCGTGCTCCTAAAAGGGAATAAAGCAAATAGTTTTTTCTCTCTAGTGTGGAAGTTAATAGGTTCTTCCAGAGCCCATTGTTTAATGTTTGGGATATAGCAAGACTAAATGATAAACACATGCTTACGTGGAGTTATTTTACTACTTGCTTGATTAATTTACATTAATAATAGAAACAGAAATAGGGATAAAACCATGTTCCTGCCAACATTTTTTCCTGTCTCAAGAAAGATTTAATATTAGCAAATGGAAAGCTCTGAATTTTCTGTTCTATTATGTAGATTAGGAATCTCTTACAGTTAGTGTATTGTGTATAGCTTCAATTTCCATTTAAAATAGATTTATACAGCCTTCGAAGTTCAGCATCTTCTTCCTTAATAATCTTCAGCATCACCAGCACAGATAGCAAGTAAAGCACTCTCATAATGCCCTGAAGCAAAATGCTGCAAGAAAAAAAATAAATCAACATTTCTGTGGCTATACGTTATCTTAATTTTTCTTCTTTTGGTGTGTGACAAGGACTAGATATATGTTGTAAGGTTTCACAAAATATTACAGTGTTTTCATAAGGATTCTAAGCTAAGAATTTTTCTAGGCTAAGATTTTTTTTAATTTCTCATACCTTGAGCTTTGATTGCTTGGGCAGCTAGAAACAATCTCCCTTTGGAGATTGGATCAAACCTATTTAATACTTCTCAAGTTCAATACCAAAAATCATGAGCGATTTCTTACAGTTACCGCATATCTTACTGTTGGATTATAGCAATATAAAAAAGATAAAGTGTCTTAGCAAGAGTAATTTTTGTACAATTAAACCATGTCAGAGTTTTGTTTTAAGATACAGACGAAAAGCACAAGAGGAATAGTTTTTCTGATGGTTGAAACTACCTAAGTGCAAGGAAAGAACCAGATTTTTCTTAGTTTTGCACAAATGTGGTATCAGCCTAACCTTGCAGGACAGTATGAAAGAAGATGATATCAATGAGTGTAGAAACTATTCATGCAAACTTATCCTCAGCGTACATTGTCCTGCCCTGTAAATCCTCCTTTTGCTACCAGGGAGGGACAAAATCACATAGAATGAGAGAGAGTTGAGAATTTACTGCTCACTTAATGAAGTCAACCTGAGGCACTGAAAAGATACAGTATTAGTTCTATACATTGCTTTTTTTTTTTTTTTAATTGAATAAATTCAAGTAATTGAATGGAGTTCAATCAATGGATCCCAGTGCTGAATATATGAAAAATTGTGTAAAGACTTACTTTAATGTCATGAAAGAGTGATTTCCCATATCTCTCTTTGTATCGCCGTCTAATGTTCATCAAGTCAATCTCACTCCTGGCAATGAGAATTCTTATAACTGTTTTATTGTGAAACCCAAAGTCCTAAAAAGAAAACAAAATAAGAGTAAACTTGATATTTGGACAATATGTGTTTGCCTGTCTGTACGTGCTCATATTAATGTTTGACAGATAAGCCAATTAATTAGGCTCTCCGTAAAGATATCCTAGATTTTAAAGGAGTCTAAGAATTCAAAAGTTTTATCCTACAGTTTTCACATAATAGAATTCATGTTACTGAATATCATGAGCTTCCCCACATATCACTGTTTCAACCACGCACCAAAACTTTTAAAAAGAAAAGCCTGATGAACTTTTTTTTCAGTACTCTTAAGTATTCAGTTTGTAGGTTCTTGTTGTGAATGTCATTGTGGAGTTGCGAGGAGCGAGGGAAGCAAGCAGTCGACTCAGAATGAGTGGTAAAGCAAGCTTCAACTTTATTACGGCGCAAATCACACTTTTATACAGTTACAGCTAATAGTCTCCGCTAGTTACTTGTTTACTTGCTAAATTCTAAGGATTACATTATCGTACTCCTCCTACTTGCAGTTTGAGACCCAGGGTTCCTCCTTGTTCTCAGACCAGGTGTTTTTCCTCAAAGTCGTTTATTTCTTATCTTCAAGGACAGGATGTCCTTGCTAGCCTTGCAGAACTTCTTTGTCAGGATGTTTTGCCATGTCTCTGAGGCCTACTCTGGCTAACTCAGAACAACTGAGCCTCACATAAGTTTTCCAGTGAACTGTGCCCGGGATCCTGCAACCATTCTGCAACATGGAGTCATAAAATCGTAGAATTGTCCAGGATGGAAGGGATCTTTCAGATCATCTAGTCCAGCCATCAACCTAACACTGACAAAAACCATCACTAAACCATGTCTCTAAGCCCTATATCTATCCATCTTTTAAATACCTCCAGGGATGGTGACTCAACCTTTTCCCTGGGCAACCCGTTCCAATGCTTGATAACCCTTTCAGTGTAGAATTTTTTCCTAATATTCAATCCAAACCTCCCCTGCTGCCACTTGAGGCTGTTTCCTCTTGTCCTGTGGCTTGTTATTCGGGAGAAGAGACTGACCCCCACCTTGCTACAACCTGCTTTCAGGTAGTTGTAGAGGGTGACAAGGTCTTCCCTCAGCCTCCTTTTCTCCAGGCTAAACAGCCCCAGTTCTGTAAGCCACTCCTCAAAAGGCTTGTGCTCTTGACCCCTATACTGAAGCAAATAATCTATTTCACATCTTCTGCTGAATGTGATTTCAGTGAGATTTTTTAAACTGTTGATTTAGAATTTACATAGCTTGTATTCGTCTGTATTTTATTTTAGCTGTTTCTAAGTAAATCTTCATGCAGTAATTGTGTGGAGAACAGGGACATCTAGTGGTAAAAAAAATAATCAAAACAGATTTAGGGTTGGGATGGCCGAAGACTAATTTAGATTGTTTAAAGCTAAATCGTAATTTTATTGGCTAGCTATTGATATTGAAAGCTTGTTCTCCAAAAAACAAGTAATGAGATATGTTACAAAGCTGCACAGAAAGAATTTGATACATGCTTGATGGCTAGATTAAAAAAATTCTTGTAAACCATTATGGACTATAATTTCAAGTATTATAATCCTGGGTAGGTTTTATTATATTGTATTATAAATGGATGTATAAAAGCTTTTTGGTATTATCTAGACATAGTTTGGTTGCAAAACCAGACTCTATTTTAAATTCTTGCATTTCTTTTGAGATTATCTGTGTTCATTAAAACACTGAGAAAACAGAGTAAAATACTAACTAAAACAAAATGCAAATGTTTAGTCTTAATCATTAAAAAACTTTTTCCTGCATCTCATATATAATTTGAATATAATATAGAAGAGAAGTATCTATGTTGTATTTCTTAAACTTAAAAAAGAGGTTTTAACTTGAAAAGCAGTCTTGATACAGGACCTTTGAGAAACATCATTTTTCTTGATAGCTGGTGTTTCCTGCCACTTTTGGGCAAACCTTTTTCATGTCACGTGCCAGAATCCTCTTTTGACTACTCAGACAAAATACTGCCTCTTCTTCTCAGCCCCCAAGATTTTCCTTCATTTTTTGCTGCCACTGTTGCTGGTTTAGCTGAGACAGGGGACAGCAGTAGTGGCAGCATCTGGAAGAGGACACTGGAACCCTGTCGAAGTGCTGCTGAAAAGTTTTGTATGGTGGTTCTGCCTTGAATCCTAACTTTGCCATTCCGGCTCAAGATGATACTTAACATTTTAGCTGTGGCTGGCTTTTCTGACCACCTTCTAAAGGTCATACTTAAAAGATTAATCTTAAAAGGTTATATTTTATTTTTCATACAACATAATGCCTTGGCACTTTCACTAATGAATGAAAACCAAAAGAAAATATCTTCAGTGACCTCTAGTAGGAAGAATTTGTAGGTGTTTCTTTGCATTTATCTGCATTTCTTCTTGGCACTCATTTGTTTTAGCATGTTAGCACTTACACACAAAGATAAAAGAACCTATACATATATAGAGAGAGAGCCTCACAAGAAAATATAACCACTTGGTTTTATGTAACAATTTATGATTTAATTTTTAGTGATAGTTATTATATGTCTACAGAAAAAAAATGCATAGTAAGAAAAGTGCACATTGAGTTCTGCACAGCAGGGGGAGATACAAACCACAGAAAAGAAAGATTTTCAATTAAAAAAAACCCAGATCAACAAAGTTACCCAACAGATATATTTTTAAGGAATCTAAATATTTAACCTTTCCCTAATAAATCCTAACTCTTGCTTAGGCCCTACTGCTTTGAAATTTATGTAGGTACCAACAGTTTTAAAACATGCAATCACACTTTATAGATCGAACGGACTGATTTGTAAGTACTTGTTTAAGAATAATCAAGCAAACAAAAAATACAGGGAAGGAACTTTTTATGATATGTGAAAAAGAATGACTACTTACATGAATTGCATTATAAAGCCTGGAAGCGAAATAGGAAGGCTTGTCACGAATACAGAGAACTAGGAGAAAAGAGTTGAAACAGGTAAACATAAGATTATTATAAAATAATTTCTATTGGCTTCGGGCTCCTTAAAATATAAAGCTGGGTAGTGCTATTTGTGACTCAGCTTCAAGTTAAGCTACCAGTTTTCACAAACATGACTATATTTATAATTTAAAAGTCTGGTACTTATTTTGGGTCCATGCTCATTGCTGTTGCATTGACATATTTATTTAATACCAGTGAACATGTTCATATGACATCTTTGTAGAAATATTATTTTCCTTATTTTATAAATGGGAAACAAAGGCACATAAAGCTAGGAACTTGTCTATATACCACTGAAGTCTTGAAAACTTTGCCAATTATTTAATTTGTGTAGAATCCGTTGGTAATGCAGTTTTCATTGATCACACAAAAATTGTTATCAAATAAAGAACAGATACTAGTTCTGCTCAGAATCAAGTGCTGCATAACACGCTTTTAGATTTTGACAAACATGAAAAAGTCATTCAAATAGTCTTTTCTAATTATCTCTGAGAATTTAATGACAATATAGGAGAGCAAAGTGGATAAAAATATCATAATAATAATATTCTTGATGCATCAGAGATACCATACCAGATATTTATTAAGAGATTACTGCTAGTATGAAATGATATTTTTACCTTACCTATTGCAACCAGTAGTTCTTGAAAGTATCCATCATAACATTCATTAATGGCATCTACTATGTCTTGCCCAGAGATATTTTGGAACTCCTGGAAAACTTGGGGAAAAAAAATATCTTTCTTTATTCTAGTTCATTAATAATGATCAACCTGCCTTTTTTTTTTTTTTCCCTGCTTCCCCTCAAGTACTATACCTATTGAGTTTATTTTTTTCCCTGTTTATTTTCAGTGTTTCATTATGTTTATATCCCCCAGGTAAGGCAATCTAAATCAGTAGCCTGAAATCTGGCTTCCAGGATATTTTCTCTCTGGGTTCTGCAGTGTACAATATAAAATGAACACATGTGAAAGCCTCTGTTTCACTGGAAGCTTTAAATTCTCTCTCTAGCAACCTTTGTTTACAACACTTGTAAGAATGTCATGCCATTAAGCAAACTTCCTTGCTCAGCTTGGCTAAAACTGGACAAATTCACAGATTGTGACAAGAAGCCATGTGTCATGGTTTGGGTCAAACCAGGACACCATGGCATGACATGCGTAACATGTCATTATCCAGATAAGGGCACTCTCTGGATAGTGCAGGTGTCCAGATTTACACACACAGATGTACAGGGTGTGCTCACTCCTTTAGGGAAGGAGGAAAATTTTCACCTCGCTGCTTACTACAAAACTTACGGAGGACTACATTGCAGGCAGAGCCCTCAAATCTCTGTTCCAGAAAAAGAGCAGAGCAGAGGCAGGTGTGTTACATTATGTAAATCCTATCATCACCAGCCTTACAGGAGTGTGATAGAAGAATTAATTTGTTGATCCATGGCAGCAAAGTAGTTCTAAGCTACTGGTAGAAGCTGGCATAAGAAATACAGCTGGCTGCGCAGTGATAAACTTGTCACTGAACAGCCAGTTTTTTCCACTAGAGAGCAAAAGACATCTCAAACTTGTCACAAAACAGATATAACAGGTTTCTTTCCATAGTGGAAAATCTGGATGATCTCTCATAAATTTCTTGCAATCTGTAATTATGTCTGCTCACATATTTCAAATAAAACGCCCCATTATGTTTCTGTGTGTATGTTCATTATGAGGGAGTGGATGTGGACCTTGAAGTGCTCCCATCAAAAACTTCTTTGAAACTTCCAGGGAAATGCTTCAACATAATGTGTTTTCACATACAAATGTTGAAAATACTCCAACTGCCTCTCCCAAGGTGTTTCCACTCATAGAAAAGAGTTACTTAATACAAATGAAGAAAATAGTTAAAAGAGAATCTGCCTCATCCTGTGGTGTCGTGTGTAAACTCAGTGCAGCCATAACCTGTGCCTTTCCCTGGTTACGTGCTCTTCTCTCTGTTATTAGGCATCCTGATGTCTGTCTGTTCTGTCTACAGCTCTCTGTAGTCAGCAGCCAAAGTTNGGCATCCTGATGTCTGTCTGTTCTGTCTACAGCTCTCTGTAGTCAGCAGCCAAAGTTCTGTTTTGCATTGCTTCCAAAATCCTATTAACAACAGTGGGAGTCTGAGAGTTCCAACAGTTCACACTTAGATTTCTGGCTAATACCCTGCTGCACACTGAGCTTCTTGGTATGTAAGCCATGGTTTTATTAGCAAGTCAGATTTTCTCCTTTCCACTCTATGTTCAAACAGCTGAACCGCTGGATTACCCATCCACAACTGCTGGTAGCTCTTGTTGCAGAGAATCATTTGCAGCATGTTTTTGTGTTCTCCTGTTTTCTGCTGACATGCTTCCCATAGAATCTAATATACCAGAAAAAGGAAAAAAATGCAAAAGATTTTAAGTAAGTCCTAAATCACTTTTCAACATTTGTATTTGTTCTTTTTTTTTTTTGTGTTTGAGAAGCTTACATCTTACTATATTTACCATTGCATCCTGAGGAGCTGTAGAAGGATCTGCATATCCTTCCATCCTTGTTCCCTGGGGAAAAAAAAATAAATACATTGTCTTCAAAAGTTAAATCTTAAAAGACTGCAGGAATATAAAGTTGTCTCTATATGAAGCTATGTTTCATTTCTTGAGACAACCCATATGGGCTTTTAGATTGGATCAATGCATTCAATGGTTGAATTTGCAACTGTAGAAAATATCTTCAAGTCTTCACATTCTGTCTTCTTTTCCTCTAAGTAGAGGAACTCTAGAAGGACGAACGGTCTTGTGAGAGGAAAAAAATGGGGGCAGTGGATAAACCTATCCCATTTTTAGTCCTGTTTTAAATAAGCTCTTACTTTACGACCAGCATCCCACCACCATTTCCACTATTATTGATGTTATATTGCTTACTATAATATGGAACTACGAGGGGAAAACAAGGATCAGAGTAACATTTGCCATTTGCTGTTTGTTTCTTATCAATATGCATATTACAGAAGAATCTTTTCTCTTTTTTTTTTTTTATCCCTGCACAAACCATAAAAGCAAACACATCAAATAATGGAGATTTTACTCATAACCACGGTCGAAAATTAAGATCCAAGACTGGGAAATTGTTTGACAATTTTGATAAATAAACCATATTTTCCCATACATTTAATAGCTTTTCAGTTACACAAATCAAGCTCATAGGCTTTAGTAAACATGCTATGATCTGACATATAATTGTTAGAAAAAGAGAAAAGCACACAATTTTGGGAATTGCTTTTTTAAATGTAATTGTCTTGTAAGGGTACAACTCAGCCTTGGTTGCAGAACTCTTAAGAATCCCAAGCTGCATGTAATCACTGCCTAATGATACATTTGAAGCAATTTAGTTTAAAATTTACAGTCATTTTACCCTATATTTGAAAGGGAGAATTAAAATTATGCATTGGTTATCAATTTGTAGAATGACTGATTTGTAGCTCTTTTCCATTAAAAACATTAATTTATACTTTAATCAAATGGTACGAATTTCACACAGTGGAATTCCTACTAACAAGATCAATTACTTGAAGGAAATTATGCTGGAATGACTGCATAAAGTTAAATATACGAGAAAACACAGGAAAAAAAGACAGACAAGCGAACAATAAAATAAGTTAAATAATTCTCTACATAAGTTAAACGCCCCCTTTCCTCATTAACATTTAACAGTGACTGCTCTTGGCACAGTTTTTGCTGGAGAATCCCACAGTATGTATAATTATTTTTTAAATTGTAGAAAATGATCATATTTCAATTAATACTAAAAAAAGAGGATTTGAATAAAAAGCTTCTGTTTGTTTCGTACTGGAATACTAGTTAGTCTGAACCTGTAAACCAGTTCATTTATTTAGGAAGGACTAACTATTCCAGGACCTTTAACTTCTAATCTGCCTCAGTGTGGAAATGAAAACCGTAAATGCCACACTATAGCAACTGAATATTTTGCTCTCCATATGTGAAACACATTTACTTCTGTCCACAGTCAGGTGTGTATGTGCGCCAAAAGTCCCAAGATTTAATAGAAATCAAAGGAAAGGGTTTCTGGAAAAAAATCCATTGAGGGATGCATTTGAAATATTGCTATAGAATAATCTTCTGTAAGTTATGTGGTACTAGAATGGATATTTTTTAATGAAATATCACTGACTTTTAATGTACGACCATATCTGAACATGGATGATTCAAGTAACAATTTTCAGAAGTATGCAGTATAACTGAATAAAGTTGGAATTTCCTGCAACTATTCTTTATCTTCTGAAAAATAGCAGTTAGATCTTGTTAGCTAAGAGGCTGCTGATTTCAGGCCTTTTTATGAATATCTGTCGTTTAAGAAAATAAAGACTTATTTAGTCTTACATAATTTATTTTAAATTTGTTCTTTTGACAAATAAAATGCGTCTCATGGTTTTAACAAAGGTGAGAAGTGAGGTTGCTTAACCTATAGTTCTTCATTTTTACGCAACGAAGAATTTTCATTATTATGGGGAAAAAAACATGTAACATTAGAAAAAAATATTTCCTGTTTATAGCTTCTACATTTGAAACATCTGTTCTTTATGTCTGCATCTCCGTGAAGCCTACTGCCATTTCGAATCTTAGTAAGAAATATTTTTCCCCAGACACACATATATAGAAGTATAGGTATACCTTTTGTATGCTGTTATCTCCTGGCAGTCCTTTTGTCATTATTTGTTACACTGGTTTACAAAAGATTTTTAAGATAATGAGCACAGGGACTACAATGGAATGGGAAGTAATGAACTGACAAGTATGACCAACTTCGTTGCATAAAACTACAAACCAGTAAAACTGCAAAAGTTGGTGTGTGATTCTAAAAATGGAGAAAACAGAGCTTTAAAAATCTCATTTGTACATGCAAGTAAACTCCTTTTGAGATGAGACAGGTTGAGCAGAGGGTCAGCAGTTGAATATCCAAGGACTTAATGAAACAGTCTCTTGACCTTTCCCTCCATTTGAAAGCCAAAGTCAAAGTAGATGGAGGAATTCAAGTTCTCTTCCTCTTCTGCTCTTTCCCCTCTCTTCTTTGAAAGTGTAGCCCTATTGAACTATCTTTAACCACAGTCACCTTAAAATTTAAGACTTCTCAAACTCGTGCTCTCATACTACTTGTTTTTACAGTACCTGAGCAAGATTCATGAGCGTATCTCTGAAGTGACCCGAAGTCTCAGAATCAATGTCTTGTTGAAGATCAGTATTATATTCTAGGTTAAAACAAAAAAGTATAATCTACATCACAAATGAGCATGTGCTGAATAGTACTAGTGAAGATTAGCAAACAAAGGATAAATAAGTAGGGTGCTAATACATGTCCATTTTCTATAGTGGCTATTCCACCGTAACCCACGTGGATTCTACATGGACCTAGCCATAGGGATGGCAGGTCTGTCTGGGCCCTGCTGGGGACTTCAGCCACTGCCCCATCTCACCTGTCCACCCACCCATGGGCACAGCCCTACCACTGCTGCTGCCATGTGATGGTGGAATACTTGGAGATGACCCATCAAGGCAGGTGAGAGGAGTGTCCAGCCTAAGTAAGCACTTTTTGAAGGGAAACAGCTTACATCTTTTTTAAAGTGTGCAAGTTTCTGAAAATCTCCAGATATGGCTGCGAAGTATTTCAAATGTCTTAGGCAGTAATACATCTCAAAAATATTATGATGTTTTCAGCTTTAAACATTTTGCTTCAGCCTTTTGTATATGATTATGGGAGAGGAGGGGGAAGGGAACCAGTTAGTATTGAGACGTCATTTTTGTAGTTCAGTTCCTTTGTTTGTTACTACATCCAGAGCACACACAGTACAACTGCTACTGTGTGCTTGTGAAAAACATTACGCATTAAGTAGGCTTCTTTCATCTGGAAGATCTCCATGTTTGATCGTGAGGCTAATATGTCAATTAGGCATTTTTCTTCTGTGTCTGCTCCCTGCGTGGAAAGAAGTAAATATGAAAAGATGTTGTTAGTAGAAACCACATCTTTTAGAAGAAAGCAATGCTGCGCTTATCAAAAGTAACAAAAGAATAGTGGTCTCTGCTGGAACAATGCAGAGTGTACTTTTGCATAGTCTACTTGTTTAAGTAGAAAATGACTTTAAATTAGTAGTAGAACCCTGTATTGCAAATAATATCGCTACTTAATCTGAATTTTAGCATGTACATTAACAAGGGGGGAATGAAAAAAGATTAGTGTTGACAGAAACATAATGGGAAGAATTTTAGAGCTTTAGTAAGAATTTAGGATTTGCAGAAAGAAATCAGATGCAAAGTTTGAGCGCACATCCACAGCAAGCATTCTGGCAATCTGAAGTAGATATGAGTACAAGTATTATGTTGTGCTTCTGTCTTATTTCTTTATTTATTTAGGAATGTTAAAGTCTGTAATGTCTACCATAGAACTTGGTATTTAAGGGAAGCGTCATGGCCATGCATGCAGTGCTGCAAATCACTGTATTTTCCCACAGGTTTTGAATTAACTTTTTGAACTTGAATTGGCATAAGATTCACTGCATATGCTGCTTTTGATATGTACGTGTATCATGTTGAAGAGTATTCGGCATTTGGGATAATGGGAGAACAGGACATTGAGCCTGAGCCTGAAGACACATATGGTCTGTTTTTTACTTTGGGCATAAGAATCCAGGTCAAGATAGAATACTGTAAGAAAAGTTAACTTTGAGCTGCATTTAGAAAAAACCCCAAAACCTTATTTGTCAGTCTTGTCAATAATTTTAATAAAAGTCATGCTTCCGATGCTACCAATGATATTTCACAATCCTTTTAATGCCAACTATAATTAAAAATACATCAGTAGTTCTAGAAAGTGCATTGGTTTAAGTGTCTGAAGGACAAGAAAAAACAGTGGTGTTTTTTTTTTTTTTTTTTGAGGGGATTCTCAAAATATGTAAGATAGGTCACCTTGCTCAGGGTCATATAATCTGGATTTTATTTGTGGCAGTGGACAGTAGCAAAAAGAAAAGGAAAACACTTCAGCTCTGATATGTTTCTGTCTTCCAGGAACTGGCAATTTAGGAATTTCCTGAGAAGGAATTTGGAAGGACTGTTATTTTCAATAGCCAACAGTAGACCAGTTTTCTAGGAATTTGTTGATGTCCTTTACAAAGTCATTTGTGCTTCTGCCCTGACGGAATGGATTTCACCATTTAATTACACAACCTTTGAAAAAGTAGTTCTGTTTGTTTCAAAATGTCAGTTGTTTAAGCAGCATAGGCTCAGATCCTGGGAAGAATAGGAAATACTTTCTTCAAAATGTGCAATCAGTTCAATTTGAGTGGAGTGATCATTGCTTTGTCACAGAGTAATCTGTAAGCATTTAGGTAAAAACATGTTCTGCTAAAGAAGCATTGGTCTCTTCAGAGGTGGAGGCTTAGTGTATGGCACTGGCTGTTCAAATGAGTCTTGTTCGTAACATGAATAAATGCTTGCAGGATCAGGGCCTTACCTTTCCCCGTATAAATACTTATTCACTTACTGAGTTTACCGTGGGTGTTAAATCAGTTGTATTTTTTACATGATGAGGATATTATTTATGCTGGTTTTAGCATACCAATTAATAAACTTCATATAGCATTTATATCTGATGACCTAGGGTACTGTGTAGTAGCACAGTATTCCAGTGTATTAACTTCCAGCAGTTTATCAACCATTTAAATGTCAAAAAAATCAACTTAATATATGTTCAGTACTGTAATTAGTGACCGTGACTCTAAGCAATTCTGAATTAGACAAGTACCTTCAAGGCATGCCAGAGTTCATGGGCATCATAAGAGGCAGGTGGATACATCAAGCCAACCATGACTTCTTTGAAGTGATGAGAGAGATTCTCTTTTAGGTCAGTTATCAGATCCTTGAAAAGAAAATGCATAGACAGGATTATTTCAATAGTCACACTTTATGAAGACAGGTTAAAAAGAGTATTAGTGGTCTCCTCTGTAAATGAATAAAGATGAACTGTTGAAAATTGATTCTGGCTAAAATTAAATAAGAAAAACATACTTTTAAATTGTACCTGCTTCTTTTAATAGTATGGGTGAGATGACAACAGATACACAAGAAAGACTACATAGGATTGTTGATTTTTGGTTCATTAGAGTACAGAAGAAAATTCAGGAGTTTAAGTGCAACTTACAGGCTTAGAAACCTGAATACCATGGCAGAGCATCTGCAGATTCCCTTGGCATATTCCTTGAGAGAATCTGTGGGAGCTAAGGACCTTTGGAAGTTAAATCCCATAGAACACAGGTGATTTCTTCAGCTTTTTTCAGTGTTACTCACTATGTGAATAATTTAAAATTTAAAAAAAACATCCATATTGCTCCTAGTACATAAAAATATCTGCTTTGGTTGTGTGCTTCGATTTATGTATATATTACATTCAAACTGAATTCACTACTTCTGACAGATGCTGGATTAATAAGAAGGAACCCCTCCTCTTCCCCGGCATGTGTCTCAGTACTTGCTTGCCAGGTAGCTGACTAATGGATGAGAGTTTCCTCCCCACGCTCCCCTTTCCCAGTACATCCTTCTAAACACTGCGAATGCCAGAAGCTTGTTAGTTATAATGTTGCTGTTTCTGATTAAGAGGATACTTGTGCACGCATTTTTAATTTTTTTTTTTTTATTTCTGTACAGCAGTGGGCAGCTGTCAGATATGTTCTGACCTAAGTCTGAATTTAAAAGAGTACGAAAAATGAATCCCATGTTATAAACTGTTCTTTTTTTCTGAAATGCATCTTTGCATCTGTACTTTGGTTTTGATACCTATCTGAATATAATTAAATTAGGAGCTAGAATAGCAGTGAAGGAGAACACATACACATTAAAAATAAATTTATGAGGAAGAAATGTTCACAGTCTTCAGTGAACACACATTTGATGCATTTGACAACCACTAAATCACACATGGAATAGAAGTTAATTCATTAAGACATTTCACTTCTGACAACACACCTGTGGGAAAATGGATTAATAATACAAATGGATACTAATTAAAAATTACTCCTGCAATCAGAACTAAGAGAAGTGAAGTATTACAAAACAAGAAAAGACAACTGTAAGTTGTCCTTATTAACATTTCCTTATTTGTCTCTTCTATAAGAAATCCTTGAAGGCTAATTGTAAAAAGGATTCTTAAAGCTTGTCTGTATGTCTGAATTATGCAGCCAGTTCAGGGTTTTATTTCCCTTTTTTATATATTTCTCCTTCTAATGTGCCACACTTTACATTTGTCAAACGAATGGTCATAGTGGCTACCATCTTGAGCAGACCAAATTGAAATTCAGAGGGTGGGTGACTGGATTGACATAGATTAAACTGAGAAGGCTAAAACTGTTATTGCTTGCTGTCGTGTCTTCTCCGTCCTGCAGAGTTTACCACTCATAAACTGGGACTGCTGAATGGTGCATTTGTCCGGTGTAGTATATCCAGTAATACAGATTACAGCCAGTGAAATGCTATGACTGATGCATGCTAAAGTATTTTCTGAAGCGTGAGCTGCAGCAGTTCAGGGCAAGACACATCCTGTTTGGTATTACCTGCCCAGGATACCAAACTTTTGAGGGATAAATCAAATAAACTGCGTGGAGCACGAATCAGATTAGTTATTTCAGTATATCTGCTATCACAGGTCAGACAAAAAAATCCCAGCATTTCTGTTTCATCTCTGAACTAGAATAGAACTAATTTGTACTGACTGCCATTCCCACATGGCAAAAGGTAGAACTAGTTGGGATTTTTTTGAAAGCTACCAAGAATATCCTGATATATCTTCAGCTATCAAGTATACGCAGTGCTTAACAGATTCATTTAAATTAAATTTCTGGCTGTATATGCAAGATTGGGTCCATGAGTTTCAGAATTTTCTGTAGTTCATTACTGGAATATAAAAATAGTTTGCTTTCCTTTTCCTTCTATTATTATTCATAGTTTTAGAAATGGAAGTTCTTAAAAATGACATCTGAAGTTTTCTTTGGCTTTTTTAGTTCTAGACTTTTAGGTCTGTGGCCACTGGCTTTATAGTGCTTCAGGCTGTTTGAATATGGCTGACAGAGTTATGAATTTAAAGCCACTGTTGTTTCATAGGCTTTTTTTTATTTGTTTATATTTTTATTTTGGATTTGAAAAGAAAATCCAAATAAATTAGTGGTGAGCAAGTCAATAATTATTCTCTATTAACACTAAATATGGCAAATCATGGCTTGGTTCCTGAAAGACAGTTGGCAATTCTTTATTGAGATAGCATTATCTCCAGATCATCTTTGTGTATCAAAGGCAGAAATTACAGATAAAAAATTATATGGAGTTTTTAAATGTCTTTCCTTGTTAAAATGATGGGTCCAGTTGACACAGTAGAGGAAAAGTTAAAAGAAACCAGCCAGCTGCTTTGGATGGAGTAGAGAAGGAACACTGTTCAGTGATGAAGGAGATAAAGACTTGAAAAGAATGGGCTTGATTGCTTTACTATCGCAGGCACCTTTGTGTTGCTTGACATGATTTTTCTATAAAACTCATTAAGGAATTTTTCATGGATAAACACTGGACCTGTACAGTTTACATGTGTAATGGTAATGGGAACGTAATAAATATCTCATAACAGAAAACCACTTAGTGGTTCAGTTCCACTGATTTCAGTCATTATCAGAGTCTTCAGAAGGTAAGGATACCTGTGATGCAGGTATTGTTCTTTTATGGTCTATTTAAAACATACTAATCCATTCAAGACTGCATTTAAAATATCACTAGTATCATGTATTTGAATTTTTGTAACAGTACGCTAAAGTCAGTGATCTTCTATAGGTGAGTAATAATACAAAATCAACCCACTACACTGACTAAATCCAGCTCTTCTCTTTCCCCCACTTCTAGGAGAGTAAGGGGGCATTTCAGCATATTTAGAACTCAATGATTTTGTGGTATTTTGGTATGTTGGTGGCACAAAGGCTGTGCCTTGAAAACTGCTTAGCTACCCAAAAAAGAATATATACTGTTCTACTGTTTAACAGACTGGTGGTGTAACAGACTGTCACATCAGCAGTTAATGTGGAGTTTTTGAATGAACCATTTCTAGTTGACTCTAATTAAGTCTGATGGCTGTGTGGTAGGATTTCTGCAAATTCACTGTCGTCATTCATGCTGATCAATTCAGTGACAAGCCTACACTCACCTTCAGGTTGTTTTCCAGTGAGCCATTACTTTTTCAAGCTTCAGGAAAAGAAGAAAACTGGATTTTGTTTAAAATGTTTGGCTAGCTTCTATTAGGGGAAGGGCATCTCTGGTCAATTTATTCAAAAGCTAAAGCATTTTTCTTTAGCTTTACAATAGTATGTAGTTTCATACAGCACTTTTCATTACTAGATTTCACAGGGATTTTACAAAAGGTTGTTGCTATTATTTTTTCCCTTATATAGCTGGGGTAACTGAGGAAAATGCAGGCATTGCTGCTTTCCCAAAGTGATTTGGTTAGCAATAGTAAATCTCAAAATAGAATGAGGGTAACTATCTCTGTGTATGTTCAAGAACTCATATTAAAAAAAATTACCTTGTTATATGAAGTAAGTATGGATAAAATGCATTTGGAAAAAAGCTAACTTTTTATGTACTAAAATTTTTGAAACACCTTTCAAAGATTCATAAATTTAACATGAAGCAGCTCAGATTACTCTTGCGCTTAGTTTGTGGATGGGATTACACGATATAAGGTCTGAGAATGCCAGTGCTTGAGATGAAAACATTAATCCAGTGCAACAGTAAGATACAACTACCTGTAATTGTTGGTATGGTGTTTTTCTTTGGTGTTTCAACCCAATTACAATACTATTTTATTATGTATTCCAAAACCCTGATGTAGAAAAAAAGCTCATAGAGGAAGAAATAAGTCTGTCCAGAAATTTTGGTTTGGTCAACAGAGGAGGAGAATGAACTATAGAAGAACTTTCCATGCCTTTTTTTTTTTTTTTAATTTTCGGTGTGGCTGACATAGTTCTACTGCTATATAAATGACAATTTGCAACCATCAGAGGTATCAGTAGTTAAATGAACAAAGTTGTGTGCCAATCCGCTGGTGCCAGCTAGCTGTCTGCTGGGTTTTTGGTTCCAGTGACTGACCTGAGAGAAGGGCTGACCAACCACACTGGAGACAGGAGAGAGAGAAATAATGAAAGTGTAAGGTTGCTGTGTCGTACCCTGCCGTACATGTCTCTGTACGCCTCGGCAATCATAAGCCTCTGGGAATTGCAACGCTGCGTTAGGATATCAATCAATACATCTTTTTCACAACCTGTAAAGGAAACACGACACAGACTCTAAATTAACAAAGTGTTGTTATTTACTTCCGTTTCTGATTGTTCATGTTTTGTTCAAGAAGATTAACCCTATTTCTTGAAAAAAAACGATCACCAGATTAATATCCCACTGGTATTTTCCAACATCAGTTATATTTGCTGTCGTTATGTACCTTTCACTTGCTGGTGTAATACCAGCAAAAAGTGAACTAGTCCATTATTATCAGATACATCATCACCTCTCTCAAGCTCAATGGATTTGAAAGCATCAATAAAACAGATAGAGGCTTTCATCTATTTAGAACTAGACACACCAGCAAAATTTGTGGCTGAGCCTGGGAAGTCATACTTGTATGCCCTGTTGGTATTGATTAAATTGTCATTTCAGGATTAGGTATCTCTTTTATGGGGATGAAAAATTATGGTCAGACTTTTTGTTGAAAAACTGAAAGATATGTATTTTCTGAGGAATTATATAAAATAAGTTATGAATTTTTTAAAAAATAAAATATTTTAACCTATTTCCAAGAGCATTTTGTTGAAGGTTGCCTATGATCTTTTGCTTGATGACTCGAGCATAATGCTAAACTGTAAGGAATCAGTATTTACTGCTTATGAAGAAGAAGATAATGCTTAGCATATTCAGAAAATTAATTTATAATTTTAATTTCTTTCCATCCCCAAAGTTGGCTCTTGGCAATTTCATATGGCTGAGCATTTAAATGACATTCCAGCATAAATATATCTCCAAGTGTAAATCAATTGACTTTATCACACTTGCAGCAGAGATGAACTAGGCTAGAAAGCCTGGGGATCAGCTCACATCTGAACGGAGTAGTGTAGTCTCTCAAGTTTCTATCAGCCATTGTTATATAGGCATATATGTATATGTTACAAATACTCATTCTGTACCTATTACAGCTTTGTTAGACAGATTTTATAATATCATCGGTAACTGACCAGTTCCATTTTGACACAAATGTAATTGGACATTGAATACTTTTTTTTTTTTAAAAGTTAGCAGAGGAAGCCTGTATATGCTCATTATACACCAGGTTTAGTTCTCTTTCTTCTGGACCATCTAGGCACAATTATAGAGCTTTTTAGCAAGACTGATTTAAAATGAGTCTCATTCATTTCCACAAAACTCACAAAATGGAAGTATTAGTGAAACTGTGCGTAAGGATTTCTTTTTACTTTTCAGAAAAAATTATCAGTAGGAATCTCTTCAGCTTATGTAGTCTTTATACTAAAAACTAAGAAGGACCTAAATGACTTTATTCAATAGTGTAATACCACTGGTGTCAGTGGGACAACATATGTGAGTGAACCACCTCACAAGAACCGATGTTGTGCGCAAGAGTCAGGGTCAGGGTGTCAGTGCCTGTAAAACTATGGAGGCAAACTCCTCTGAAGCTGAAGCTTCTCTGAAGCTCCTCTTCAAGCTCTAACAGGGTAGGTTTAGACTGAACACTTCTTTCACAGAAAGAGTGGTCGGGCATTGGAATAGGCTGCCCAGGGAGGTGGTTGAGTCACCATCCCTGGATGTGTTTAAGAGACGATTAGATGCGGTGCTGAGGGTTATGGTGTAGGGGAGGACTTTGTAGAGTAGGGTAGATGGTTGGACTCGATGATCCCAAGGGTCTCTTCCAACCTAGATGATTCTATGATTCTATGATTCTATGGTTTTATTTTGCCAACTGCTTTGAAATCAGTACTTGGTTCCATATACTTTGATAGGTAAATTAAAATTTAGGTTAATGCACTTGTATTTAAAGTATTAAATGAAGAGAATATCTCTGCATTGTCATGTTAGCAATATTGAATTACAAGTACTGTTTGAAGTTTAGCAAAATGTTTAAAAAATTTCATCTGTAGCTTACTTAATCAAACAGATACTGCAGATTCTTCTTGATCAATAATACTCATTGTGATTCATTTTACATTAAGACTGAGTCCTCACATTTCCATTAAAAAAATGAAAACAGAATGCAAGATTTGGTGCTGTACAACCTTGCAAAAAGCCCAAGGAGGAGGAATATGTTTCAGATAGTAAAAAAAAAATAAAATCAATATTCTGACCCTTAGCAACGCCAACAATGTTCAACAGGAAAACACAAAAATCTGAACACAGAAAATACTTCGGTGAACAAAAAAATTTTTTTACATAGACTGAAAGCAAACATTTCTCCTGTGTGAAAGATAGTGAGAATTCTTTAAACTTTCTACTCCATTTGTTTGTATTTCTTGATGACTGATTGAAAGACTTAACAGTCTCTGGTAATAGTTAATTGTTGAAATTACAGTTAAAACACTTTCCTTTGCTTGCCTTCACTGTAGTGACATAGCATAGAATTCTGTTTTCTTTTAATTATATTCTCAAGGAAAGCATTTATTACTATAAGTGTTGGTATAGATTTTAGATTAATCTTAATCACCTCTTAGTTCCTGTAAATGCAAATACATGATTTATTTGGACATCACCAGTGTATCTTACTGTGATACCTCAAAGAATCAACAGATACATGGCAACACTTTTAATTTTATGAGTGTTTATTCTGCCTAATCCTTGTTATTTTATGAGAAATTTCTGAAAAAAAAAAAGAAAAAGAAGTGTCAGTCTGTCAAGTCAGTCAAGATACTCACCAATTCCCTGTAGGGCTCCTCCCAGCAACTGGGCATCCATAATAGGGTTAAAATTTGGAGCGGGAAAAATCGTTCCTTGTATCTGCTAAAGGAGAAAGCAGCCTTTAATTGAGATTTTTACGTCTATAACACTGCATATACTGTTGAAAACCAATAGTCATAACATTAAATTGTCTTTCCTTCATGAGAACAGGATGCAAAGTTTTTCATTTATGAAACAGAACTTAAGCTTGCAGTAAGCCCTAGGAAGACACACTATATTTGAGGAAATTCAGGATATTTCAGGAGCTAGGCCTGAAAAAACAGCAAATAACCTATTTTTTTTTTCATTAAATTGTAACCACATTTGTGTGTCTGTCTCTTTCCCAGTCATTTTCTGAAAATATTATTTTCTCTTTCAAAGTTAATCCATGGTATCCCTGACAGTCTTCAGTACCTATTTCTCATGGTAACTGTAATTTGAAAGGACTAGTGAGAAAATGATGAATGAGATACATAGGTTGCTTACAAACCTACTGCTTTTTAAAGAAATGATGTTACTGCTAAGTGTGAGGTAGCTTTCTGATGTGCCATGTACAAGGCAACACCATTTTTCTAAATGCTTTGTGACTGATCAAAATACTGTCAGTTTGTTCTCAGTGATACTTTATTTAATATATTTTTCCTAGTCTTAAGAAATCTTAAGAAATCTGTGAATAATAAGAACTGATGTACTAATTTTAATAGAATCACAGACCCATACATATACAGAAGAAAATAACTGAGGTTGAAAACTACTTGGCTCTGCCCCCTGGTTAAAGTCTTTATTTTCTCTGAGGGTTCTACCTGCTTTCCAGACAGACCAAGTATAAGGATTATCTTTTATGATGATTCCTGGGCTCAGTCAATACATCTAATTAAAATTACACCGTTAACTTGAAAGTTACATTTCAAGGAAAAATTGTTTATATTTTATAAATACAAATGGGGTATTTTTATGAATACCTGTTAGAATCAGGAGTTACACTGATTACACTAATTAATTTGTTTGCTTTACATACAGTTGAAAGCCCTTTATATGGAGGGATTGATCATAGAAAAAACAGATGTGAATATGCACATTTGCAGGATTGTAAATTTTTGACCAAAAAAATCAACACAGCCCTTGTAATGTATCTTTCAGGAAAAAGAGAGGATTTTTGAGTGTGCTCAATTCTCCCTTGGTTCAGCAGAGCTGCTCAACTCTTCTATAAAGTATTCACTCTCTCATTATTTGAGGCTCACCATTAGTAGATTAGGCTTGATCTAGTTAATGCCCATCTCCTAGCCAGGATCTAATTTAAAACACAATGCTTTTAAGTAGAACCAAATTAAATATGAAGGCTCAGGTAAAATCTTTTAGAAGATACAGTAAAATAAAATTATTTTTTTTTATACGAGTCCTTTGTGGGAAAGAACTCTCATCCTTTTCTTTGTTTTTAAACAAAATAAAACTGAATTAAAATTTTCTTATGATGTACACATTGAACTTGGTTTCATCTTCCATTCCACAGAAGACATTTGTCCAAGAGTCTTATTTTTGATGAGGATTTTCAGTGTGTCTCGTATTCGGATTTTCAGGGTGGTTTCTCAGCAAATTCAGCATTCTGCTAATATACGTCAGTTCTCTGGAATTAGTTCTAGATTTAGTTCTAGGATTTATAGTGTACATGCTATCAGGATCCTTGGAAGAAATTTCTACGTAACTAATGATGTCTCACTGCTGGTATAGAGAGTTATTATTGTGTACCTTGAAGAAAGTACTTTGCTACTTTGCAGTGTTTACTTAGTGTAACCTTTAGGAAGATTTATCCTGTCACAACCTATGTCTGTTTTATCCTGTAACCACTTTCCACAGTCTCAGTCTTTGGCAAGTCTGCAGAAGCATTCCTGGTTCACTTTATGCACTTAATTTCATTTATTACTTACTGAACTTGTTCCCCCTATTTTCATTCAATTTTTGAAATATGGGCACAAGCAGGTCTGGGCTGAACCTTTAGAGCCGAATTTGGCAATTTTGGGTCTGAATTCAGAGGGGTAACACAGTGATAGCTTACCACTTACTCTGTGTTGAAGCCTTTTTTTTTTGTGTGTGTGTGTGTGTCACCAGCAGCGAATAATTTGAGTGTGCTCTGTTATATTTACTGAGGAAAGCAAAGCCAAGGGAATTTATTGGTAGATAGCTGAGTGGAGAAAGGGATTGATTCTTGGATGCTGCAATGCCGTCTGTGCCTCTCTGAAGGAAGTCCCATGCAGACAATCCATACACCTGTCACAGAGGATGGGGCCTTAGTGCCATGATGGCAGGTGGCATTCCTGTCCTGTGGTGACAGGTGCTAAACAGCAGATGAGAAGGAAAAAACTTGCTTCAAAAACAATGCAGAAATCCAAGAGGTGGCTTTTCTGAGCAAGCGACTGCTCTAATGCCCTTTGGTGTAGTCTTATGGGGGGAGTGAAAGTATGAAAGAGATGGTGTAGTATTAAGTTGCTGAGCAAAGCTGAATGCTTACAGTAAACTCATGTACTGAGAGATAGACCTGGAGGTTGTGGCAAGCATTTTGTTTTGCAAAGGTTTGTTACAATGTCGTATTTTGTGTCATATTTCACAAGCGTCTGTGGTTACAATGTTCTTTTGCTCAACATTCCCCTTGAAAATGAGGAAATATGTCAAAACAACACTCACTTTGGGAAAGCTGATGCTCTACTTTCAGGATACAGGGTCCAGGGTACAAAATCGTGTTTCCTCCCAAAATTATACAGGGTTTGTGTGCCTAAGTGTGCCTAGGAAATGCATGTATAGGAAATGCAGCAGTCTTCATCACTGCACAAACTGAGGGAGCAGAGCACTAGAGGCATTTGGTAACTGAATGAAATTACAACAGATTGAATTTTGATCAGGGAGCAGACAAATACATGGGAATAGGTTATTCCTTTCCATTATCTTTGGTTAGAGAATTTCTACTGCCCTGTTTTGAAGCAGGGCATTTTTAGGGTTGATTGAACGCCTGAGTGTAGTTACACGTACTGCTATTTCACTTCATTCATTTCCACTCAAGTCAGCTGTGACTGACCAATAAACCCCTATAATGGAAGAAGGCTCAGAGGAGCTGGGCAAGGGCACTGTGCCCATGAAGCTCAGGGAATAATGCAGGATGTGACTGAGTGCATCTGTTGCAAAGAAAGCTGATTTTATCTCAACACAAAGGGGACCAAGAGTGGCCTTTGTTTTAGACAAACAGCTCTCAACAGTTCAGTGAATGAACTGGTGTTGTAAGTGTTTATACCTGGTTTCATTAGAAGGGTGTGAATGTCTCCCTGAGTTAGCCTGACCAGCATGAGGGCAGTGAATAAGTGTCTCAGCTCAGTACAGAGTATAAATCCTAAACGACTAGCAAAATAATTTGGAAGAGAGCGATGGGTTTGAGCTAGCTTCAGCCTATGTATTTCTCACTGGTGATTGGGGAGGTCCGGCATTGTAACAGCATATCATAGAGACCAGTAATGGGAGTCTCATCAGTATTACATTGGTACTCTGTTTCCAGTACATTTTGTACTACTCTGCTAGACTGAAAATCCTGTGTAAAATCACTTATCTTCAAATAAGTAAATTTGATATTATACATTACAACCTCTGTACGTGAAAAGGAAGCTGGTGAGAGAATATTGGACTCTGACATCAGGATGGCCAGTTTTGAGTCTATAGCTATTTCTTTTTTGCTTACACAACATCATTTTCTCCCCTAAGCTCTGAAAAGCACAGGGAAATTATTAGTATGATCTTCTGACTTTTCTTCCACATGGCTTTAGATGGTCACTATAGGGATGCTAAGTCATTCCCCTGTTGAGATTTTTCTTACTTAATGTTTATTTTTAAAAATAGACTTAATTCATCCAAATATCCACCAGAAGATCCTGAACATCAAGTGGAATTTATGTGAAAGGAAAAAAGCTACCTATATAGGGAAGAAATAAACATTTAAACACCCTCCAGTGAATGAAGTGTCCAAGAGGGTTCTGAGTAATTCAAGCAACAGCTCCCCATTGATCAGGATGAATTATTAGGGAGGCCATAGCACTGGTACCATCATCAGATTCCAACAGCTTTGAGGCAGCAATCACATTACAATAACTCCTTCTGAAGATTAGTTGAAAATATTTTACAGGACCAGAGAGCACATCATAAATCAAAGTGAATAAAAACCTGCAGAATCACTAGAGCTTCCTCTGCAAAATAGAAAGCATGAGGTGGCAACTGCTGTGAAAGAGAGCATCAAGAATTGCTGTGATGATTGTCTCAAAGAAAAAAGGAGGGGGGGGGGAACCCAAACTATGCTTTTATCACAAGCCACCATAGATAGAAACAACATTAAAAAAAATAACTGATGTGCCCAACAATAGCAGTAGTAAACTGTGACAAAAATCAGTACAAAGCATGTTGTGCACCTTGAGCACTAGACTGCTATAGAATAAAGACAAAAGAATTCAGCAGAACAGGATCAGCAGAACAGTTGTTTAAGGGATGGGGAGGAAAGGCTAGGATTGCACTGATAGTGTCCTTCCCTTTCTTAAGAAATAGTTTGACAATTGAAGTCGATATTGTTTAATTGCAGTTCAACACTTCTAGGTTATAACTTATAATGTTAAAAATTAAATTCCAGCCTTTCACCTACAAACTGAATAAATTTCTTTGATTTGTAAAAAGCAGGCTCTTTTAAAGTCAAATCTTTCTGGTTAGAACTCTTAATGTTAATTTACCTGTAGTCTGCTGAAATTGGCTTTATCAGTGAAACCTTTAAAAAGAGGAAAATTTACTAAAATACCTGAATTCTTCTCTGTGTCCTTAATCATTAAGGTATTTTGAGACCCAAACCAGTTTATATTAAAGAGTCAGGGACTATTTCCATTGTCTGGAAGGCAGGCAGACCAGGCTCTTCATGGTTTCTCTGACCCTGGGTTTAATATGTCTGAGTTTCCCTCCATAGGAAAGTCCCATTTTAATTATTTATTTGTTATCAGCTACTGTATATTTAGTACCAAAGTTCAAGCCAGTATTCTCTCTCAAGACTAAACCCAAGTATGTTATCTGCCTTCTTCAGATAAAAGTGATTCAGAGGATTGCTGGAGTACAAAATAACTAATTGACGTAGGTGCTGAAATACAAAACTGCTGAAATATATATACTGAAATACATCAGGAAGATGGTGGGCCATGGCAAGGAGGACGGGGGGCAAAATAAAAGATCTAAGTTTCGTGCTCACATCAAGTTTGTGATCCTGAATTTCACACTTAAAATGAACATTATGTTGCTGTTTGTTGAGAGCAGAAATTATCCTGGTTTTAGAAACTGACCTGGGCAAATCTCTAACCATCTTGGTTTGAATTCAGTATTGACCCCATTTTGCTAAGGGGGCTGGGCTGTGTCACTTACCAACCCTCCATGCAATCTAATAATTCTATATTTTTTTTCGAAGCCAAAAATTAACAAGAATTTCTCCAATAATATTTTAAAAATAATTAAACAGTATCAAACACCAATTTTTCTCAGTGACATGGGATTGAGTGATAAAGAAACTGGCATTATGCTCTGGGGGTGAATCCTGTAGGGTGTACACCAGTTCCAGATACATGCTTTGAAGAATTCTAAACTTTTTGCAGGATCAGGCACAAAACGTGACATTTGATGATGATCATCAAATTGATGATAAGTGATCACTGGTGTCCAGTGCAGGTAACATGACTATTTGAGTTATCACACTGGTAACAATTGTGTACATTGTCAGTATAAAACCACTATGAACTTCATGTATAATTTATTTATGCATTTTCATTTCTCAAAATGGAAAGCTAACGAAGGTGTAATGAGTGTGGAGCCCAAGAGATCTGACTATTAGGAGTGAAAGACTTTGATACTTAAAAAGAAAATGAATTTATTGTTTATGGATATTAAGTGAGCTTAACTTAATGTCTGTATGGAAGCTACAGCAAGCCAGTTTATCATTACTAGTCATAAATCAATCACATTAAAAAGATTTCTTCCCTAAAGGTGTTTTATTTATAATAATCTAGGGCACATGCTATAGCAGGTAAGGTGTTCACTATTTCACCAGTTTCTGAATGTAGTTACACCTTTCCAAATGGACATTAGCATACATTGAACCTGCAGAGCTGGACTTTTAAGCATCTGGAACCAGATCAGAGTCAGTGCAGACAGCTCATTATTCAGCTCTTTCATAGTAAATATAGTCATTCAAAAAGAAAAAAAAAAGTGGGGAGGGAGGGGGTATCTAAATATTGCCTTAAGAAAATACTGATCTAAAAAACACACAGAAGATATAAGGGCTACGTGTTCAGTTGGTGTAAATGTACATGACTTTGTCAAAGTCGTTAAAGCTTTGTTTTACACAGGATGATGGATAAACTTAAATAATCTCCTAACTCCTCTCTTACCTTGATATCCTTCAAGCATCCTTATTACTAATACAGTGCTTGTTCCAACAATCTTCATAATGAATTTGTGAAAACTCATGCATTCTTCTGTGGCTCTTCCCAGCTTTGCACAGGTTTAGATATATCCATTAGTTGTCCATTAGCGGACAAGACACAGTAACACTAAGGTTTTCCTTCAAGTTGTTGGCACTCAAAAGTAACCATCCTCACAAGTGCATGCGTAGATGTTTTGCTGGCCAAACAATGTTACATGTAGTTATTCAGTTTGGGTGCAAGAATGTGGATTTTGTGGATATTAGGATGGTGTATTGATTTGAAAGTTGTTCTGGGAGCACTGTAGCTAGTAAAAACTAGCTTCTTCCAGATTCTTTTGACTCTGTATTCCTACTTACGTCCTCCAGCCACAACAGCAGTTGATTTCCCCTCTTGGTTCTTTGAATCTCTCTCTACTTTCAGAATCCATCAGGTCCTTTCCAAGTCAACCACTGGCTATATTAAAGATGGTTTTCTTGTGACTGAGCATGCATGAGTATGCATTGACTAACACTAGGCAAATAGAATAATTGACTGTTGAGTGTAAACTGCTGTATTTTTTTTTACTGGAAAAAGAATTTGTTTCCCTCACCTCCACTGAGCAATGCTTTCAGAAAACTTCAGAAGAGATTGCCATTCCTCTGCCAAATATGGTAGAAATTCACTATCAAGTTCAGTTACTGGTAGGGACAGGTGGATGGACAAATACACAGAAATCCAGCCAAATTTTCTCAAGAAACCAAGGGGGAAATGCATACAATGGTCACTGAAAGAACATGAAGAACCCCACAATTTAAAAGACTTTTAATTTTGATATCTGGATTCTAGCATCCCTCATCACTTATGCACCATTTTGCCATTTTGCTGGAGCACTCTTTGCAAGCATAGTATTCAGCATGGCAGGGATTTCTGCTTTAGAAAGAAACTGACTTCAAAGAACAGCTGAGGAAAGTTATTTCTGAGAGCAATTTGGCCTTTTTATGGATTAGTTTAGACCAGATACTGGATGTGAGCATGGGGAAGTGGTTTTTATACTGTCTTTCTTCTGCAGCATCCTAACGAAAAGGATATCTATAATTCAGAAGGAAGAAAATCAACAATATTTTGCTTTTTCCGCACAAAGTATCCAAGCACTCAAACGTAAGGCAAACAAATCTCCAGAGGTGATTCAGTGATTTTGACTTTAAGGATTTTAATCCTTTCTTTGAAGTCAATACCCTCATCTACAAAAACACAGACCTGGTTCCACAGAGGTGGTCCAGGTGGGCACTTCATACATTGCTCTGTGTGTTTGCACATGTGCATTTTACTCTTTTGAAAGGAACTGATTCCAAAACAGCTGTGCAGACAGACTAGGCTTGTGTGGTGTTAGTGGAATAAACCAAAACAACAAAAGAGATTGGAAAGGGACTGTAAAATTTGCAATAAGTCTGAAAAATAATACTTGCACTCTACCTTCCTTCTGTGCAAGAGCAAGGAAGTTACAGCTTTTCCTGACCCGAAGCCATAAGCAGTTCAACAAAAGTATCAGTAAAGCTGAGGCTGCTTTTATCAAATTATGATGTGTAAAGTTCAGGCCATTCAGTCTTGTGATGGAAAAAGCAACCAAAAGTATGAACAACCTTCTAAAAATATTTGTTCAGTAAGTCACTCTGCTGATAACAAACAATCAAAGTCAGACTCCTTAGTCTGAATGTTTCCCATAGTGAATATCTACTAAAATAAAATCCTTGCTTTATTAGCTAACTAGATACTATGAGCTAGCTATACTTTAGCAAAGATATCCTGCGTGTGCAACTTTATTAAATAAAAATTTCATGAGTATTTTGATTTACTGTGAGTATATTGTATTTGTGTTATTCTTCATTTGAATAATATATGATACAGTAATGGAAGAGGTACTTTTAAATATAGAAAATTCTTTTTCCAAAACCTCCCATGTTTCCCTGTATATCTATTTTGGAGAGGTCACAAATGACATCTTATCTAATTTCTGGAAGTTTTACCTCTGTGGTACCGTGGGGAGCCATTTTCTGTATGTAATCTCTGGTGATGATGTCGCCCTGCATTGCTGAATCTGGCAGAACTGCTGCTGTTAACACATTGTACATCTCGTTCTTTATTTTGGGAGACTTCATCCTATCTAGTTGTTCATATATAACATATGTAATTACTAATATGTGTAACACAAAATATAAAGGAGATAATCTTAAAGAACCAAGTGCATTTTGAAAGTAATACTTCCAATTATTTTTTCCCCATGTTTCTTATGCTTCTGAATTAATGGTATATTAATGTTTTGGGATTCCTTGAAAAATATCATTAAGTCTAAAGTGTGCTTTTAAGACTTGTTCTCAATCTAAGGTTGTGTTTAAGAAGGGTAGACAGGAAATTAATGTGACAGCCTCACCACTCGGTACTGGGTAAGCCCTCATTCCTTGCTCATGATTTGCCAGAAAGAATGATTTTTCTGCTGTTTTGTTGCTGAGTCTCATCTGAGAAAAGTGCCACTGCTCCATGACTGACTTTATCTTGAGGAACCAGCAGACATCCAGGGGAGAACATTTGCATGGGCTGCGCACTGCATGTCCCCATTCTGTCTGGATGCCTCAGCAGGGAAGTTTGCTCCACTGGTTAGGATCCAGTGAGCTAGTCCATACAAGCTGCTTATTTCTCTCCCTTCCCATCCCACAACACATGGAAATAGTAATAAAGAATAAAAATTTACCCAACCTGAGAATCCATCACAGTACTTTTCAGAGAAAGCCTGTAATCAGGTTTTGACATTTTTTCCTAAGACTGATATGCACCCCATCATTGCCTACAGTTGCTTCTCTGATCTCTTCTGTGATTACAAAACAAAAAAAAAAGGAAAAAAGGCTAATCTGTGTTTCTTTATGTGTTTGGAAGCAGAGGGAATAGAGAGATGTTATTCACACCATTTATTTTTGAGTATTTTGGTGCAATTCAGAGAATCAAATTTAGGAACTTAATTTCCCTCTCTGCTCAAGCGGTCCTAAGGGCTAATGCAGAACGATTACATTAAATTAAGTTTAAAATAGGTGGTGTAAACTCCCACACTTAAGAATTAATGTGTAATCTATTGTATTCTTTTTATAATACTACAAACTATTGAAATATTGTTACAAATATTGTAATTACCATTTTTAATGACTTAAGAGCAAAAAAATTTCTTCTATAAGTTATTTTATGATGTACTATCGTTAATATCAGGAAACATACTATATACAGATGCATTGTCAATTATTTAAATACTATTAATCAGTAGAGGACAAAAACCTGAACTTCCTGACTTCTCCAACTGAAATGGATCTACTAGCTTTGTCAGATGGGGTTGTTTTTTCTGTCTTCCCTTAATTATCAGGAATAGATTAATAACATAGTAATTGAAGGAGAAAATAAGAAACAAAGAAGAAAATCCATTTTCAGTTCTCAACAGGTCTAGTAAAGAACGCAAGATCCCAAATTGCACAAAACCAAACACATTACTAAAACCCATTCAATGCCTGTTACTTTAGAGAAACAAATGTATGCAATATAATTTTATAGAAAAAAAAATTATAAATGAGATCAGAATAATTACAGCAATTATACTTTCAAATAAGTAAGGAAAAAAATGTTTATCCTTTAGAAAATTCTATATTGATCTGTAAATTTATTGAGAATGCACAGGCAAAAAGCATTAGGGAGGAATGAATCATTGTTCTTATTAATAAAAATTAAAAGAATATGAAAGTAGCTAGTGAACATAATTATCAGAATGCCAGGTGCAGAAAACAATTTAGTATTTTGCTGTCATGAAATAATAACTATATTGTCTTTCAAAATGTAGATTTAAAATTGCAGTGTGAACCTTTATTTTCTTGAAGAATGTTAATGAAACCATTTAATATATTGCTATAATTTATTATAGGGTTTCCTTTTTACAGCCCTTGTAGAGGTAGAATTTCTTTGCTTTAAATATTTTTCACATTTTGAGCAAAACCAAATGTTTAGCAATGATACAGCTATTCTTTATGCAGTTATGTGAAAATATAAATGCACCAAAATAGTGCCATGAATAGGTATCTCCTGAACAACTTGCATTTTTATTTTTAATACTATTAGGTGATAGTATGCAATTTTTTGTCTTGTGTAACAACTAAGTTCAAGTACAGAAAATCCACAGAATCTCACAAAGAGATAAAAGACAAATTATTTTGTCTTGAAAGGTCTACAATTATGAGGCAGGAACTGATAATTCTTTATATTTTAATCTTCATTTTAGACACTTCATATATACTGTGAGTAACTTCAGAATGAGACCCATTTCACAAATAAATTAACTTAACCTGAGATTAATTTCTCCCAGTGGAGGGAAATGAATCCAAACATGTGTGATGACAACTCAAGAGCAATGAAAAGTTTTGAAAGATTTCAGAGAACAGATCATTATACTCACATAATCTCCACAATACATTTTGATACAAGTCTTCTAGTTCTGTTGAGATGAAAATAGTAGCTTTCCTAGAATAAAACCAGTAGTTCAGTAAACTAAAATGTTATAGTTAACTCTTATTCTGTGTCAGAGAATTAAGAGAAACCATCCGATCAAACTGATACCAAGTACATTAGGCTCCAAGGTAACAATGAAGGAGGAACACCACTTGGTACCGTACGTCCTCCAGTTTTATACACTCACTGTATACTTAGTCATTAATCATATGTGAATAGGTATGATTATAACATAAGTAAACAGAGTCATTAGCTCAACACCCTCTGTTCTACTGTGTTGATTTTAAGAATCAGAATTCAGCTAGTCACAGAATGAAATGCTCACCTACATAAAGTGCTTGTGTTAATGATTTACTTTTCAGATTGGTTCTGGTCTAATTCCCATTTTCCTTGTGCTGAAACCACCTAGTTCATCATTTGTTCTAATAACTATTTGTACCTGGCATGCATAGGAAGATGCTTTATAGCCCTTACATGTTGCATGGTGTAATGAGGGAAAAATCCTCAAGCCTCAGTGAAACTCTGTAGATGAGGGTCTTTTCATGCAAGTTCTAATTTACAAAATCCTGCCAAGAGCTGATCAAAACTCCTGTAACATTGTTCTGTTCAAATACTTATACAAAATCCGAACTATCCAACTGACAGCAAAACCACATTTTTTGTAGCTAATACCGTGTATTTTTTCTGCTGCTGATAACTATTGTTGTGATAAACCATTGAAAAAATACAAAGCTTTTTTCAACACCAACCCCCCCCAAAAAAAAAAAAAAAAAAGAAGGTGCAGATTCACTCTGTTTATCCTCTAGTACAACTTGAATGGAAGGCATAGGCTACCATGATCCTGACTGGGTACCAGTATAGTGAGAGAATTTTTCTGCAATAGTTGGGCAGGAATAGTAGCTCAAAATCTGAATTAAATGACTTCAAATTTTCTTGTTTTTCTTAATGTATCCATCATACCCACCACATGCTTTGTAGCATTTGTTAAAAGCTGGATTTTTTTTTTTTTTCGTATACTTTAGGAAGACTTCGGAAAGAATAAAAAAACCATTTATTTTGAAACCTTAATATCTTAGCAACTTTTCTAATTAAAAGCTATCATTGGGCTTGTATGAACTCAGCTGTACTGATTTGAGTACAAGCTTTTGCACGTCACCATATCTTATACATGAGGACTACATGTGTGTCCTTAGAAATAGTTGGAAGAGTTTCACAGAAAATCATATGCCTGTGAAACATGTGCTTCTGCCTGGCATGTCTTTGCATGTCTTGGGGAATATAATCCCACTGTAGAGCTAAGCAAAGTGATCCCTAAAGAATCTGGTCTGGCTGGTTGGAAGATGGCACACATGAAGTGCTGAAGGTGGTAGGATCCAGTCTCCTGATGATACACATATTAAAGCAGTGATAAGAATATGAGAACATTTTAAGCCTCTCTTTCAGACTCTATTTTTACGTGCATTTCCTTGCTGTGATTAAAATGTAATACAGTTAATCTTCAGTACAACACAAAATGGATTAAGTTTACAGGATTACAATAGCGTTTTATTCTGCCTGTGTCAAAACCTTCAGTGGTCAGGAACCATAGGGTGTAAATAAGTAGACAAAAATTGTTGTTCTATGAAATAATAATACCTGGTATATAGCGTGAGGAAAGCACTTAACTAATTACTGATCTAGATTCTGGTTTTAATGAATCTTTTGGAGAAAAGCTGTGAGAAAGTCTAGAGAAAATGGGAGAGAAAGTGTTCAACAGGAGGTTTCAACCTCCTTTTCCCTGTGAATGTCCTTTGGCTGTCCTTTCCTGTCATCTACTTTCCAAGGCAAGAGGCACGGCTTATGACAAGGAAATGAAAATATATTTGTCCACGTAACGCTCAACAAAATGGATTGCATGTTTCTGTACCAAAGTGAGTGTGTTGAACCTAGTTTCACTTTTACACTTTTTTCAAGACAGTAGATCAGAGCTGTGAATCATTTCTGGGGAAGAAGCTTAGCCTGTCTTTTGGGGGGAAAACCAAAGCAGTTGCACTGCAAGTGGTTTTGGCAATCTCACATCTGAAAAAATAAGATAAAAAGGGCTACTTGAAGAGAGCAGAAATAATTACTTATACAGAAAGACAGGAAACACTCAGATTGTTTAGACTTTAAAAAAAAAAGTGAAGGAGACCTTAACAATTCCAGAAAATAAAAGCTGTTGCAAGCAGAAGTGAAAAAAAAATAATTTGTCCTCTCTGTTCACAGTGGACTAGACGAATGAAAGGCCCTTTTGCTGTTTCTCCTTCTATTTAATCTTTCCAATTCTCACCCTGCTATAGGGTGAGATTTTTTTACTTCTCTGGGCACCTGGTTGCTTTCCTTGCTCTTTTTCTTGCTAAAAAGTTTCCTGTTCATTCTTAATTTTCTCCTCTCTCACTTTGCTACCTGTTATTCTTTTGTTGAGAAACTTAATTCTTTTCTGTAGGAGTGAGGAGGGGTCACTTCCTCTTCAGACCCTTCCATATGATGGAATTTCTGCACTGTGCTAAAGATTCTTCCTCAAACTTCCCCTATCCTGCTCATTGATGTGCTTAGGCTTAGACATTGCAACAGATCATCTCCGTGCTGTTCTAATAGAAGCCCTGAATAAAAATAATGACACATAATTAATTTCTAATTAGAGATCCGTATACTTCTCAAAACGAATGATTTCGTTAAAGTGCAAAGTAAAAACAGTTTAATATGAAATTATTCTATTTGGTTTCCCTGAAAGTTAGGTTCTAGCATATCAGTTACACATAAATTAAAACCAAAATTCACATTATTCGAATAATAACCTCCAGGTATTGCTCTGGAGTGTCTTCAGATAATTGAAATGTAGACACTAGCAAACACATTTTTACTGCTGTTTTTGTCCAGTATTACTGCAGTGGGAAGCAGCAATGTGCTAAGCATGGGCCATTTTACTCTGTGCTGCTCAATCTGCAGTTTATGTGGTGGAAAGAAAATCTGTGTATAACCAGAGCTGGTGGAATTGCCAGCCCTCACCAGAGTACAGCATGTGTCAGCACATGACAGAGGTCAAGAAGAAGTGGTGAAAAGGTAATCTCTAGCTCTAGTGTAATAGTAACAGTCTTGGGCATTTGAAAAATATGTCAATAGGAATTACACTCACGGTAGGAGCTTAAAATCATGTGTAGAAACTTAGTCACCATGATTAAATGAAGTATTTAGATGTAAATACCTTAACACAATGAATCACCATAGAATCTATGAGTCAAATTTAACTTTTGCAACTCCCAAGTTCTCACAAAAGAAATTTGGGCTCTTATCTACCTGTAAATTCCCCTTAGGGTTGACAGGGCCAAGTTCTGCCCGCTTTCTGAGAAGAGGTCAGAGCACGATATGTGTGCACAGGAGGCACTACCCAGTACTGTGAGGACTGTGGAGCCAGCAATCTGCGCCTTGGGAGGGGGACCTGCCATTTGGGGTACAGCCAGTGACAGGAGGCTGAGCACATGAAGCTATGGAGGCTGCACAAAAAGAGAACAGGCTTTGAATGAGACAGTGGGTGATGAGAGGTGTAGTGGACGTAGCTTTCTAGAAACAGCAGAAGCATTATTACTTAATGAGTGTAAAATTCTATTTTCACCATTGTGTCAATATGATTTAGAATTACGATTTCTGGTGGTTCATCAGTAGAAGGTGGTGGAAAAAAAATTGGGCCTATGGAGCACTTCTCAGTCCTGAGTGTCACTAATTTGGATACCGGAGAATTATGTTATGCTTGCACTGATGTGTTTGCCTTTCTGGAATTGCCCTAGCTCAGACTCCTATTCTGTAAAGTACTGATAAGCAGTATAGTAATTGTAGTGAAGTTGTTGTTGCCCAGGGTTCTATTTTGGCAACAGCTAATAGATTATTTATTAAAATATTTGCACACTGGCCACCCAGAGCAAAACACTAACATATTTGTTGCAAAGCTCTAAACCTCTAAATTCAACTTCACCACTATCGGAAGTGCCTTCATATTTGTCAGTTGTTTAAAGCTAGAGGAGATGCAGAACACCTTCCTTTAATTTCTCCAAGTGCCTGCTGTTACCCACAAAAATTGCCAGCTTTTTCCACAACACAAACCATAAAGCCCCACATCATTTATGTCACGTGGGTTTAGCTGCCTAAAGTGGTAACCAGGTAGCTGAGCTTTTTTGTAGATTGAGGCTCTGAAGTTTATTGAGTAATTCACGAATCAGACTTGGGAAAGTTCAATGTTTTTTATTTTAAACAGACATTTTCATCTACAAAAGATTTTGTGTGGTATCACAGGACTAACCATGTGAAGCTGGGAAGGGAAAGGAACTGAAGGAAACTTAAGGAACTGAAAAGAGACTCCAGANTCAGACTTGGGAAAGTTCAATGTTTTTTATTTTAAACAGACATTTTCGTCTACAAAAGAGTTTGTGTGGTATCACAGGACTAATCATGTGAAGCTGGGAAGGGAAAGGAACTGAAGGAAAGTTAAGGAACTGAAAAGAGACTCCAGATGTTTATAACCTGTAAATTTAGAGAGGATCTATGTGACGTCTCTTGGAGCAAGCATAGTTCGTCTCAAAAAAGAACAATCTTTCAGCACATCAAAGGCACAGGTCCCTGAATTAAGAGAAAGTAATAAAATTAGTGAAGAAGAATAAAGAAATTTCACACACACACACACTAATTTCTATGAGAAGCAATTAAAGACTTTTTGAGGGTGATGAAAGGATTGGCAGGTTCTGGCAATCTGCGTGTAGTACATTCACAGTAGATTGCAGTAGATTGCAGTAGATTGCAGTTCTTCTGGAGGAGATCCCCCTCTAGCTCTATTGACTCACAAAACCACTCCACATTTGATCCCTCAAATGTTTTCTTTTTACCTGCTCCTCTCAAGTGTTCAATTTTAATTTAATCTACTCTTACGCAAGGGAGGGTGAATATGAATATATACAGTTGTCACCATATTTGCGATTTTAACTGTTTCCGGGATAGAGGGTATTTTTTTTTGGGATGGATATAGAAATTCCTTTTGTTGTTTTTGTCTTACACTACAGACTCTTTCTGCCACTTTAATTACATTCATTTACAGACTTTTTACAGCTTTTTCATATTTAACATGTTGAAGTTATGTTTGAAACCATAGCAGATATGTGCCCCTGGTTTCCTAGGGTTCTAATCACTTGGTCTGGGGAACTGCTTGGAACATCATCTTGGTTTTTTCCTATGGAAGAATATAATATATATATATAAAATTATATATTATTATTAAAATATATTATATATAATATATATAAATATAATATAAACCAAGACAAGAAGTCTTGGTTTTTTCCTATGGAAGAATATATCATTTGTATATATTATTAGAGGTATATATTATTTAGATGTATTACATAGATAAGTTTTATTACATAGATAAGTTTTCCTAATTTTAGGCTGTATTCTCCTATGATGTTATTCTTGGTTTATGGTACAGTGCTAGTGTTTGTGAATAACTTGTATTTTTTAAGAGTATGAAAGCTGTTTCTACAAATTTGCATTTAGGAACTCACTCTTTGGACCTCACTTTTGATGACAAGTTTATATGTGTTTCTAAAACTCCTATAACTGTTTTTCTGAACTTTGAGAAAGTATTAAAGAAAACAGCTGTATGCATGTGGTATTTTTAACACCTGTGATAATGAAGGACTCAACATTTACATTCTCAAAGCTTGGTAGCTAAATGAAAAATAACTCTATGTTTCCAGCCAAGAAAAACATTTCATTAAAAACCTATTAAAACTGTATAAAACTATTTTAACAGAACTTCTGACACTTTTGGAATGGTTGCATTTGAATCACCATGGATGCATTTTTTAAAGTTTCACAGTTTAAATAGGAAATTGGAATGAATGCAATGAAAAAAAAAACACATTAACGACAGTGACTAACCTAATACTGCCAGAAAAATCACATTATTTAAAAATATTTTTCTCTACCATCAAAGGAATTTTTCACTATAAAAATTCCCAATTATTTGCTTAAAAAAAAGAAAGGAAAAGGAGGCAGCCAAGCATAATTATTAGTGTTACCATGTAACTTTAATGGCAATGTGTAAATGCCAGTAGGATGTGTATCTGACCTTGGTATTGTCTTCCTACAGACATTTAACTTTCTCTATGTGTGCCTTTCTGGGAAGCAGATGTCTGTGCCAAACAAGCAAAATATATATTTCTTGAGTCTCTGTTATTACCGTGGCAACTGGTAATTGGTATTAAGAATTATTTCACTTATAAAGTGAATTGATTTTTATCCTTGTTCACAGAAGATATTTTGTTTACAGAAGTTAGTTTAAAATGTTTAGTCATGGATAGCACAGTAAGCTGTGCAATGCAGATGGAGGGAAATGTCATTGTAATTGTTTTTATTACTTTGAATACAATACATATTTGTCAAACAAATGCCTTGCACTTACGTTGCCTCAAAGGTTGAACATACAATAAAACCATTCTGCTTCGTCTAATTTATTAGTCCTTTATTTGGAAGGGGTTTTTTTTGATACTTTATGTCTAATCCTGTTTCCCTTGTTTATCTCTCAACGACTGTATTTCCCAAGATTACAGTAAAACTGAGCAAAAGATTAATGAGTGAAAAGGATAGACATTCAAATGAGCAAATTAAAGGCAAGGTCTTTTCACAACCATAGTTACTCACAGGTTGTATCTCATGCTGAGCTGTATTCTGCATATTTTACCACTGCTTAGTAAATTATCCTGAAATTTGGGAAAGTTTTTATCAACTTTGGGCTTTGCTGAATATGAAGCTTAAAGGATCATTTGCTTGAGTAAAGACTGTGTGATTAACTTCATGATTCCCTTTTCCTATCAATGTCTTGCTTCAGAGAAGTAGCTGTTAGCTGTTCATGGCTGTAGCACCTTATACTCAATGATTATGTTTAATATTTTGATGTATTGTATGCTGCCCCCAGAAAACTAATATTATCTACATCTTTTCCAAATGAAGGAAATAGTGATTAAGTGATTTGTGTGATGTCACCTAGGAAGCCGGTAGCAGAGCTGGTAGCAAGTGTAAAGGCTTTCAGGCTTTTTAGTAAAACCACCCTCATATGGTTAGTGCAGATTCCCATTTACAGGAAAATTCTCAGAAATGCTGATCTAGTGAAAACAATCTTGTATGGTGATGGGTTGACTGAAGTATATCCCATTAAAGCTATCTTAGGGGAGTGAGACTAATGATCAGGCATAAATACCACATAGTCTAATTGGTGTAAACTAGACTAGCTTTGATTTGCTTCTGAGTGGGAGGGCTTATTAACTCAGACTGAACACAGCACCACCAGCTCTGTATTGCATTACGCATACCTACTGTGGGTATGTGCTACGTTGGGGCTCTCTGTGCCATGCTCGGTTCTGTGATGTGCCCAGCTTCCTTGCTTTTTTGCTTCTCTAGCTGTGGTTCAAATGTCTATTTTCCATTTGAGTGGGTGCACACATGTCTACTCTGAAGTCCTATGGTGGCGTCTCTCTGAATTACACATCTTGTATGCTGAAGTAAACAGTAGAATACATGTAAAGTTCTCAAAAATATGATTGCCATGGAAATTGAAATGAACTTGAAATATATTGTGAAAAGCAGGTGAAAGAGCTTGTGTAGGAATTTAAAGAGACGTTTAATAAACTGAGCAGTACTTCGAGGCATAAGGAGCCCTTGCAAGGGTCCATATAAAAAAAGGCATCGCGTATGCTTCTTTCACCCTTAAAATGTATGGAAATGCTCTCTTTTAACTTTGCCCTAGGAGTTCTTCTCTTAGCAATTTCCCTCTAGCAATTTCTCTTTGATACCTCAGAAGGTTACATTAATTAGCATTTATAAGAAAAAAACTAAGCTTTAAATATGTTCACTATAGGAAGGAAATATTTGTATTAACTAAGACAGATTTCTGCTGACCTAGAAAAACTGGCTATAGTCCAGCACTATATGAACTATTTCTTTATTTTGACTTTTTTTAATGAACGTTAGGCTGTTCAAAGAATGGTTGGGCAGGACAATTAGGATGTTTTGTAGAGAGAATTAATTTATGCCTGAAGCACATGTAAACTTACAGAATATAGTGGATCTATGATATATTCAGGAAATTAGGTGGTGAGGTAGTGGAAATACAAATGTGTGGAAATGAGTCCTCCTAGGGGTTGTTTTCTTACACTTAAGCAGAATAGTTCTGAATACTACTTAAGACATTCTCCTGGATGTTTTGCATAGTGTTCAAAATTGCCTTGTTTTATTAATTTCAACAAAATCCACTTTTGCTAGAGAGCCATAAGAGAGGAAAAAGGTTTTCCTTCTAGAAAATATACACAGTAAGGAAAAAAAAACCCAGGAAGGTGCCATAAAGCACATAATTATCCCAGCAGCAAGGTTCGTAAAGCTGCTGCCTAAAATATTATTGCAAAATGAAAAGGAAACAGTAAACACATTTTTTCACTACTAATTTGTGTAGGTGGCAGCAATGTTTCATAGCATTCTTGGTACAATGGTGTTCCAGTTTAAAATTAATATGGTTCTCTGGAAATACAGCTATATAAGGATGAACTCTCTACTCTGAATAACACAATATTTCATTACTAACTTTATTAGCTTCATGGCAGATAAATCATAGATACATGTAATTTATCCACTAACAGATTCAAAATAAATCAGATAATTATATATATAGAATTTACTGCAAGCACTTCAAGGATTTGATATGTTTTATGAAAAACATTTAAGGGTTACTTTATTTATGTAATAAATTGCTCGCTATGCTCCCATGGACAGCACATTACTTTTTTAATGAAACGTATATAAATAAAATACAAAATATTGTGAATTTAGGCAATTTGTTAAGTCCAGCTGTGTTTGGAAGATGTAGCTGTAACTTTCTACATTGATGCCTGGTTTAAATATTGTAAGTCTTGTCATGTGTTGTAAGTTATACCAAAACCAGCATATACAATGAATCAGTGGTAATAGACATAATGAATGAATGATTTCTTGTATGCTAAGCTGTCAAATTGCAGTGCTGTTTCCATTATGCAAGCACTTGATATTGCAGAGGATGGAACATTTCTTTACGGCATGCTTGTACTGATAATGGATGCTGCTCATCTTCCATGCAAGCTCTCAGAAAGAAGCAAAGTGGCTGTGGGTGTATATGTGGGGCAACTACAATTTATCTGGAGAGCATAGCTTATTTGTGAGCTTTTGTTTCTCACGAGGAACTTTTCTGTTGTAATGGCATGCTTAAATCCGTTAGCACTTCTCCCACCATAAAGACTGAGAAATACAATTAGCAAGTTGTTTACAGCAGAGCTGCAACTGCTGTGACTAAAGTGATATTGATAGAGTGAATCAACTTCTGTGAGAATTGTTTTCCAACGATGAGTTTAATAAAGGTTTGATATGACGCTATAACTTAGACTTGATTAGGTACAATGTAAGGCTCAATATTATTGCTTCACTGTCAAATTACTTCACATAAAATGACGTGATATTTTGCCTGCATTATTCCAGACAGTTAAGCCTCTTCTTACCACTTTTAATCCTGAGTGGTTCCAGTAACGTTAGAGTCTAGAAGCTGCTTGGTGCTAAGCATTGTTGAAATTTCATTTATTTGGATGCCTGAATCTGAAGGAAGGAATGATAATAACTTCCAAACTTAAGGTAGAACAATTTTCTGCTTGGGAGTGAAGTCAAAAGGACATAAGGAAAATGTGGTGTGTGCAGCAAAAGGAAGAGTAAAATCAATGCTGCCTCTTTAGTAGCCTAGTGCCTGTTGTCTGTTTTTTCGAATCTTTGCCAATGCTGACAGTCACAACTCATGCATAAACAGGAGCTGATTTTATCTGGCTTGTGCATTTTGTGTGTGTGTGTGTTCTCCTTGTTGCCCTAGTAACTGGAGTAAGGCTGGCACTAACATATACACTTTCATCTGAAAAAAATAATATTATTTATGTCCACTATGCCTAAAGAGGAAAGCTTCGAGACATAGCCAGTAGCATAACCATAACTTCCCAAAGTTGGCCATAAAAACTAAGAATTGTCTTAAACCCCTCCCCAGTGTTGAGAACTTGGCTCTTTTCTGTGATAATTTTAGGTTATGATTTCTGCATTTTGGTCATCATTTTCAGCGTTGTGAGACAGAATTGCTAAAACCCCAGAATGGACTTTCGGATGCTTGGTTTATGTTCTTAGATATGCAATGAAGGGGCTGATGCCCCACAGGAAAGTTAACTTACCTGTCTGTGCTTCTGTCTTCCCTCTGTAAGAGGGTATAATGATAACTTTTATAAAGTTACTTAGATGCTGTTCATGAAAAACGTTAAGAACTGATATGCACACATGGCTTTATAGTGTATGCAATATATTGCCCTGTGAGTATAAATAATTTACAAAGCAGGAGGTAGGAAAGACTACATTAGGCTGAAAATAAACAGTACAAGCTTGATTTCCAATATCTCCATGGCAAGGATGATATGAGTCCTGTTTCTTTTACTGTTGAGAGGCAAATGAAAACTACGTTTATGATCGGTCTGATTTCCATATTGAAAGATCATGATTAAATTCCATGCACGTTCAAAGGCAATGTAACCTCCAGTCTATAGAATTTATGTAAATCCAAACAAGATTTTCATGGTGTGTAGAATCTTATTATAAGTCTGAGGATGTATACAAACATACAGATTTTTCATCATGTAGAAACTTGTGCTACTTGAACTACACTTCCTTCTTGTTCTTTCCAAGTCCATTACATTTACAAAAACAGCTTATGTTTTCCTGTGATGTTGAGGTACTCAAATGAATATCTCTCCACAGAGAGTAGCCATTACTGCATGATGCTGGGAAACCCATTTGTCAGATCTATTTAATCAATATTTTATAGTTATTCCTTTGCACTTACTCTCTTTTAGGGATTTATTTTTTAAAAAAATACACAAATCCTTTTGTTTATCAAAAAGACATCTACACAGTAAGACTGTCTTTGCCTTTTGTTGATGTGCAAAATCTCAAATTAATGTTCCCATCAGTAACCTCAGTAACACTCAGTCCAAGTTCTGCAAAATCTGTCATCAAAATTGTAGTCAGTGAATCTTTTTTCTCTGTTTTGCTTTTTTCTCTTTTCTATTGCATAGTGCTTCAACACATTGCACAGATGACTCCTGTAAACGTTGCAGCCATTTGCCTTGAATACTTTAGTCCATATTTCTGATTCAATACTGTGCTCTGACTTTTTCCTGATCACTAATTGACTGAAGATCTCACAGAGAAGCTGTGATTTGAATCCAGCTTTCTGTTTGCACTCATGATAGCTGTTTATCTTTGAACACTAAATACCCAAAACTTTGATTGCAGGTGTTTTCATGTTTCTCCGGCCCTAATGTACGTAAAAATCTTGTAATGTAAGAGTGTACTTGGCAAAGTACAAAAGCCAGGCAGGATACAAAGAAGTGCCTTCACATCCTTCAGGAATACTGCTGCTTTTCACCATACAGTGGGATTAGTTGTTCCAGTCGATGATGAAGCAAGTTGAGGGAAGACTGAACCCTCTGCACTCCCATGCCAATGGCTAAGGTTGGAAGTGATAGTAACAAGTATGGAAACAGGAATGTTACTGCCTGAATCTGCTGCAGTTCTACCAAGCACAAGCATTAGCACTCAGAAACAGCATTCGGCCGGTATAAATATTGTTAGATTTTAAAAAACAAAACAAAGCTAATCCTCATTTGGCTCTGGCTGTTCCTCTAGCATATGAGGTCTAAGAATGAAATTTTGAGCTATGTGAGGGCTTTGAATAAGTAACATTGTTACTGAGATATTTATTGTCTCAAAGGGGAAAAAGGACCTTTGCACAGGAGTTAGCAGAGCTCATTGAAAGAACTTTAAACCAGATTTGCCAGGCTCACTAGAGCTAAGGCTGGGGGTGGCATGCCAATGTTTGAGGGACAATGTGCTATCAAGGTCCTTTGGTCTGCCATCTCAGTGGAGGGAGGGGATGTAGATCCATGCGGCAGCAAAGACGCAAGGGTTATCGATGTGTTAGAAAGCACAGAATCACCTGAAAATGGTCACACAGGAACTGGGGCTTCTCCACCACAAAAGGTGAAAGTATCAATAGCACAGCTGAAGTGCACCTACACCAATGCACGCAGCATGGGCAACAAACAGGAAGAACTGGAAGCCATTGGGCAGCAGGAAAACTGTGATATACTTTCCATCACAGAAACATGATGGAATGATACGCACAACTGGAGTGTTTAAATGGATGGCTATAAACTCTTCAGGTGGGATAGGCCAGGAAGGAGAGGCTGTCGGGTAGCCCTGTGTGTTAGGGAGTGTTTTGATTGTCTACAGCTTGATGATGGTGACAATAGGGTTGAATGCTTATGGGTAAGGACCATGGGGAAGGCCAACAAGGCAGATATAACGGTGGGAGTCTGTTAAAGAAAACCCCATGAGCATGTAAAGTCAGATGAAATATTCTATAGGCAGCTGGGAGAAGTGTCACAATCACTTGTTCTCATGGGGGACTTCAACTTAACTGATGTCTGCTGGAAATACTGCACACAGAGTTTTCCTGGTAAAATAATTTCTTTTTAGGATTTTAGGTTAAGAAAGTAACATGTTTAACATAGCTATCCTACAGTTTTATTCCTCCCCCCCGCTTTTTTTTCTTCCAAAAGAATTATTTTAAACTTGTGCCAGCCTAGTTCTGATGAATATGGATTAGCTTAAATTTGTTTAGCTGCAGGAAGGATACAACTTTACTGGCTTTAGAGCAGAACTGTTTGGAAAAATAAACACCTGAATAGTGTGTACTTGCAGAGTGGCAGCTTCCAAACCAGTGTGGCTGCGCAGCTGTGTAGAAACACATGCTATATTGTGTGCAGTTCAGCAGACTGCTAAGAATGCAGAGTTTGGGCTTGCTGTTAATGGTGTTAATCTATGTTAATAATGCTGTGAAAATCTGCATAATTTTTCAAAATTATATATACTGTATATGAATTTAAACTGCTTTTAAAATCTTTTGCACTTTTTGATGATCTGGGCAGTGCTTTAGAAGAACATTATCCAAAATGATCCATCAGCCTGTTTATTAGATAATGACACATATTTTGCTAGTTAATGTGCAGTAGTGCATTGAGAGTTTTCTGGCAATGCTTGTGCATTCAAAAAGAGTAAATGGAAGCTGCTGAATCCTTAAAGGATGAAGTACAACGTGTGACAAGTATTTTTTCAGTCCTCCCACAGGTATGTAATTATGAACACTGTGTATTGGAAAGGAGGATAAAGCTACTTCACTATTCTGTTAACATCCCACTCTTTTTAGTATAGGAAAAGGGGAAAGTGTAGGCAACTGAACCAAATATTTATTATTTGTCTTTAGGGTAAATGACAGTAGAAGCTTGTAGTTAAACTCCCGTGACTGAGTCCTTGGCTACAGCTAGAGGCTGTACTTCCAGTATTTCCAGTACTGAAAAGAAGGGAAGGGAAAGAAAGGAAGAAAATTGCTCTTAGGGAGCTGGCAAATAATATATTTTTTTTCTTTCCAAATTTGGGGTATTTTCAACTATTATTTCTTTAGTTGCATAGGTATAATTGGAAGGGAAAGAAGTGAAAAATCCAGTAGAGCAAATGATATTTTCTTTGTGGTGAGGTAGAGCTTCTATGAGATTTTGGGGGAAAAATTCCAGAATCAGATCATCAAGCAGCATGCAAGCAGAACCAAACTCCTCGTGCTGACTGGCCTTCTCTCATTGCTGTGGTTTTTTTATGCTTCTGCACTGTATGGTTAGGCTGAGGAGAAAAAATTCAAGGGGCCAAAATGCTGTCTTACATTCACAAGCGTTTCAAACGGTGTGTGTAGATGAAGAAATAGCAATACCTTGCAGCATCCACTGCATATATACTCACTTTTCATATAGCTATATGTCACTTGAAACCTTGCCTGACTAGCTATTAATGTCTGAAAATTTTGAAATTAGAGCAGTTCAACATAAGGTTTTAATTGAAAATTTTAAATCCTGAGCTCTTTTATTCACTGTTCTCATTTATGGTTCCCAAGAAAACAATTCTGGAAATCTTAGACAAATCACGTTATCATGACAGCAGACCCTTGATGTGAAGTTAATTTTATAATATACTAGTGAATTTTGTTTCCAAGATTTGAAAAATTGAAGTGCACGAAATGTAGTTCCCAAATCTCATTTTCACACCTAATTAGTTGTCCTGATTTTCAAAGTTGCTCCGCTTCTAGCATCTGTCTTCAAATCTTGGCAGTGCTATCTATAAAAGATGGAGATGAACCATTCTTTTTGAAATTTGGCTACTAGTGATTAATTGTTTAAAAAAGCCAAAACCAAAACACAACCAACCAAAAAACTTAAAGCTGCAAATGACTGCAGTTTTGAGTCTGTAGCTAGGAGGTTTTGAAGCTTAAAATACAGAAGCAAATAGCAAATAGTAATTTTGAAAGCAAAAGCTTTTGTTTTCTATCACAAGTATGAAGTTCGAGCTGAAGTTCTGTAAGGTAGATATATCTTATAAGTATGATGAGATGCTGTTAAGCTGAGAATCTAACAATAAATAATCTTAAGTAGCTAAAACGTTAGGTGGAGCTGCTATAGATATGTAGGTAGAATTCTGATTAGCCTCTCTTCTGAGCAGCAATGAAGAGGTGACACAATCTTCTGATGCCTCTAGCTAATCAAGAGTTTGAAGAAAGAGAAGTCAATAAATACAGAAGCAAGTAGGTATAGGGGGATACTTTAGCAATTCACAAGCTGTATGTAAAACTGTATTGAGTAATGAGGTACAAATCCCAACGGGCAAATAGAGGGTGGCTGCCCTTGCAGTGTTTTAATTTGGAAGTTGTGAGTTTGAGGAATTTTCTGTATGTGGGGTGGAAGAACTATAAAATAATGTGAGCTTTCAAACTGGTAGAAGGTTTTGCAAGATAATGTAATTAATAGAATTGTGAGCCTCTGCCACAATTTTATTAAATCAATAGCTGCTCTTTTTATCTGGACCTAAACAAAAGACAAAGCTTGAAGCCATTTGCTTCAAGAAGCACTTACAGAACTATATGTATGACTTTGTCTTCAGGGATTAATTTTGGTACTCAGTTTCATTGAATTCTTTCAGTTTTGGTTTATATATATAGCATATACATCTACAATACCTGAATAAACAGGTTATTTGAATTTATCATTTTTATATTACGCACTATCTGCCCTGGACACTTCTTTCTTTGGTGTTGGGTACTTGGGAGTTCAGGGTTCCTGCTAGAAATTCTTAATATTTAAAATCTTCAGTGTGTAGTTCTGATCATGACTTAAATGTATACATAAGTCTTTATGGTTTTTCTTATTCCTTGTCTTGTTCCTCTGAAATGTTGGTTAGCATCAAATTTATCCAGGGTTCAATATGGAAATAGTGTAATTCCCCAGCACAGATCAGCCATGCAGCTGCACCTATTCTGTGTCCTCACTGTTTGGTGTTTGTATGAATGTGGAAAAGAGAACCTACCTCTGAAGAGGTGATGCTGAGAGGTCCTGACTTTCTCTTGGCAAGGGCAACATGAGTTAAGGACACTTTTTTCTCTTTGAAACTTCCAGAGAGCAAGCAGGAGAGTAGTTGTTTTTTCAATAAAAAAAGTTAATATTTTAAGTGCTGTGATTGAGACTAGACGGCAAAGTAGTCATGTTATAACTTCATAAAATCCAGCTCTATGCAAACATTGAAGAAGGGGGTACCACGTATGAGGAAGTGAGTGAAAACTGCTCTAAGTACTTCATTTTATTTTACTCAAGCACATTACAGAGAGCACCATTGTTTTAGGGGAAGGTATGTGCCAGAAACTGTCCGCATTGGAATTATAAATATTTTTGTTGTTTGTTTTGTCACTTGCCTACCCCTAACTTGATTAATACTGAAATTCATAATTTCTCACTGCAGTTTTGGAATATGTGTCAGGCGAGTTTAGGTCCATTTTTATTTACCACGTAACTTTTGAAATAAGCAAAAATTGTCTTTGAATAGTTACTGACGCAACTCCAAGCTGACTTTAAGATTACTATAAAATATTCAGGGAGGGAGGGAGGATGCAGTCATCCAGATAAATTTAGATAAATTTTACAGTAGAGATATGATGGCTTCTGGTGGCTTGTGACTCTTACTGTCTACTATCGAGTGAAATGTGACTGTCTAGCTCAAAACAGAATTTGTTGTTTCACCTTCAAACAAGACCTCTTGTTTCTCTCCTGATATGCTCTTAGAGAGAAATCATGTTTACAGTTTGCAAGATCACCTGAGTTTCCATGGCAACTACTTTGGAAGTCAAATGTACAGGATTAGTAATTCTTACAAAGTCAAACAAAAGAAGAGCAGAGAAAAAAAATTGTTTATCAAAGATTAGCGGCTTTAAAGATTTTCATAAACAACTGCATGTTTCTGACTATGACAGACTAATTGTGCACCTAAGACAGTTTCCTGACTCTGAGAATGGCCAATAGTAGGTTCTTGGAAAAGACCACAAAAGTAGGCCAAGAATACAGCAGGTTTTGTCTTGGCAAACTCTTTATGGACTTTTTCCACACATTTTTTTCTGCTATTTTTCCAAATTTGACCATTATGGCTCACTTAAAGAAAAAAAAAAATTAAAAAAAATGTGTATGTAGGTAGTTTGTGCATCCAGTTCTCTGCATGTGCAATGTCTTGTGCTTGCATCTCCCTGCAGCAGCCCTTGTGTCTCTTGGGTGGCTGCTCAGGAAGGGACCAGCCTTCCATGAAGAAGAGTGTCCTGGGCAGAAGTTCTGATGCTGCCAGGGACGGGGGTAGCTGGGGCTGGGGTAGCAGCTCTTGTTGCTGAGGGAGGCTATTTCCCAAAACAGGAGCTGACTCTGGATACAACTTCCTGGCACTGATCCAGAGAGTACAGAAGGAGGGAGGCTCATTTGGCTGTACAGATGTGTGTGGTACTCTCACAGCAGATCCCTCTTTCCTTTGGTATAGGTTAGCAGCTAGTCAGCTTTGTTTGGCTTACTTTTGCACAGTGTGGCATGTTTTCTCTGGAAATACAGATCTCTATTGCTTGATCTAATCTGTATTATCAAGCAGTAATAACAGAGTAAATAATGATTACTTTTACAAGTCTTTATTTACTGCAGGCCATAAAAAAAAAGAGTTGTAAACTGCTACCAGTTTTGGTTGGTGAGCATATTGCCCAGAATAAGGCAGTAGTAAAACCAGATTAAAAGATGTTAAAAAAGTTTTCTGTTGCTGTGCATTAGTCAGTGCATACTGTTTGGTTAATAAAAGACTCTATAGACTTAATAAAAGACTGATAGATTTTAAACAAAGTATATGATGTCCCCAAGATCTAAATATCTGAGTAAGAAGTAAAAATGTTGGGTATTAGCAGAATGGGTTTACTGTTAAGGATAAAAGGGTCCCTATCTGTTTGCTGCATTATTTAGCTGAGACAAAAGTGGAAATGAGGATAAAAACAGCTTATCAGCTTATCTGCCATGTTCCATGGTGGGCATGCTCTGTGATGCTCATAAAAAGTAGCAATAACTGTTTTATGCAATATAGATCAAGCATGACTGATACTCACACAGTTCCTGTGCTGTTACACTGCATTGGAAAGCTGTGAAAGGCAGGTATTGCTAACAAAAAGCATGTCTTCATTAGGAAAAAATGGCAAACCTTTTGGCCTAATGTCTGCTTCAGTTGTACCGGTAGCCAGTGGGTCTACCTGTGTAAATGTAATGATACTGTGGTAACATGGAGGAGCGCAAGCAGGGCCGATGAGAGAACAAGGAGAAAGTTTATTTGTACAGCATCTCCAAAATACATGGAAAATCCTGAATATGTGTGAAAATCAGTCCTCTTTGTCCTGTTAGTTACCCTGAATGGACCGAAGTGACCAACTTAAGGCACTGTTAAGTCCTGCTTACCTAATTATTTGGCATTAACTAACTTGCACATTTCACTGGTTACTTAACGGTCCATAAAATGATGATGTTGATGTTTTCTGTAGATGTTACAGGATGTGTTTTGCACTTCTACAACATCAGATTATTATCAATGTTTACAGCTACTGAATTGCTGTACTTCTACTCTGTTACTGTCTGTAAAAGCTAGACAGATATATAATAAAGTCTGTGACTAGGAAAATGTTATCGGTCTTAGGCTTATGAATGTTGTGCTTTTGCTTTCTTGTTGTTAGATACTTGCACTGCAGTTGAGCTGATTCTGGTTCGTTAAACCTCATTAGCCCATATGCTGCTGCTGTGTACACTCATATATAAATTCCCCAGGGGCTGGGGGGGTGAAAATGGTCTTGATGGTGGAACCTCAATTGGTTTTGTAGAAGTGGAAGATTTATCTTTGCAGGAGTCTTCTATGAGCCAGGTATAGCCAGCTGACTACAACACACAAGAAAACAAACTAACCTAAAGGAAGCTGGCAAGTAAAGCTCTCATTTCTTGGTTAGGAGAGTTGATTGTAACCGCTTACTAGCAATAGTAATGACTAATGTAATGAGGCTGCGGGAATGACAGTCACTTTGGAAAGTCTAAAAAAAGTATTTCCAGTATCTGTAGACTCTTGTGACATAAATGTATTTGAAATGCATCATCTACCAAGGATAATTAAAAATATAATGCAACTACAATTTGTTTTCAGTGTTTTGACATTACAGGCACCTTTTATGACCTGACCCTGTGCCAGAAGTGAGAGCTTGGAGCATTAAGCATCTAACCTAAAGCTCACTGAAGTTAAACTCTCTGCTCTTCTGGCCTTGTCCTCAGTAACCACAGAAGACCTTGGGATTAAGTCCTTGTATCCCTTGAACTGACTCGAGACCCATTATATACTCAGAATTCTCTTTAATTTTCACTGAATTCTGTTTCCTGATATTGACCTTCATTTGCTCTGTTTGTTCAAAACCTAATTTAGTGTGTTTAAGCAGTAACAGTTGAGGCCCTGGGCAATTTCTGGGGATTAATGACTGATTGAGAGGCTTGATGGCCTGAGGCAAGACTCAGGGCCATTAACTTCATCCAAAGAAAATTTCTCAGGAAATGTTTTACACTGAAGTTGTTGTTGTTTGGCTCTCTGCAGCTGTGCCTGAATTGAGGGAGGGCGTCACTCTACGGGAAAAGCAATTACCTATAAAGTCTGAATTGGTTTATTAAAAGGTACTATTACAATTTTGTTTTATAGTAGCTCTAAAAGGCCTAAAATAACATGGGGGTAAGGCAGGAAAATAGAAAGGTTTTCTGCAGTGTGCAGTGCAAAAACAAGGTAGTGGACAGTTCCTCTTAAGAAGCTTTTATTACCTTTTTTAAAAAAAGAATAATGTATTTTAGAGCTTTATAAAGCAGATTATTCCAGTTTCTCTTCTTTCTATTCAAAAGTATTCCAAAAGACATCTTTAAATCAGAATGGCCTTCTGGAAGTGTTTGATACCCATGATCTTTTAAAATTATATTCCCAAGTCCTTAAATATTAGCAAAAAGATATTCAAATGCATGGCAATTAGAGGCATTTCTAATGTGTGTATGTAGATCTAATCAAGGTAAGCATGTGTCCCGGGGTCTGAATCCATTCCCATTTAACTGCTTGAAGTAAGGTTTTGTCCTTACTCCAGTTCACAGGGGGGAGTCAGATTGTTTGAGTGACCTGCCAAAGGTGAAAGAAATTATCTGCAGACCATGCAGAATATTAATCCTTGAAGTTTTCCAAAACTTGGCTGGATGAGGCTATGAGCAACCTGCTCTAACTTCAGAAGTGGCCCTTCTTTGAGCAGACGCTTGGACTAGATGACTTCCAAAAGTGTCTTCCAAATTTTATTACTTCATTATTCTTTGCTTTGTATATGTGACAAAGGCAGGGGTTGAAATTTTATCCTGCTGGTCCAACAGGACCTTGAACAAAACAAACTCTATATGAATATCATAATAATCTCCTTTAAATCTGTGGCTTCCAGTGGGATATGGGCTTCTGAAGTATTTAGCAGATTTTGAAACCCTTCCCTTATGTGCTTTGCTTCTTATTTAAGCTAAGGCGATGCATGCAAAACTCAAATGCTCAAATTGGTTATGCTTATGTTTTCATAATTAGTGTTGACATCTTAATTTATTTTGAAATTTGCCTTCAGTAGAGGTTCTTTTTTGGGCCAAAATCCTGTAATTCATAATTGGCCACGGGAACAAATATTAAATGGTGTTTGTCAATTGAAGTGCTCAAAAGTGCATTTGAAAATATTTGTGTGTGCAAGCAGTGAGTTTGCAGTGTAGCACACCTTCTTACAAGACTGCTATTCCAGGTGTGCTGCCACAAGCTGACCTCTTCTTGTAGATCATGACTCTTTGCACTCTAGCCTCAAAAAAAACTGCTTTTCTATTGTTACAGTTCCTATTCTCATTTCTCCCATATAATATATTTAATACACTAGGTTTTCTGTCTGTGGTGCCTATTACTTTTGACCTGGGATGGGTGTTAGATCTAAGAAACATTTTCAAAAGATGGGCACAAGGATTTAATTAAAACTTGAATTGAGCATGCATACGCTTTGATTTGATTTTCATTTTTGTCTTTCACTCTACTGCTCTTTTTGACTTGATTTGAACAAGGACATAATGAAACACTAAGAATAGATATCTCATATGAAAGAACCATGAATTTCTATACCAGCTGGTGAATTTTATGCTTAGGTTTTAAACTAACATGGCATCCAGCAAACTTGGGTGAATACAGATCTCTAACCTGTTTGCTGCTTATCCAAATCAAAGCTGCAGCTGTCAGCTTTTGCCAAGTATTCAAGAACCATCAAGGTGCCGGTTATTGTGCATCTTTTCCCCCTTGTTAATGTACACTTTGGGAAATGGAGAAATGTATTACATCAATATTTTTAGTGACACTACTTTTCCCCCCTTTACCATATTGAATAAGAAAAGACAGCACAGACTTCATTCAAAGAATTATGAATATTTTTCCTATATTATTTTGAGAGTCTTAAAACTGCTTAATGAGGTATGTGAATAGTAGACAACACAGAGCTGCTCCACATGCCATCTGAGTATTTTTTAGAGCTAAATCACTGCAGTAAATTAAAAAAAGGTTCATACAAAATTATCTGAGAAGTGATTCTAAGATACTGGATTAATCTTTATTTTTGACCCTAAGAATGCTTTGAGGTGCCTGTTTAAGTAGGGAAGCTCTTATTAGTTTTTTAGTGTAAGACTTCTTCAATATTTACCACATCAATCTACTTCTGAATGATTCTGCAGTTGAGGGTGAGGGAGATTCAGAGATTGTTGTCTCTTGAGTTCCTTTGTTGGTTTCAGATGCAGTAATGTCTGTTGCATCAAGCTGCAAGATATTTTTCTGTATGGGATCTAATGAAAAACAGACAACTTACATATATATGTGGATTAGGATGCTGTTTTGTGTCTCTTTCTCTCCAAACATCACCTGCATGCATTTTGGTGTCAGTGTGAAGCACACAGGAAGTTGATAATATTTAACTAAATTTTACCATAATAATCAAACAGAGATTTGGAAGCCCTACTACCTTTCTGTCTGATATACCTGATGATTCTGCTTTACACTCTTACAGTTTCTCCCAAATCTTCTGGAATCTTATTTTGTTTTCTTACCACCTTGGTACCTGCATGTTTAATTCTGCAGGTCCCTCTGTGAGCACACCAGATGTGGAAGCTCTGGCCCTGCTGGGATGTTGAATGGTATCTGTGTTTTGCAGAGATCATGCTTGGTTTCATTGTGCAGATGTTGAATGAGGATATATCTGTTTCTCTTGAGAGCTACCATTTTCTAATTTCACTGCTTCTCTGACTACTCTCATGAGAAACGAAGCCTATGTTGTCATTGTATCTGCATAACAGCACATAACTTAATGAGTTTTGTCTTTGTTGCCTGAAGAGGGAGTTTCTTTTTCTGGTTTCATTTATTCCAGGTGATGGCAGTAAAAGACCCTTGCTCTCTTAGCATATGCTCTGAAGTACAGAAAGCTTTCAGAATTCTACCCCACCTCCAAGGGAAAGGACTTCCCTTCTTCTATTCCTTCCTTGCAGCTGTATGACATCCATGATGAGATGGGAAACCAGCGTGGCTTGGACTGTAGGCTGTTTGGTTTTTTTTCTCATTCTTAATAAATAATAAATACAATATGTATTTTTGCACTTGCCTTTCTCTGTATGGGCCTCTCATACTGTATATAACCTTCCAATATACTCCATACAGTGCAAGTCGTAGTGTTTGGTTTTGGTCTTAAGATATTTAAAAATGCCCCTGAAAGTTTAGCATAGATTGTGTATTAAGGGACAGAGAGTTTCCCAACAAAGCTGTTTATCTGGGATTTGTCACTCAGGCAGATGGTAACATAGCAATGTTATGTCAAAAACGTTTTCAAAATGAAAAGCCTTGCAGTGAGCCTGGAGTGTACCTGCTGGAACAGGAACAAATCAGCCATTCACAACCAATGTTTTATTGATGGCTTAAAGGAAAGGAGGAAAAAAAGCCCAGACCAGAAAACACTTAGAAATGAATTCAGCATGGCCTTGAAACTTCCTTTCTTAAGCAGGATAGAAAAGTGATTTGCTTCCCTCTTCTCAAATAAGACAGGGTGATACCTGTTAATAGATGATGGGTTTCACCTGTGGTTTTAATTATACTGAATAGTGCTCTCAAGCCATCAGTGAGGGAGGATGACCTGAATGTTTTTCTTGTAGCAAAACCAGGGTTGGGAGTATCTGCTGAAATCATTGTTGCTGTAGATCAACTTCAGGGAGGATACCTGAGTCTGTGGAAAGGTAAGATTTTGTCCGTCTCTAACTCTGTGTAACTAAAGGCTGTCAGTGCTGTAATGACAACAGTCTTATGTTTTAATTCAGATGGAGAGTGAACTTTTGAAGCAAGTCTCCTGCTTGTGTCCTCTTATTGAGCTTTGGTTTGCATTGCAGAGCAGTTTCCTAGAGTGTGAACTGGATTGATTTCAGACAAAGCTTAACTGGAAAATGTGTTCCAGGAACGCATCTAATATACTCTGGTCACAACAGAGTCAGACTATGGTTAGTACAAAGGGAAAACGTCCGGAGATATTTTCAGTGTGGATGTCAGGTCCTCAGCACTAACTGTTTTGCCTCAGATGTCCTCCTGTTGGACTGTTCTGCTTGTTGATGCAGACCTAACTTGTGGTTTCCTCTGGCAACAGGGATGTTCACACAACACATGATGTCAAATAGTTGTCCTGCATGTGTCCCTCAGTTCAGAGGGAAAGTTAATTACACTTTATCTCTAGTAACCAATGAACTTTGACTAGGGGCTGATAAGTGCACTAACCTGGGCAGGTATATCCCTGTAAAGTTATACAGTTCTAAATGTGGGGTGTCTCTATGCTTTTTGCATCCTGAAAGAAGCTACACAGCTGTTGTCCTTTTCCATAAATTAGGACTTTTCTTGCTGGACCAGGTTGGTTTTCCTCCCATGACTCTAATGCAGGGCGTTTCCAGAAACTTACTCTTTGGAAACCTTCTTTTTATTTATACACAGCCTGTGTTAGACCCAGTCTGTCCTCCTCCTCTGGTCTTTATATATGCCTTCTCTGTTTCAGCCTTGGCTGTCATTTTACTGGGCTAAATAAGCTAAATTAATCTAATATTCCTTAATGAAATGGGTTCTGCATTCATCTGGTGGTCCCTTTTCTGTCTCCTACCATGTTCTTTGGCATGGAGAAGTGAGAAGAGCCCAGTGTATTGAATAAGGCCCCACAAACTCCTTCCACAACAGAAGCTGAGTTAGTTTTCTTCTTTACTGGTAGAACTTCATCTGTTGTACCTTGGTTCACATTTTTCTTCTGCAGAGTCACTTCACAGAGCTTCACTAATCAGCTGAGGCCTCTCCTTTGTGATGTTCAACTGATGTTATTTATGCTTATAGTGGAAGGTCATGTAGGAAGTTGCTAGCTTACTGTGCTTGCATTTGGTAGCGTTAGATCTCATTCAGTTTATACTATTTCACTTTTCCAGGTTGTCTTTTTTTATTTTTCCCCAGTGTATTCCTGCTTTCATTTGTATTTCTGTCAACTTTGTGCCACTAGCCAACTTCTTTAGCACCTATCTACTTCTTCAGCCATAAGTGGAAATATTAAGTAAGACTGTTCCCTAAACCAACTCACTATGAGCTTCAGCAGCAACATTTTCCTAGGCTGACAATTTGTATTTCAGCTTGGCTGATTAATGTGGCTGATGTAGCCACCCCAACCTCGCGCAGTGAATAAGGCTAGTACGTGTGTCACAGAACTTCAAAAGAAATATTGCCAAGAAAGTCAAATCTGTTCATGACCAAGAGATTCATGATGATGCACGCTGTCAGGGAGCAGCAGGGGCTGGCTGCTCCCTAAGGGGTTGGAAGCTGAGTGTGATATTGTGGTCAGTGGGTGCCCTGGCCCTTGCCACCTGAATGAGGCAACCGGGGCAGGCCCAGAGCTCATGGAGAAGTTCAAACCACAGTTGAGACTGTCATTGGGTTTGTGGTGATGAGGCAGGCCCGAGGTCAGGCTGGGAAGTCAGCCCACTGGTTGGGGTCTGGACCCGTGGGGTGTGTGGTAGAGCTGGTATTCCTCTGGGACTGTCACCTGGGGCTGAGATGAAGTGGGCTCTGGGGCCTGTGGTGTAGCCTGTAGCTGGCCCCAGAAAATAATTTAGCCAGGGCCATCGAAGCTTGTGTGTCAGGTCTCATAAATTCATATGGCACAAAATAATTCTTCCTAGTGCAGTCTTCTCATTCCCTATACAATTATGGGATGGGGAAGGAGGAGACAAGGAATTGCAAACTGATTTTTTTGTTTTGTGCATGTTAAGAGTTAAAGAGATCTGTTTACATGTGGTTTTTGACTTGCAGTGTAAGATTTCCTCAGTAGCTATATGCCTAGGCTGTACATATGTATACTTACACAAGTAAGTTAAGCATGCCAAGGAATGTTTCTGAGCACTGAGACCAATTAATTGATGTGGAATTGTCTGTGCTGCTACTTTCAAACTTTGCCAGCCTTCAAAACAGGAGGCTACCAGCTACCAGAAAACTGCAGATTTCATAGTAGTCCCCATCCTGTACTAATGTCTGAACTGTGTCCAGGCCAGGAATAATTTTGGAGATTGCTAGTTAATTACATTTAACAGTTTAGAAGATAAATGGTTTGGGCTGCTTTTATTTTGCAGGTATATATAGGCATTTAGTATCTCTCAACTTTACCAGGTCATGGACAAGACAGTTTCATATAAACTGAGAAAGATGACATTCCAAGCACTCAAGAGTTTCTTGCCTAAATGATTTTCTAAGTGCTTGGGAAAATAATATCTTCACCTGAGGTTTTCAAAGTACACAGTACTGATGTAGGTTACACTGACAAAAGGTGAGGTGAGAAGGATGCTGTACTGCTGAAATGGTAACTAGACCTACAGACAGACCCTCTTCCAGTGTAAAGGTTGCTAATGCTCGCTATCCATTAAAATGCTGCTTAGCTTATATGTACTTGTCTTTTAAGTGTTGATTAAAGCCCCCTGATGTTGAAGAGCTGCATATGGAACTGAACAGGTTAGAGATTTGGCAGAGAACTGTGTAGATCTTCAACACATATGCTGAACAGAAAATGACCACAATTTGTAATAATATATGAAGACAAGTCTTGTCCTCTTGAAACAGTTTGCTTTGAGGTCAGTGGGATGCAAGATCTTTGGCTGTAGGAAGTTGATTCTTTTGAATTAACAGAAGAAACTGGAAAACAGGCTACCATAAAAGTCCGAGTTTGAAATATTTTTATAGTGCCAGCTGACCTGATATTTTTCTTTGACTTGAGGGATGATTTGCCACTCAAAAGAAAATGAAAATGTCTAATCTGTATAGATTTCAATAAAGCATTTGACATGGTGCCACATGGGAAAACAGTAGGTAGATTAAGATGGAGACTGAGATAAAACATGGGAGTTATGTATGGAACAGACTAAGTAGAAAGTGAGTTATACTGACAGGGGAATTACTGGAGAAACAAAAAAGAGATTTCAAGTGTTGTTCCTTTGAGCTTGGGACTGATAATCTTTAATAATTTCATAAGTGAGGCTCAAAGAGTGACTTTTAAAATGCACTGCTCAATGTACATTTGCAATGTGCTGACAGACTCAAGAAAATGTGGAAAGCAAGGACAGAAGAAGCTGGACAGCATTGAGAACAAAAGGAAACAAAGCACAATGTAATTTAACAATAAAATAATTTTTGGGTAATGAATGGCCGGAACAAATAGTGGCACAGGAACAAATAAGTACAGATGGTGCATACTTACACAAAATGTAGCTAATTGGAGTAGCAGTAGGAGTAGGTTTTCAGACTTACTAGAGACTAACATTTTGGCCTCCAAGGGTCCTTCTAATCTTATGGTTTAACTAACTTATTGTTTGACAATAAAATGGTATGCCATGAAGGAGAATAGAATACAGTGTTGTCAAAATTAGAGATACAGTCCCATTGGTACACCACAACATTACAGAAGTATTTGGGAGAGTAAGCAAAAAAAATTGAATAATCTCTTCCCCTTTTTTATTAATTATTACTAAATGATTAAATTATATACAGAAATAGAACTACTCTGCAGAAGATGACCTTTCCTTAGCAAATTCAAAATTTCTTTTTTTTTTTTTTTTTGAACTTCTATGTAGTTAGAACTGCCAACTATTATTACACTCAAAATCTTTTTTGTGGGCAAAACCAAAACACAGCTCACAAAAAGCCAAGAATTTATTGCTAACATAATCGAATTCTTAGTAGTCTAATCCAAGAACCACTACTGGTCCAAATGTAATTATTAGAGAAAGAATACATCTTTGCAGAAAGTTTAACAATAATGTAAATAGAGTTAAAATTGTTATTCACACTTATGAGGGCAAGGGTCAGAAACTGTTCTGCTGCCCTTTCCCCAACACTTCTGAAATGTAAGGTCAGTGGTTTCATTCTAGTGATGGTGAAGGTGTTACCGTGGGTTGTCAGTATATGGACTCCTTTGCTGGGAAGAACGTTGTGTTCATGCTGATGTTTTTTTCTCCATTGCCCAAGAATCTGTGTGGGGCCAGTTTTCTTTATTTGTTAACACACTTTTACACCTTTGCTTTTACTTCATCGGTTGTGATTCTTCATTGGTCTGCAGCTCTACTTCACATCTAAAGACTTTCACATGTGTTGGATACTACTACTGTGTTACACATACGCCAACTTTTTTCCAGTTCCCGGTCCATTTATTTTTTTTTAGTGACTACTGGTGAGTTGTTGCACGGTTTCCAATGCCAGCCTGTGCTCCGACTTTTATTTTCTCATGCCTGTACTCCTCTCTACTCCATCCTATCTCTCCAAGTTCCTCTTGCTATAGCCTCTGCTATTGCACGGGGCCCGAGTTTCTCTGTATTATTATGTTATCCATAAATATCTCATTCTGTATGGAATAACTCCTTGTTAACACTGTACAAAAACTATGATTGTACTAGAAGATAAACACAGATAAAACAAATTAGGCCTAGAACCAATTGGGAAAATTTCCTGTTAGAGCTAACCAAAATAAAGGAAGGTGGTAGGCAGGTGAAGAAAAGGCTAGGTAGACCAAGCCGGTCAAGCCTCAATTCTGAGACCTTGCAAATTCAGTACAGAGCATAAAGCCCGTTATTACAAGGCAACACAGTTACATCATTTTTACCCTGCACGTGTGAATTCATGTTGCAACAAGGTCTTTACACAAGCTGTAGCTTAGAGTGGGGGGCGGGAGGGGATGAGGCGTGATGACCAAAATCAAATGAGTGAAACATTTTTTGCTATAAGGAAGCAGTATATTACTTTTATATCACTTCTGCCACTTGGATATACTATAATATCCAAACGCTGTGGACACCTTTAGGGGGCCTGATTTGTTTCAGTCTGTCCTTGCTATCCTACCGAGACTGTTTCAACCTGTCAAATTCAGTAACACAGTTATACAACATTCCTTTATTGCATGTATTCTGAATTGGACTCTTGTTCCCCAGGGAACTGAGTACAACTGCCAAAAGTCATTTTACTTGTCACCTTTAACAACCATCAGAAAAACAGAAATATGTCTATATATGATGAACTAGAAGGTACTTAGTCACCCATAAGCTATTTATTGCTAAGTCCACCTAGACCTAAATTGTACTGTTCCCCTAAATGATAGCCACATTTAATGCAATAACTCAGAATATGTTAACTGACTCTAAATACATGCCATTATTTTTCTGTGTTAATTTGTCTTTAGACAAGGAGTAATCAAAAAGAAGGTGAAACCTCATATTAGAAATGCAGCAGAACATCTTTGGAAACATTTCAATGCTTCAGGATCTGTTTTCATCTCCTAGTACCTTGCTAGTGCTTCTGAATACAATTTGTAAGCGTTGCCTAAAAATGTGTAACACGATTATAGAAACCTGAACAGTGAAACACTGAAACACTTGTGGCTGGCAAGTTCAGCTCTGCAGTATGGTGAACTCCCTCAGAAATTTAGGCTAACCCTCGCCAGAGTTCTAGTGTAGACTAATGTAACGTGAAAAATCACAGACCATCATACTAACTTTATCTTCCTACTGCGAGATTTTTTTGAATTGGCTGTTACAACTATTACATTCAAAGTATGATATTTCTGCCTTCAGCGAACCTTTTACAGAGGCCTTTTATGAAATACTTTGGACTATAATGTTTTCTTTAAAACAGTTACTTTTTCTGTGTCTGGAGTTACTGTATTCTGTTGAAGAAATTGCTATGCAGCCCTTGTCCCAGTTGTGAATATATTAAATAGAAAACCAGAAAAGGTAAAACTTGGCTGATTGGCTTGAGTGACCAACCTATCATGAATGGTAAGACTGTCCTGGAGAAATGACTTGTAATCACTCTCACAAATTTTCTATTAAAAATCACAGGATCTGATTTAGTTGCTAATTTCTGTATCCCCAGTCACTTGGGTGGCAGCACATAAATCTTACTGTTCTCCATGGCATCAATGATATTATTGCATGGTAATAATAACAGGTCTGGATGAGTGCTTACAGTCAAACTAGACAAAGCAGAGCCTACAATAAGCAAAAGATGCATCATAGCAGAAATATCAGCAGCTGAGGAATGGCAGATACCTTTCCAAGGTCGTTAGAGGGGAGGTTGGAAGTAAAATAAGGGAAAGGGTTAACAGAAGCAGTGAAGCTGTGGAAAAACAAAACTGGAATGAGTAGATGTTGACCGCCTCCATGGAGAAATTTCTCTGACTAGCTGAATGTCTGGGGTTTGGATATCTATCTTCCTCTGTGTAGTTTCTCTGTGCAACTTTCTTCCAAAATCACTAGTTTGGGTGGGAGAAACCCATTTAAGCCTTGATTCACAACAGCAATAGAAAGTAATGGAAAATTAAGCACCTAAGATCTGAAGTTTTGCAGAAACAGATTGAATGATGACTCTTTCAAAAGTTTTGCCTCGCCGTGCCTTAACATAGGTCTGTTTTTTCCATTTTGTTATAGAATTGCAAAGCTCATACAGTTCCTCCACTTCTTAGAAATTAAGCTGTGATCTAAAATTTCCCTCAGCTGCTCCTCATCAGACTTGTGCTCTAGACCCTTCCCCACATTTGCTGCCCTTCTTTGGAGATTTTCCAGCACCTCAATGTCTTCCTCATGGTGAGGGGTCCAAAACTGAACACAGTATTCAAGGTGTGACCTCACCAGTGCTAAGTACAGGGGACAATCACTTCCCTAGTCCTTCTGGCCACACAATTTCTGATACAAGCCAGGATGCTATTTGCTTCCTTTGTGGTGGTCTTTTACCATCACATTGTTGTGCTTTTTGATCCATTGCTTAATAAATTCTTCTTGATTTTTTTTCTTTTGTCCTCTATCAATGTTTGGAAAGAAGAAATTTACCCTTTGTTAAACTCTCCCAAAGCATGGGTAGAGGGAGACATATGCTTAGTGGACAACAGGATCTGTGAAACTTCTGGTTTCCCTTATCAAGGTACAGAATGACTGTGCCCCCCTTTCTGCTTTTCAAACAGCTTTTAAAGGTGCAACTCCCTATTTTCACTGGCATGGCAAAGAATGGGCAGCATCTGGTTTCTGAGAGGACCACAGATAAATATTTAACATCACAGGTTTTTTTGAAAGCCAAATGCTTTCTTCTGAAGAAGGGACTGATGTCACCGTGCAACAGATCATTGATGAGAAAACCAGATGCGAGTCGGTGCTTCCGGGTCAGCTGAATCCTTGAAAGGGACACTTTCTCTAATCTGTACTTCTAACTCTTAGTTACCAAGTCAGGTGAGACCTGAGAATAGAAAGAGGCCAGCCTGGAAATGAGAAACAGGAGAGAAATGCATCTTGTGCTGTGAAATGTGTACATCAGAAATGGCAATTATCGAGAAGGATTTATACTCCAGTGGAAGCAAGTCTTTTGTAAGTTAAGACTCTGGCTGGGAGAGATAGGGGAGCTTGACGTCTGAGGTGGTGATGGAGAGCAAGAGTACACTTCGGGTTTTTGAGAGCAGGTTTAAATATAACTGCAAGCACTGTGAATTGCTTCGGGGCTGAAATGCTTAGGCCTGCTGTAAACATGAAGTCGGTGTGTTATTTTTAGGCAGTATGAAAAAAAAAAACCCATCAAAAATTAGTGTTCATAATGGTTGCTTCATATAATTACTCTTAGGTTAATAGTAATTTGTGGCTTATGATTATTGCAGTTTTCTGAGCAGACTCTTCTATTCAATTGTAGATGTTGGCTGAATTCATGACCTCTGAGACCTATCTATGCATAGACACATTCACGTTCTTAACCTTATCTGGGGATACGATTAATAAAACCTAGTTGAGTGCATTGATGTCTGCCTGTCACTCGGTATTTACTCTCAAACTCTAGCTGCTTCTCCTTAGCTCTCTTTGTAGCTGACGCTATGCAGGAATGATGGTGTTTCAGCTGTTCTAGTGGTGCCAAACCAACCTGCAAAACCACCCCAAAACACTAACCGTCTGCAACCGCCAATGCTGAAGAACAGGGTAGCAGCTGGAAGGTGGACAGAAGTAAAACTGAGGCATGAAAGGATGTGGCTCTGAGGAGTATGACCTTGGGAAAGTAGGTGCTGGAAATTGTGCTTCCCAAAGGGAGTGCGGGTAAAGATGTGGCAAGTGTCTGCTAAGGGTGATGCAGCTGTGCTGCAGGGAAGCATGTGAAGCGCTGACAGCTCTTGCTCAAACCAGCAAGAGCTGTAGGTGCCAAGCACCAGCTAGGCCAAAATACAGGATGTAAGTACATTTAATGATGCAAGCATTCATTCATGTGGTTCCAGGACAGCACATTTTGTAAAACTATGGAGCAAATGTGTATTGTCTTTATGACTTTTTTTTCTCATAGATTAGCTGAACAGGGTGGGGGGAAAACCCAGACTCAGCTACAGGTGGAATGTAAAGGGAGGGACGAGCCACTTTTGTTGCATCTGCTACTAGAAGGATTTAATCTTGGCAGGGAAACAAGAAATCTGCATCTTAACTTGATTCAAAGTGTGAATTGAAGCTGCTTTTTACTTCTTGACTGTTGTTTGTTTCCCCCATGATGAGACCTGCTGACACATCATCAAAAGATGGCAAGCAGACTTAAATAAGCAAGCAAAGCAAAAATCAGCAGGAAGAAAACTTGAAACTGCAAAATAAAATAATGTAAAAGGCTGTTCCATATCAAGGAAGGGTAATTGAATTTGTGAATAGGAGGCAAACATCCTCCAGTTAAAAAAAAATTGCTGACATCAGGTATTTCTTCTTGAAAAAGGATACGGAATAAATCATCTGTCTTAAATTTCTGGCAGTGGAAATATTGTAAGATATCTTTTGGAGGAGGCTGTTGCTATACAAAAAAGGCAACTTTGGATGAAATATTAATGAAATTACACAGCAGACAAGAAATAGGGTATAAAATAAGTTGTCACTGCTCTCTTGAAGTTTATTCCTTTGAAGGATCTTGGCATTAACCAAGAAAAAAAAGTGATCAAGGAAGAGCATACATTATTCTTTTCTTTCCAAATGGGCTGTTGACAAGTAAAACTTGACCAGAAAGATTACCTGACCTAAAGTTCTAAAAAAATTAGAAAATGACCTCATATTACTGCACTGTCTAGTATTTTCTCACATATAACTATGTTAACTATAGTGTGTTAACACTAAGTTAACATATAACTATGTTAACTATGTGTAATTTATGATAGAAAACATTGTATGTAGTATGAGGAATTTTAATAGTGTCATCATATGCAATATTATAATCAGTTTAGAATACAAAATTTTTGACCTAAATAAGTAGCAAGACTGCAGCACAGAGTTTGATATGCATAACATATATTCACAAAATATTTACCTTTTTTCTGGGTGGTGATTGTACTTTTTTAGTGGCATTTTCCTCCACACTGTATGAATTTATATGGTATTTTCAGCACTTATTTGAAATAAAAATATTCTTGCAAGTAAAAACAGTTTCATAATCAAATCTTATGTGATCAATATTTACTCAAAAATAGGTTAATAAATTGTTTTTCCTGTTATATTTACCTGTGTGCACCTATGTTGCATGTGGTCATTATCAAAAGAATTCAGTATTTGAAAAAAGTTGCCAAGAAGTAGGATCTGTGATTCTAAATATTTCCATTACACCGTTTGCCATTTCCTAAGTTGCAGAAAGGAAGGATTAACTGAAAAATCTGTACAAGAATCCCTCTGTAGAAGCACCATTAAGATTTTCATTGTGGAGGTCAAGTATTGCTTTCAGGAACACTGAAACATTGAGGGAGAACAAGGGATACAAACAACAGTCATATCTTGCATGACCGTCTTGGTTGCAATTAAATGTGATGGAATAGCTGGTAAACAATACACTATTTTATGATTTTTCCTTCTTCTTCATATTTTCAGTACTTGGAGTTCCTAACAAAATATTTTGGTAAGCATTTCCAGATTTTTAACTGTCTGTGGAGGGTTTGTATGAATATTTTAAGCTCAGCCAGCTCAGATGAGCTACATAAATCACATCATATATTTTAGTTCTTGTGAGAGAGATGAATGTGATCCTTCTGTCTTTGAATATTTTGCCAGTGAGCAGACCTGTTGTGCATATGCAGTCACATTGCAATTTTGAAAAAAGTCTGCAATACATCATGCTTTCAGTTAACTTCAAATGTGTGTATGTGTAGGAAGAAAGGAAAGAGAGTGGAGTGCTGGAATAATTGTGCAAGTAGGTTAGCTGTACTGTTTACCCCCATGTTTTACTGCTTCCAACCATCTTGATTTCTAAACTCACGAAGTTGAATCACTTCTAAACTGACTACAGGTATGATTTGGGTTTAAACTCCTTGGAGCAACTGTCCTTCCCTCCAGGTTAAAGGAGGGAGTAGCTCAATGCTCTTTTGTTTAGTAATTGGTAAATCAGTGGAGGCTTCAGTCAATAACATAAACCTGTGGAGCTCAGATGAACATAGGAGAGGCTATGATATGGTTAAATATTTTTTGAGGTGGTGGAGAAATGGGAAAAAAGGCTCTGATTCATAAGCAGTGGGTAGAGCTGTGTATGTGCAAGTGTGCCCTGGAGAAGCAGGAGCTGAAATCCAGGTCCTTTCCAGGGGCACCACACTGGAGTATGGTTCCCAGGGGCAATAAAAGTAACTTTGGGTTAGGTGTGGTCCAAACAACCTGTGTTTTACAAACCACATGGCTCAAGTAGGGTCAATGTTACACTTGCTGGGAAACCACCAATATTTAAATGAGGATTTGTTTTTTTCCTCCTGCTTTTTTAGAGAGAGAAAGTTCACCAAAGTGAGGCAAAGGCAGTAATTAAATTTGCGTAATGAACTTGTTTTGTTGCCTTTCAGCTATTTCAGTTCCTTGGAAAAACATACTCATGCTCTTATCTTATATGGTCTTTCTGATAGTTACCATAGGTTTAATAGCTGATGACTGACTAAACTACAAAAAAAACTAATATTTTTTTCTTTGCTCTACTTAATATTGAATCCTGATCTTGAGCTGCAAGGTATACAAAAACTAAATAAACTAGAGACAGTGGGTAAAGGAATCTGATTAAAATAGTGATTAAACATACAACTCATTGCTGGGCTAGTACATGCTATAGGTTCAATAAATAGCTATAAATTTTTTCTTAAAAGAATTGTGAATAGATTTCTTTTAGTAAATAAAACTTTTTTTTTCAAAATAGCTAGTCTGGCACCCACAGATTCCTCCTGACTTTGGCTAAAAATAACTAGATGGGTGTACAAGTTATTATATGATGAAAAAATAAATTTGGTTTCCTGCTCATAATGTTTTCTGGGAAATGGACTTCTGTTGCTCTGTAATGTTTTTATGCCTGGAGTCCTTGAGGGAAGCAATCTGAAGAGAATGCATGGAATAGGAATACCAGCTGTGAAAGGGAATAAGCACTGGAAACAGCTTCCCTCCACAAACCTACATGTTGTTGGAATAGATAGAAGAAAAATTGGAGTGCCTTTAGCAGCCTAATTGGTTATTTCCTGTTCTTCTGCTATCGTGCTCCTGAGAAATACCCAGAACTCCTGGTTAATGTCAGTGTTTATTGGCTTACATCTTCCAATATTTAAATTTTTCAATTAATTTTTCGTGCTGGTAATTTTTGCCTTTTTCAACTTTATGGTCTTTACTGCTTTCAGTATAAAGAATGATGCTAAAAAGAAATTACACTGGTAATTATTGGATTAAAGTAACTGTGGAAACATCAGCTGAGGTCTGAAAAGAGTATTTGGGATGGTTTAAGACAGCACTATAGATTACCTCTCACAAACATTCTGTCTTACTAAACAGAAATCCCTTATGTTAAGCAGCAATATATTATGTATGAAAGTGTGTAGAAACAAACAACAAAAATGACCAACAACCAAAAAACCCAGGAAAAAAAGCCATGCCAAAGGAAAAAAACCTCTTGAGGGATGTTCACCCTCCTAAAAGTAGGGAAATGAAACCAATAAGAATTATTTTCCTTCAAACAAGAATTCTGGTTCATTTTATTGGTAAGGTAAAAAATGCTTGGCTGAATGCAGTTTATTAATCCCCAGTTTGTTTTTATCTTGTTCTGTTTGTTGTGTGAAGATGCTGTCTGTGTTCCATATTTCTTGCAGCTCTGAGAACATATTAAAAATATGCCACTGTTTAGAATTGTATTGGCAGGTTAGAAAGTCTTTAAACTTTCTTTTGATGTAAAAAATTCAGTTTATCTTTCAGGAATTTAAGTTGTTACATGATTCCTGAGAATCTGAGAGATGAAATTTATTTGTTCAATAGTTACTGTTTCACTACTTTGCTTGACTCAAAATGAGAGCTACAAGCACTTTGATCAATGAATTGAAAAGTCACCTAGTTTCATTACACACTAGTTCATTCAAATGCATCTATATCTCTGAAACCTTGTAAAGCAGTACAAGTCAACAACAAATCTACTTGTTCTTTTTATTCCAGCTCTTTACAGGGCAGAGTGGCTGTTAGAGGCAAAAATTCCTTCTAAACTAGGCTCATGTGGACCTATTTTAGCCAGCTATTATCACTGCACTGTTATCATAGAAGCAAATAATTCTGTATGGACTTCAAAACTCCCAGAGACTGAATAAATATTTGAATTATGAGGCTGCGATGAGCTCTAAGCCAATGCAGATACTTTGCAAACTGTACCTAAACTTGTTTAACACTGTGGATATATTTATTTGAAATCTGTTCTTAAGTTGCTGTATATTTCTGTATTGCAAAACTCAAAGCAAATTTATTTTTATTTAGTTAGGATGAAGTAATTATTTATGCTGGAAATGTTGGACTTTTTTTTTTTCATCACTTCTAAGACTTATTAAATGTTGTTGTTTGTGAATACTGTCTGAAATAGATAATCTTCCGTTATGGATCAAATTCATCCTTTTTTGTTGCAATGAAATGGCATGGTACTTGGGGGCAATTAAAATTGCTGAAAGCAAAGTTTTGAGGTGGATATATCTTTTAAAATTGATATGTGAATGAAAAAGGGGTTGGGAGGTGTGTGTTTGTGAATTCCCTCGTTAGGGACAGTTTTGGAAACAGTTTTGCACTCCAAGTCAGAAAAATGAATCAGAGGACATCAAGTTACTTGCTGCCACTGGCAGCAGTCTCTAGTTTCAGTCAACTTGGGTTCAGGGTATAGCAACCCCGTGTGGAAGAGCCAAGTCTCCTCAGCAGCCTGCAGTAGACATAGCTGTACCATCCACATTTCTTAAAAAATATGCTTGCTTTTTTTTTTTTTTTTTTTTTTTTTAGGTGTGCCCTTTCCATCTGTGAACCACCTGTGCTCATATATACACCCTGGTTGGAACAGCTGGCCCTAAATCTCCCATGACTGAAATCACTTTTTTTTTTCTCTCTCATGGCTTCAATAGCAGTTATAGTTTCTTTTTCTGTTTCTGATCAAAGGTTTATACTAGGAGCTGATGTGAAGGGAAAGCAGTTTTTGATCTGCAGGTCAGCATAGTACATTGATCTGCCATGAGTGTTGCTCAGTTTAGTTTGTGTGTTGGTTCCTACTTAGAACTGGTGTGAAGCTTCCCAGGCAATTCAGCCCACAGCTCAGCTTACGTTTTATAACTTCCATACTTGCAGTTTCTAGAGTTGCTGCTTGACAAGGTAGTCTTTAAGCAAGGTTGAGCTCTGGAAACATCCTGTCTACATCAGTATGGAGCTATGAAAGCTGTATATTATTCATATTATTTATATTAGCATAAATGCAATTTCCTGCCGGTTACCTCACGAAAGTGTGCACAAATTTAGGTCTGTGTGAATCAGGAAATACCCAGCACTATTAAAGTAAGGGTTTGGTTGTAAAAAATAAAGTTTCAGGTGAGAAAAGAAATAGTCCGCTATTCAGTCAGCTAGTGAAGGAAGAGAATCAGAGTTTGATTCACTTGAGTGCTGTTGTATTTATGCAGATGTCTGCTATTCACCAGTGAAGATTTTTTTAGAAAACAATGATGTTTTCTAAATTATAAAGCAATCATCTTTTTAAAATTATATTTAAATGACACTCTCCCTTTGTGCCTGTCAGAAACATTACTAATACTTAGAGACCAGTGCAAAATCTTCATTTGCCTCTGTAGCCAAACACCATTTTTCTTAGTAGGCAGAAGATGCAAGAGCTGGTTTCAAAGAAGCAGCAGTGATGTGTGTACAGCAGTCAACACAAAAATCCCTTCTAAACTCTCTGAGACAGACACCACTATTTATATGATGCAAAAAGGTTTTATTTTTTTTTAAATAAATGTAGTTGCTATAGAGATATCTGAAACTCATCACTGTCTCTGGTTACATCCTGTGACCTATTATTTCTGAGGAATAGTCCCCAAAGCATCATAGGAATTGGTTACAATTTTCCTCTTCCTAAAAATTGCCCACTCCCTCTGTGTGAATTGCTCAAATGAAAGGGGTTGTCTTTGAATGAGCTAAGCATAGTTGTAGGAAGTTATTTTGCCACTAGCAAAACTGTTGCTGTATGAAGAGAAACCATGTCTCTGAAATAGGCTATTTTCTGCCTTTGCTCTAACTCTTGGGCAGCCGGGAGACTATATCCACTGATGTGACTTTTGGTCTCTAAGTGCTTCACTGGCCAGCACCCTCCACTGCAGTGGCATGGGAGTGGCACAATGTTTATTTCGTAGCTTGCAGGGGGTATGGTATTTTCTAGGCTCATTTTTTTTTACTGTAAAAGTATGTGAAGGTAAACAATGATCTTAAGATTGTGTTGACAAATATGTTGCTGGTCATAAAATGAAAAAAGCAGTCTGTCAGCTGGTGACTGGTAAATGTACTTGCGGGGAAGTGAACTCATGCACTAAATAAACACGCTTTCATAAATGAGGTTAGCGACATGGGAAAGCTACCATACAACATTAAAAACTCAGTCTTGAGAACAGTGGGACATATCTGGGAAGAGAATTGTCTGATACACAGTTGCTGGGATTCACACGCTTCCCAATGTCCATGGCTCAGGAAAATTTTACGACACTAACTCTCAATCAGGTTTGTGTTGTGCCTCTGTGATTTTTACAGGAAAATTTACAGCATGCCACAGGGCAGCTGGGCACAGATCCATTTCCACGCCGCACACGGTGATGGAACCCTGTGGATCCCCCTCAGCTTGCAATCCTTTATCTAGCAGTTTGTGATGGGGAATCATGAACTGATAGACAAAGAAACAGTAAATTAGTAAAATTTAAAACAAACAAAAAAACAAAGTAAAGAAACTAGTAGGCTAATGTAAGGAAGGAAAACAAAAAAACACCAGTGGCAAACTTCCAACAGGCTGCTGTAGTTAGTAATATATAAATACTGGCAATTTTTTTCTGTTTTGTTTGCCTATCAGTTCTGTTGGCTGCTATTTCATATTTTGATGGTATTATGGTTCCTCTAAGATGCATGGAGTCTTCTTTAAGGACCGTTTAATCTGTATTGTACTTTCGTCAGTGTTTCATAACAGAAGAAATCTACTTTAGTTAGCAACTCTACATCTTTCAGTTTTGAGTCTTTAGTCTTCCTTAGCTAATTGTGTTTGCTGATCTTCTCATCTACCTTTATTTTCAAAATAGGCACCTCTTTTTTAAAGAAGTTATGAAGATTACTTTGAATATGTGTTGGCACACATGTATTGGACAGGACAAGAGGTAGTGAGCACAAACCTGAATATAAGAAGTTCCATCTAAACATGAGAAGGAACTTCTTTACTTTGAGGGTGGCAGAACACTGGAACAGGCTGCCCAAAGAGGTGGTGGAGTCTCTATTTCTGGAGACATTCAAAAGCTGCCTGGACACGTTCCCGTGCAACCTGCTCTAGGTGAACCTGCTCTGGCAGGGGGTTGGACTAGATGATCTCCAGAGGTCCCTTCCAACCCCATATCATTCTGTGATTCTGTATGGGTATTGCTGTGAGTTCAAGGTTAAACTTGGGTAGGGGAGGGTGGAGGGGGTGGGGTGAGGACATCTTCAAGTTTTGCATCATATATTAACCTGACTTAAAAATCTGCTGTTTCAAGCTCAGCTGCCTGCCTGGCAGCAGGCGCAGGGTAGAATGAGAAAGTGGCCAGAATGTGCTGTGGCTCAGTGATCAACATTATTTCTTGACTTCAAAATACTGCTTTGTGACATTATCCTGCATACTTTCTAAATTTTATGGTTGATTGTGAGTGCAATGAACCACCACCACCACCAAAAAAAAACAACCAAAGGCCTCTGAATATTATTCCTGTGCTTTATTACACGGTCATATTGTGTTTTGTCCAACATCCTTACCCAAGATAAGGATGTTGTCCTTATCCAGTCTGAACTTGGAATCGCCACTTGCAAATATCTGTAATTTTTTTTACAGACTCTGAATGTAATTGTGCTAATTCAAGATCATGTGTAACACAAATCAAAAGCTTGGAAAGGAAAGGGTCAATCTCCAGGACAGGTTCAGGCCATATGAGATGTTCCAGGGAAGGTTCAAGGGGACAGGTGAAGCTATTGCAATGCCTAAGGAGGTGCCAGTAGGAATAATTAGCTCAGCTGACTACCAGATGGTTGTTTTCTGAAATATGTACAGGGGGTGGGGTGGAGAATGGAGTATGGTATGGGGATGTTCTATTTTTGAGTTACGTTTAACTGAGCAAAGAAGAGAAAGTCCCTCAGATTTTTATGCCTGCTTTAGGAGAAAATAGGGATAGGAGTTTCTTTTTTCTCATCATTGTTTTCATGGCTATTTAGCTGGCATGCCTGTGATTTAAAGGACCTATGTAGGTAAGAATTTTAATTTTATTTCACTCTCTGCATTTTACTGCAGAGATTTCTCCCCTATTATGCATTTTTCTTTTGATATAAGCTTCACTTTGAGCTTTGAACACCTTTCCACGTCTGTAAACTAATAACTCGGACTAAGTTGCTGAGATCTGCTCCTATGAGTCCTACACATTTTGCAAGTTGTTCCAATTCAACAACCAAATATTAATTTAGGACCATTTCTCCTCTGTCTGCTTTTTGATTTTAGTTGCCTGTCTGTTAATTTGTAAATGATGTCCATCAAAAAATAACATAAAACAGGAAGGCAAGTTACCATTGGTGGGTTTTGTTGTGCCATTCTAAGAAAATGAGCCCTGAATAAGAGGAAATACAAGACATTGTTTTTCTTTATAGAGTGCAGGGATTCATTCAGGAAAAAGAAACCTTTAAATGGAGGGGGAGTGATGATAGTGAGAACTGGAGCCTGCCTCGGCAGTCTGCTGAGGGTAAGTCGCAGTATATTGATGCTGTGCGGCAGGAGCAGATTGGAGAATCTGACTGCAATCTCCTTTCGTTTACTATCGCGCTGGGTGGCTAGGGTAAAACAGCAATTGCTTATATGACTAAGGAATATTGAGAATGAATTTTAGCTGTCTTCCCTTGCAATTTAGCTGCTGGAAATTATTATGAGCTAGTATCATAAGATCAGTCAGTATGAAGAACTGTCATTGGAGAACATCTGTGTTTAAATGATCAAGCAGTGCTATCATAAAGATTGCTTAATTCTTCTAATATGCCCCGTGTATTTATGTGTGACTAACCATAAGTAGAAACAGCATAGCAGATGTTATTTATTTTTGAAAAATTAAAGAAGTGGCCTAGATATGGGGCTTTTCAGTGTAGGAGGTGATATAATCATAAAAAAACAGAGGGTGGTACGATGCTGGCATATCTGAAAGGCTAGAGAAGTCAGCATACCATTTTAATGTCTGGAAGAGTTCCAGGTTTAATGAGCATTTAAGCTGTTTTCTGCTGTGGGAACAGCATAATGAATACTGACAAGCCTGGGTTGCAGGTTGGCTGACACAGCTGTCCTCAGGATTCAAGGGCTTTAATAGTTGCCTATCCCTGTGCTGTTCAGTGTTTTTGAGTAACCCCCCGGCCTCAGACTCAGTATCCTTCCTGACAGTGAAAGCAAGTAAAAGACTTGGAAAATTGCTTTCTCACCACTTCTGGAAGTGATAAAGAGTCATGTCATCTTTACAACAAAAAGTCCTCCTGTGTTTCAATGTGCTATGCATAAATGTCTATCTTTGTTATAAACTATTCTAGACATACATATCTGGGGAGAAAGGTGGATGCAAGTTCAGGATGCTATCATCTCTGAAAAATACTAGAATAAACTTATTTGACTAACCATAACTTTTACACTAGTGAAAGGAACCAGGTGGGTTGAACAGCCCTCTGGCACAATACTGCTGTTTGTCACAGCAGTCCTTATACTGACTGTAAGTTGGACTCTTTTAAATGCGTATGAAATAGAAATAGCCAGGACAGCTGCCAGGTGAACTGTGATGCTCTTTTGCTATACTTGTATGTTCATAGAATTACAGAAATTTTGGGTTGGAAGAGACCTTTAAAGGTCATCTAGTCCAAACCCCAAATGAACAGCGACATCTTCAACTAGATAGGTTGCTCAGAGCCCCATCCAACTTTACCTTGAATGTTTCCAGGAATGTGGGGCATCTACAAACACTCTGGGCAATGGGTGCCAGTGTTTCACGGCCCTTATTCTAAAAAATTTCTTCCTTGTATCTAGTCTAAATCTACTCTCTTCTAGTTTAAAACCATTACCCATTGTCTAAGGCAACAGACTCTGCTAAATAGTCTGTCCCCATCTTTATTATAAGCCCCTTTATATATAAAAATATCTATTTATATATTTATAAATATATATATTTATATGTATATTTATAG
>JAHREE010000245.1:14337941-14558292 GCA_033628505.1 Tringa tobata
TAATAGTTGGCCATGAGTGGATCCCAAAAGCGGGCTTGAGTGTTTCCAGGTCAACTGGATGTTAGAGGAGTTCAGATATTGCTTCTAGTTTTGATTTATGGTGAGCACCAGTGGAGTCCTGTAGCTCTTTAGACTTGACCGGTGAAGAGAGAATAGATTTAGATGCTGAAGCAGGGTATCTGGGCTCTTTAAGTTAATCTAGTGTGCTGCTGGAGACTTTACACAGAGAAGGGCTTCCTGAACTGCTCCTAAGCTCTTAATTTACAGTATGCCAGAAGCTCTTGATATACTTAAGGTTGGCCATAAGTGAGGAACTACTAAGTAAGATGGATTTTTAAGTGTTTGCTCTCAAGTCGCTTATTTGTACAGTCTCCATTGCCCTTGCTCTACTTGAAAGCCTCTGTTTCTGGCGTTTGTGTCAGTCTGTGGCAGTTGTTTGACACAGAGAATGCAGTAGTACACTTTCCCTGTAGTACACCTTGAAAGAGGTTTCAAGAATGGTCCACAAATCCCTTCTTCCCCTCCCCTCCCTTCTCCGCCCCCCGCCCCCCCACTGCCTTCCCAAATGTGATTATTTGGAACACGGTACAGAGTATCACCCTTAGACAGGTATGAATCTGTGCACAGACAACACAAGAGGGNGACAGTCCCAAATGTGATTATTTGGAACACGGTACAGAGTATCACCCTTAGACAGGTATGAATCTGTGCTCAGACAACACAAGAGGGTGTTAAAAATGGAAACATGCCCCACTTTGAAATCCACTTATTGACAGGTGTAGAGCTTTTTTCTCTACTGTGAGACTGGTCTGCAGGGCATCTAGAAAGGAGCACAGAAGAAAGGAAGAGTAAATCCAGTGTCCCTAAAGGCAGACTGACCATCTGACCTAAAAGCTCGCTCACCATTAGGGCAATTACTAATGTAATGATGGTGTTGGATGCACAAATAATCTTCCAATAAACCTATCTAGGTGCAAAAGCTGTAGTCTCATCTTTCTTTCACAGCTGAAAGGGTCATACCTGAACATCTAGCTGGGGATAAAAAATGAAAGCAGTCTTGGAATTTTCTAGAGGATGAGTTATCTAATGGGTTTTTATGACTTTGCTTTTTTATGTACTGTTCTTCAGATGTCAGCTTTTAGAGTTTTGGAAAATATCTGTAGAATCAGATCAGACCTTGCTCAGTGCTACTCCATCATTTTCAGTTTGTATATTCTAGGTTGGCAGTTGTTCCTGAAGGCTCTATGCTTGAGAAGTGTGGTGGGTAGTCATCCCTCCCCTTGTCTTAGAGAGGCTGTTTCAGATGGAAAACTGAATGGTAGTTTGCTTGACTAAAATTCAGGGAATAGAAACTATTTCTACAGCATAATGCTTAGGGGCTAATGCTTCATGACACTTAGCATTTCTTTAATGCTTATGTTGTTTTAGCAGCTTGAATAACAATCTAAAGTTCATTGATCAGGCAAGGAAAACGGACATAGAAGCTACTTTTGATAGTTTTATAGTAATATTACTGTTTCTTAAAACCATTCACTAAAAATGATACTGTGATGTTACTCAGTAGGTGATACGGCATCACTAGCATCAGTGAATTGAACAGAAGACAACGTGATGTCTACTGCAGTATGTCTTTGTAAATAACATTTTCTTTCACCCATGGGGCCAAGATTTGGAGTGAACAAAAAGTGGATTATTTTTACATCAGTAATTTTAGAGGTGAAAGAAAAGACAAGGAGAAAAAAGTAGACAAGAAAAGGACTTTGTATGTGCACAGAAACGTAAAGAAATCTGAATGGTGATGGAACGTTGGCAGGACTTCTCAGGTAGCTTTTTATTTTATTACTTATTTTTATTTTTTCATTGATCCCTGCAACAAAAGGGAGACTATTTTGTTATTTATTAAAAAAATTATGTCTTTATGTTGCTTTCTTTAACTGTTATGTGGTCCCTAAGAAAACCTGGCAAGTGTGAAGGATGCTCATTCTCCCTGAACTTCCTGAAGTATTCAATAGCAAATGAGTAGGTTATGACTTTCAAGCCTGAGCAGCCTGTGTCTGAGAGATCCAGCTGCAGTGTTTTCTGACCAAGAAGGGGAGAGCATATGCAATCTAAAGACTAGAAAGAAATAATAATCAGAGTTTCCGCCTAAGTCCTCTGGAATTGTCCTAAGAAACAAATTATGCTTCTGTAATATATGATTTAAACATGATTCGTGTCTTCAAATAGAGTAAGTCTAAGAAACTCTTGTATCATAAATCGGTTGATTCAGGTAATGAGGAACAGAAATCCTACTTCCTAAATACTACTTCTATTTAAATTTATGAAAATGTTAAAACATACAGTAATTCAGAACTATTCTATTCATTACGAATACTTACAGTCAGTATTTTCCCAAACATTCTTGATAGAGGCTTTGGTATTTTTGCAGTAAGTTGCCTGCAAATGAATTCTGATGTAACTTCAAAAGGTAATTTTAAGTGGAAAATTATAGTTGACAGTCTCCATGACCATAACAATGTTTTAGTGGCATTTTTATTCAAAATTTGAACAAGTCTTGCAAGTAGGAAACGTGTCCATGTTAGAGCTGGATAGATGAACTTAAAGGAAAAATAACTGATTGATTTTTATTTTTTAAGAATAAAATGCTCTTGTAATGATTGAACTAATTATTTAAATATTGTGATATCTCTCACCAGAAATGCAAAAGTTTAAAGATGATATTCAAGACTGTATAGTCCTTCTACAAATTGGAAATATTATAAAAAAGTTTTCTAAATCTAGTTAAGGTCATTTGGCTTACAGAAAACTTTAATAGTTTTTTTTTCAGAGCACTTGGAAAACATTTGTCACCAAAACATAAAGAAAGGTTATAGGTTTGAACAAGAAAGGTCAGGAAGGATGAATGTATCTTTGAAGTTGTTTAGGTATAGGGAAGAAAGATCATTGTCATAATGGGTCAAACTGGTGATTTGCTAGACACGACATCCTGTCTCTGGCGTGCTGGGTATTGCCAGAGTGCTTCTGTAACTCACTTCAAAAAAATATATATATATACACACACACACTTTGGTATATGTGTATCTGAAAGGATATTGTGAATGAGTTCTATAGGGACACCTGGAGGATATTACTTCGAGAAAAGAGTTTTTGTTATCTTTAAAAACACTTGATTTTTTTTCACAGATCTAATTGTGACCGATGTCATCCCCTTTTCTATGTACCATATATAAAATACAAACTTGCTGTTTAATGTAAAGGATTTGATTAGATATTTCAGTCTTCTTCATATATACCAGTAAATTTAATGTTTCAAAGAACATGGAAAATTTTTAAACTAAGAATGATCTTATTTATTTATTTAGCATATGGTAAATGTTAGTTCTAGGATGTAAGCTTGGATTCCAAAAATATTTCAATGTAATTGAAAGGAGATAGTCCCTTTCTGTAAGGGAAATAATAAATTTTCTTTTGTTTCTGAACATAATTTTAAAGATCACTGATAGGAAGCAACATACTCAAGGCAAAATATGACACGGTGGTTTCATTTCAGTCTGTGATGACATAGTGGTGGGGGAAAAAAGCATATCCTCAGCATAAGATAATGACAAACTACTTTTTAACCTATTTAATTTGTTGGATGTCAGATTGGTGCTTTGCTAGAAAGTTTTATATTCTTTTATCTGAAGCTGGTCTTCTAGAAGAATCCTCTTTCTAGATGAGCTTATATTTTCAAACAAGTTCTCTTGTCAATTTTATTTTTTTAAGGAATCTCGAAGATGGTATGGCTCCCTGCCTTTGCTATTTCATGCTTTATGGAGGAGAGGGAAAAAGAAGGAAAAACAAGAAAATGAGATGGGGGGAGATATTCCTTCTGAACTACTTTCTTCATGAAATAAAGCAAACCCCAGAGATCCAACTACACTGATACTCTCCCTCTGACAAAGGCCAATATTGGATGCCAAGCCAGAGCAACCACACCTGATTTTTCCTACCTCTTCCTCTTTGCTTTCAGTGTGATCTGGAGAGGGAGACATCATATATCCAGCTACAGCTATTGGTATTTGTCACTTTACCTTCAACTGAGCAGCGGGAAATTGCCTATGACACTAAAAAGATTCTCATACAACTGTTTTTCCCCACTCTAATCTATGCCTGTTTATGAGCCAGGGCAAAATTGCTTAAGCTTTCTTTCTGCGTTTTCCATTTTGGCCAATCTACTGATCCATACTCTGTCTCAAATGAACTTCTAATCTTTTTCTTTGTCATTCTGCGCCTTGCCATCCTTAAGGTAATTCCTACCTCATCTAAAAATGTTCCTGTGCTAAACATCGTGCCGGACATGACTGTTTTTTCAAGCAGAGTCCATATTTTTCTTCGTGCACTTGTCTATCCAGAGTGTATGTTTGCAGGGCCAGGATTGTCTCCTATTATGCCTGTTAGTGTTGGTGTAAAAAAGTCATGCTGTTTATTTGCCTTTTGGTGCTGCCACATTAATAGGAAAAGCTCTATAGAAAGTATAGAAAAAACTTCAGGATATAATAAGATTTCAACTGCCTCAAAATAAAAGGGCTAACATAGTGCAGCTAGTGTGGAAGGAGGTTGGAATAACTTTGATAAATGAAACCTAAATTATAAACTTTTCTGAATTAAAGAAAAAGAAAAATTGGAAGAATTAAAGAAAATTCAGAACCAAATCATGCAGGCAATTCCTGGGTACAATGAATACACTCACTAAGACAAAAATGGGAACTCCTGACAACTTGCTTAAAATACTCAGACATGCTATGCTGCTAATCTTTAGCTGTTTTAAGTCAAAACAGTGGAAATTGAAGGAGAAGCAACCATTAGTTAGCATTTCAAAGGAATAAGACAGGCATATAACAAGGCCATAAAATATAAAATACATAATGTTAGCACTGTCAGAAATTGTTTAGGTAGAAGGTGGACAAGTTGATGGCAATCTATAACATAGGGTTGCAGAAATACTAAGAGGAAAAAAAAAGGAGCTGATAAACTCCACAGATTAAACAAAATCAGGAAATCAACAGAAATTAATCCTAATAGCCTTGAAATAGAATGGAGAAAGGCAGTGGAGGGTAAAAGACAGTTACTGAATTAAAAGGTCAGAATTAAGATAACAACATGATTCTATTCAGTGGTAAGAGGAGATAGGGAAGAGAATGGAACTGCAGAAACTGCACTGATGGATGTCCTGCGTGGCACTGAGCAGAGGGCATAAGTAAAAAAAGAGAAGTAAGGATGGAAAATTAAACAGAACAATTGAAGTTACCTGATAAAAATATACAGATGTTCATAAAGCGGAAGCTTTTTGTACATTCAACAGCCCGATGCAAAGTTCATAAATGAGCTGCCACCCTTGCCCTCCTCCCTGTTATATAAGGAGGGTTATCTTGCAGCAGCTGAACCAAGAGGCTACAAAGATAATGTTAATGTGACCATGTTATCTTTCTGTTGCTGGAGAAAACATCATCACTCCATTAAAACAAACAGAAAACCACCCCAACCCTCTATTTTATTTTTTTTTTTCCCTGCAGCAACACAGCAATACATTGGTAAATAAATGACACAACAGATATTAGAGGAGCTATTCCCAGCTTTTCAGACTGGGCACTAGTAGCTGGAGAAGCAGTGAAGAAGGCAGTGCCTATTCCATGTCTTCCATCTTACTAAGGCAAAGCATGGGCATTGGCAACTGTATTCACCTCAGTTCAGGGAAGTTTGTGCTGCCTTGTTCCTACTTGGCTTTTCTCTTTGATCAGCTTTGACACAAGAAGCAATGGTGAGAGTCTTTGTTTAGAAAAACACTTTCTAGACCCTGTGCTCCACTGGTTAACTCCTTTTACTTCTTGTAATGCTTGCACCGAAAGCTTTTACACCCTTCCAGAAGAGGCAAAAGTAGATTCTCTGTTTGGCATGTGCACAGATGATGTTTGGTTCAGTACAGTTTCTTCAGGAAGAGAAGCAATCTGGCAGAATGATTTATGCAGATCCTTGGTGACTGAGGAAACCTCTCCTCTTATTTCCCCCCATCCACACCTTGAAATTGCATTGCTTATGTACAAACACATCTAACTTTAGTACTTATTACTTTCTAAAGATGCTATTAAAATGGTAATGACTCTAGCAAGAAGAAGTGGAGGCAATTGGGATGGTGGTAGTTTCTAGTGGTTAGCACCTGTGTTTTCAAAAGTACCTAATAAGAAGCTAAAGAACAAACTGGAGTGAAACATCAAAAGAACACCAAATAAAACCGATAATGAATAAGCTGAGAAATAAATGATGGAAAGCAGCAAAATGTGGAAACGGAACAGGAAAATTTGTCATTTTTGGATATAATAGATATTGACATAGCAAACCCTCAAATGATTATCATGAAGTAGAGCTCCTTAAGGTAGGGAAAAAATAACATCCTACCTAGAGAAATAGGAGCTAAATGTGGAAAAGATTTTGTAAAGTTCTGGAGCTTTTCCTGTCTTCTATGGTATAGGGCCATACTTCCTTCCTCATAATATCAAAGGAAGATACTGTCACTTGGAAATCGTTGTTGTCTTGCAAGAGATGGGAAAAATTACTCCTACAGCTCTCAAATCTAGGCTCTGTTCAGCTGCTGTGCAAAGCAACTTCCAGAAGGCTGGTCTGCTAAACAAACATACTGTTGCAATTTAAAAAAAAAATATAATTAAATAATGATTTTATTTTTTTTTTGTCTGGGTGGTTTTATTTTTGGACCAAATTAATGCCATAAACTGTTTAATTTGTAATCCTGGATTCATTTTAGTGAAATGGACCATCATGCTAATATGTGGAGATGTGCTGGGTTTTTTTTTTTGCTTCTGGTTTGAGCAGCTATTACTACTGTGACTTGCCAGAAGGAGCCTAAAGAAGGAAAAATATTTCACAGTCACAGTTATTTATATCATCACAGCACTAATGGGCTGTATGAGTGGACCTTGTAATTTTTTTTTTGTTCCCATCAGCACAAATCCAACTATTCTTTTGCTTTGTTCAAGTGCTGTTGTTTCAGATAATGATTTAAGATGAAAAGGTTGGAAGCCCTTGATGTTTATTTATTTCATAAAATAGAGCTTGTTGCCAGGCTGCAATCCTACACAACTGGCATTTTAGCATCTATCACATTTGCAAATTACATAGTATAAATGTTGAAAAATACTGTGAGAGAAGAATGCAGTAGATACACGGACCTTTGCAGACAGCATTTCAGGAAGAGGTGGGATCATAAAGTCCCTTAGGCAGGGTCTTATGATATGGCTGACTTCTGCCTGGTCAGTTTTATTTGGCTAGGTAACCTGAACACTTCCCAGTATCTCCAATCTAGATGTTACGGCTCCCTTACAAGCATTTCCCATCTGTATGACCCTTTTACAGATGAAGAAGTAAGAGTGAATTCACCCCAGGTGCCAAAGGAAGCCGTGGGAGGGGAAGGGAAGCCACACCTGAAGTGTTTGAGGTGTGTGCTCTCAGCAACAAAGGGATCTTCCTCCTTGATGTAAAGTGACTCCTAATGTTAGAATGGACAAGAACAGAATGGGAACGACATGGGAAATTCAGAGCTTATATGGGAGAGAGGCAACCCACAATTTTGGTAGGTACCTTGTTCAGCAGAGTAGGTAGACCATATCAATTGCACACAAAAAAGCCATCACCAAGAAGTGTGTGGTTAGCCTTGGCAGTATAAAAAACATTCAGACAAAACTTTTCCTGGATAGATCAGACTGGACTTTTTAAAATGTACATAAGAGAAAACTGGTATTCCAGTAGAAACTAAAATAAAAGGGTCTGTATTTCATTTCTGTCATCCTTCAAAGCTGGAACATTGTAAGAAATTACAGCATTTATGTTTCCACTAAAGCAAAATGAAAACTGACTCTATTTCTAAGGAAGAATATCCACTACGGTAATATTGCTATAAAGTAATCAGTTGGAATTATAATTGTAGAATTTATAACCTAAACCCAAACAACCTGGATCCTTTCAATGTTCAATTTTTATGTTCATATTTTAATATCTCTGATGCTGATGTTATTCTAATTTTATGGGCTTGAGGGAATGACTGCACTAGTTGGAATGTTTTCAGGAAATGGGGTTTTATTTTTAGATCAAATGAATCTGATCCAGATAAAATCTAGACCTGAACTTGGCAATTACCTAGTTTTGAGCAATGAACAGCACATCTGAGGAGAGAGACGAGTTGTATTTTTTATTTCACTTGTTACTCAATATGCAGGGATATGTCAGTGTGTGCAGTGTATTTTCCTTGTATTGACATATTAGTTTGTGTAAAGTTGCAATATGTAGAAAGCATTAAAATATGCAAAATATCAGTTAGTGTTTTGGGCATAGCAAGAGCATAATTAATTGCATATGCTTACTAGTAACTCACAGCAAAATTTTGTTAGTGGAGAAAAAGGAAGTGAAGACTTGTGCCCTTTATGGGAAAGAGCTTGTCATTTTAGTCATTCTATACAGCATCTAGCACTAACCCTGATTGTGCCTCGAAGGCACATCTGTTAAATGGTTTCATTGTATTATGCTAGTAATTTTGCTTTTCAACAGACTGTAGCTGATAGTAGTAAGGCGATAAAAAAGGTCTGTTTTAATTCTCAATCTTGTATTTGAATTATTTTAAAACTTGAATTATTAATGAGACTCCTTGGGCAAAAGGCATGTGGCAAGTGATGTGTACTGGGAGAAAGCAGTGATGTTCTTCTCCACGTAATTCGTTCTTCCATATTTAAATGTCAGTGTAGGGGTGAGTGGTCATAAATTACAATGAGCGAAATGCACAAATGTTTCAGTGAAGTATTGCTAGCTTTCATGTTCTACTGCTTTGAGGTCTTAAATCAGAGAATAATCTGGACTTAAATATTATCGGATTACTTTCAGTTTCTGTTTCTAAACAAAAGGAAGGCAAATATATTTTAAAAGGTTTCTTCCTGCTGAAATAGTCTTTAGAACAAACAGCAACTTGTTATCATATTAGTTCCTTGGCTTTGGAGGGGACGGTCAGTTTGGATTTTCAGGAATTAATGAGCCATTTTTTGTTCTTCAATTGTACATTTCTTTAAGAGCACAACATGGCATAATCAATATTACATTTTCTTGCTAAATAGACTACTTAAAATAAGCAGAGGATGACATATCTCCTCTAATATCAGTGCTTCAAAAAGCTAAGATTTTTTTTTTTGTGGAGAAAAAAAATTATTATCAAGATTTACTTACTTTACTTACTTACTCCCTTTGCTATCAGGCCTTGCATCTTTTTGTAAACTAGTATGCTAGAAGTAATGCTTTATACTGTGAAGTATTCTTAGAAGAAATAGATTATTTTTTTTTAAATAGTGAGAAATGGAGCAATGAAACTTCTGTTCCCAACCCCCTACAGAACATTTCTAAACCTCACGAGAAGGTGAAAAGCTGCATCCAATGGGCATGATTATGTTAAAAAAAATAGTTAAAAAAAGGCATCAAGAGAAAATCTGGCTAGAATCTCTAAAGCAAGCTATCATCATCTTATTTTGAAGAGGAGACAATGTAATTTAGAAGTTAATCTAACCAGGTTAAAAAAAGCTTTTATGAGATCTGATGACACTGGTCAGCAGCTTTCACAGTGGTAGCATTGTAATTGACTGATAGGACTTTGTCTTCCAGGCACCAGGTTATATTAGTGCTGTATCATGCTATGCTGAAAATTTGTATTATCTCCACTGCTGACACTCAGACTCAAAGCAACATTTATACCTCATTTTTTTTAGCCACGATAAATCAGGAGAAATTCTTCCAGCTGTTGGAAGGGATCTTGAAGCAATTTTATAGCCGAGCTCCAATCAGATAATGCTAATCTCTAAGGAGTACAATGATGCATTCACAGGAGAAAATATTAATATTGCAGTTCACCCCAGGGGTGATTGCATTTCAATTTGAAAAATTATTTATTATCATCATCTTATCTATCAGGCTTTGAATGTATTTTGGGGACTTTGGAAAGAATGAATCTCAATAGATGTGTTTTGTTGCCGTTTATAGCAATATGCCAAATGGCATATGCTCCATTAGACATAGTTAAAGAAGATTAATTACCATATTTGGTGTGTGTGTGTGTGTGTGTGTGTGTGTGTGTGTAGAAATTAAAGCTTCTTTATTAATTGTTTTGACTTCACTGGCTTGTTGTAATGGTATGATTCTGGAATAGGAATATGGCATTCCTGCAACAATGCCTCATCTTTTCCAATGCAAGGTGCCTGAATCAGCTTCCATTGGCATCAGAGTAAATTAATGAACTTGCATCCTCTTAAAAAAGCTGTAACTATTTAATCAGCCTCAGGGGCTTGCTGTTGTGAAAATTTGATAATCATGCAAATTGAAGCTTAAACTGAATGTTCTGTACTGGCATTGACGCTTCAGAGTTAACTGCAGCTGTAATGCATAGAGTACTTAAAATATAACCAAGGCTGTACAAAACTCAAGTCCTTAGAGATTCTTTGAAAATGATACATGAAAAGTCATCTTTAACCTTGAAAGTGGTAAACTGACATTTGAATGTAACAAAGTGCCTTAACGCTTAGCTCTTAACTTATTCTTTTTTTTATGTGTCTCTCTGTGCATGTACACATACGAATAAGTAAACCTAAACTTCATTTATTTTTGTCAGTTGTTGTGAATTGACATTTATACTGCCGTAAAGGGATTTGTTTTAGAAGGTATAATACTTAGTAATATACTTTCCTCCTTCCAGTGAAGTATGCTGCCTGAGTGTCTATAAGAACTAGATGCTGTGTCAGTTGCTTTACCAAAAGTGTTAGTTGAATTAAATTAATTTCAAAATGAGACTTTAAACTAGAAGCTATATAAGCCAAACATATTCAGCATCTCAAGGCCAGATGTCTTCTGCGGTTTTTAAAAATGTCTGTTCTCTAATTTAACTGATTTTGAAACTTTTGCCTATAATTGAGGCAGAAGTTTAAACCTGTGCTGATTAATCAACTTATGTTGCATCAGTTGCTGATTCAGTTTTGAACTGTTTTAAATGTAGTTTTTACCTGAGTGTTGGTTTCTATGGCTTTGCTTTAGGCAGTGTGTGGAAAATGGCAGGTACAGGTACAGTCAGCACAGTAATGCTCAGTCCACATTCCCTGACAAACCTGGAAAGGGAGGGCTGCAGGGAGGTGCAGAGAAACTTGGTGCTTTTCTACATATCTGGATTTTTTCGTGTAGGAAACTAAAGTAAATGTTCGTATCTTATCCTGGCATGCAGCTAGGCTGTGGTCAGGGTATGTGGTCCAGCACTGGGGCTGGCATGTAGCCAGTAAAACTCTGGGCTCTGAAATAGTGCATATTTCTTTTACAAGAGCAAATTGTTTGCTCTTTTACAAAACCAAATTTTTTGACAGGCCATAACAATAATGTCTGAGGCTTATAAATATCTGAAGGGCAGGTGAAACTACTGCTTGGACTGCTTGCTTTCCTAGTGCTCTTGTCTGAGCTGTTAAAATGTTGTTTTAAAGAAGTGATTACAGGTCACTTAATATAGAAGCTCATATAAAAGTTGTCAGATATGGGGGGAACTTCCATAAAGATTTCTCAAGGAATTCAAATTGGCTTCCTTGTCTTTAAGCAGGGTTGAGAATAAACTATGGAAAGTTTTGACACTTCATTTTTCACAAGCTTTTCCTATTTTTTCTGAACTTTACAGTGGCTTTTGTTTTATATTTGGCAATGACACGATGTTACTCCCCCTATAGAAAATAACAAATATGTTCCTTCCATGTGTGGGATGGTAGTGTTTTGGTATAATGAAAAGTATCTGGAGTTGAGACCCTTCTCATATATAGTAACCACCTTCTTGGCAGGTAGAGGAGCTTTTGCATATGCAACAGAGGTATAAACCCTTTTTCTAGAAGAGTTTTGTTTTTATAGAATCTGTTTATCTATTGTGTTCGTATCTTACATGGATTAAGGCAAGACCCTAAATATCAAAGTAGCAGTGATTGCATTCACATAAAGACAGGATGAGAGAAAGCAACAGCAATGAAAAACCAGCAGTGGGGTGAAAGGATGTAAAAAAAAGTCTGCAAGAAGAACGTAGGAGGCACAGTGTTGCAGGTTGGCACTTCTGGACAGGCCCAAGTTCACTCGTGGGAAATGACAGTGCTATGAAAACCCCCAGGTGCTCACAGAGCCCGTTTGCAGTGACAAGAAGTGTGACTTAATGTAAATCTGCTCTGACAAAGCTGTGGAAACAATTGCCGTTGCATCTTTTTGTATTCTGGGAAATATTAAGGGAGATTACCAGTCTTGGGAGAGTAAGGTTCAGTCATCATTTCCACAGGTTGTCCCAGGGCTTCTTATTCTGCCTCGAATCAGCTGAGGACATTCTGCTGCATTTTTAAATTCACACAAGAGTCTAAATTTCAGAGCTACAGTGAGGCTTATTCTGCCTGCAGTATCACCTTTGGAAGTTTAAATATTGTTGTGGAAATGAGGTTATTCCCAGATTTTACATCGCTTAACCTATGTGACTAGAGGTAAAGGAATAGAGGCATGACAACTTCAATATTAGTAAGATTCTAGAGTGCTTTTAGCACATGGGTTAACCCCCATGAGTGGTTTTAGAGTAGGATTGGCCCTGTGCTCTTTTCTGAGGGCATCCATAAGCAGAGAGGCCAGAGTTGTTATAAGTCTCCTATTTTACTAGCACAAACTGCTTGTCTATTTGCTTTGTACTTTTTTTTAAAGTATTTTTTCTTTTGTGCAGTGTAAACACACAATCTTTATGGAATGACTTAAAAGCAGAGACGCTAGATCTTTCGCACGTTTAGCTCATCAGCTTCTGCTGTCCTTAAGTCTAGATTTGGCCCTTGGCTTTTTTACAGCACGAAACCCGGTAGCCTTGAAACACTGGCTGGTCGCTAGAGGGCAATAACATTTTATGGTGAAAACATTACACTAAGGTCTGAGCATTTTGATGCCCTGACAATCTGACACGTCACAGGGACGTGAAGCATGACTATATGTTGTTACTAGAAAGTGTTGCATTTGAGGGTTTAGATTTCAGTTTTAAATCCATGAATGAAAGATTATATCAGGCATTAGGTTGCTGGTAAGGATGGTGATGCCCTCTGTTGAATGCCTAATCAGTTTTACTGCATATTTTCATTTGATGGCTATTTTAGTTATTTTCTTAAAGTTAATTCCAAAGAATACCCTGCTGTCACTTTCAAGATACGAAATTGAAAAGGAATAATAATTCCTACTCCTGACTACTGCTATTTCATTCACTGACATCTCAGAATAACCACTACTCGTCTAATCAAATGCTGCTTGACCTGTAAACTTAGCATTTAGCCCCACATGAGGCAAGAGCCGAAAACAAATGTCAGATCTAGTCACTGAGGTTCTTTTTAAAAAAAAATTCTTTATGAAACTGTCTCTAAATGGAGTAAGATATTCTGAAAATAACTTTAATTAGTATTTGGAAGAAATATCACATGCTTGAGCATTCTAGGGCTATTTTGACTGAGAAGAAATAGTAATTTTTCTTTTGGAAACCATGAGAGTTGCTTTGGGCGTTAGAAAAAAATAGTCTTTCTGTCACTGAGAACAGTAGCTGATTGGATCTCAGATAAGAAATGCAATGTGTGCTTAAAAATCTTCTGAAAAAGACAACATATTGGAGGCCAAATGTTTGTGTAAAATAGATAGAATATACTTTTTTGTATGAAGTAAATCCTTCTGTTTCCCATAAGTATGGACAGCTGTGAGTGTGGGTTTAATTCCCCTCCACCTCCAGGCTCTAACCCCTGAAAATACTGTTATGCATAAAGCTTTCATGAACAAGCCTAATATAAAATGATACCCTGAATAGTTAAATGGAAATTTGAAACAAAACAGATAGGAGTTCAGTGGAGGTCCGCTATATTTAAAATATGATTAAATTAATTGTGAAGATACCTGATTTTTTTTTCATTTTCCCAGAAAGCAAATTGCCTTTGAAATAATCTTTGCCGATTAATTTTGTCCATCCAAACATTGATATCTACTTCTGCTCTGGTATCTGGAATGCCATAAGAATGGTTCTTATCAACAGCACAGCTCAAAGTTGTGATCAGAATAGAAACAGTAGCTGGAAACCAAGAACCAAACCTTGACTACCTGTGGTCTTAAAGGATTGATACAGGCGAGGTACTTGGCCATATTTCATCCAAGAAATGAAATATTTTGCAGGCTACTGATAGGGATTTTAAGTGCATAATGGGCTTTTATTTTTAGTCTACTTGTTTTTTGATAGGCTAAAACACAGTTGAACAAAAAAAGTTGAACTATATAGTAATATAATACTGAAATACAAAGAAAAGACCTGGATTTATAATTATGATTGTTCAACCTTAATTCATTTTAGCCAATCAAGGTGACAGGGCAAGTACAGTGCTATCTAAGAAGATATTCTGGATATAATTTAAAAACATCATTGGGACATTTGATACTGTTCCGATACAACTGCAATGTTGGATTCAGAGGCTCATGCGAAGACTTGATGCTGGTTCAATGGCTGCTGATGCCAATGATGTATATGAGTTTGCTACACTATTTTATATGATCTAAATAAGATCTGCTCTGTATAGTGAGTGGAGTGCTGCATTGTTAAGGCAGCAAAAATACAAAAATATAATTTTAAATTATAAAAGATATAATTATAAATTACAAAAATGTAATTGTAAAGAAATAGCTGATATTTAATTCATTAAGGCTATATATTTTAAAAGAAGGCCAACATTTAAAGCGACCATTTAATCACTGTCATGTACCACTAAAAGAACTCTCCATTATGTGTGTTTGAACAAATGACCTCTAAATGAGAATGTTCCTAATTAAAGCAAAAGAAGGTATTAAGACCTCAATTAGCTGACATGCAGTTTCTTAAATATACTGTACCATTCCTCAAACTGATGTTAAAGCATGGCTGCAATTTTCAGCACTCTAGGTGTGTTATTTTGAGGTAACTCCATTTTGTCATATAGAAAGAATTCTGCCTCTAAGCTTGTATGGTGCCTAAACTCTAGCTATCACTAAGGGAGTGCTAAATGGAGAATGAAGTGAACCAGCCTCCTGAATGTCTTGCCTAGAAAAGTGAAAAACCCAGTGAGTACAAAAAAGTGAACAATCAAAAAAAGAAGAAATGTATAGTCCTCAAGTACTGATCTTCCAAATATCCTGTAGCATGTGCAAAAAGTAGTTTTGAAAAAAAAGGTGACTAAGTAAAGTAATAAAGAGTAAGGTACAGTCATCTAGAAAATGGTAGTCTTTTCTAACATGACACCTCTGTCAACACAACAGATATCTGTAGCAATAGAGGGAAGAAGTTTCAAACACAAAATTTTCCATATGGAAATATGCATGCATTTTTAATGTCCGCATCTTCACTGCTGCATTTTTAGGAAAAGAGTTAAAAGTCAGACTTCTAAGCCTCGCTCATGTAATTCCCTGCAGGGAATTTTCTGAGTACCTTTCTTCTTTCTATTCAACACAGGATTTTGAAGGAAGAGAACCATCAGCTTTCCTCTTTACCTGGGTCGCTGGGGAATTATCTGCTGCCTTGTATCACGTCCACACTGCTCCATGCCCTATGGGAATGCTGAGAAAAGGAGCTATATTCCCATTTTGCTGGTACAGTATTTTATTCTTACCTTTTTTAAAGGGTTTTTCAATGTAGTGAATCCCCCAAAAAATGTCAGCAAGACTTGTGAGAAGGTTCTGAAGCTTCGGACTTTTTCTCCCTGCCTAAAAGACACCATGCTGAGTGGGTAGATTAGTAGGTTTGTATTTGTTGTAGATAGTGAATTAAGATAGAAGGTAATCTTATCTCTGAATATTTTCATAGATATTTAGTATTATTGGTATTTAATTCTTTATCGCAGAGAGATTTATTAGCAGTTTCTTGTTGCCGGGACAACAGAAACGGTCTGTAGAATACAGAATTTGGGAGGCTGGTTACACTTTGCCTCTTTGGATTCATGTAAGAGAGAACGAAATGCATACCCACTTGGAATATGCATTATTCCAACTACATGGGACTATTATCTTGTACACCAAATTACCAAAGCTCTTCGCCTGTGTGATTTCTTATAAGCTGGAACCTTAAATTATGTGCATTATGGTTGCTACTGCATAGTAGGATCAGTTTCTAGCAGATAAATATTTTTCCTGTCTCAGAAGACAATTTTGAAAGTTGTTTGTCCCCTGCTCTTTTTATTCTATTATGTTATGCTTGTTGGAAATGGCTTTTCACTCCCTGATGATTGCTTGTCACATAAGTCATAACAAGAGATGTGGATGAAAATGGCAGAATGAGAAAAGCTGCATTTCAATCGCTTTTTGTAGTATTCTGCAAAACTGGCCTGCCACCTCTTCCTGATTTATAGTAAGGCTGGTTCAGTATAAACTGATTTGAAGAAGTTTGGAAAGTCTCTGAATTTTAATTTTTTCTGATTAATGTATATGTTTCGAACTCTAATCCAGATCCCATTGAAGTCTATGGCAATGCTGCCATCAATTCCTATGGTGCAGAAGTGGACTTATAATGAGCTATTTAACATTTCACTTATCTAAATTGTCACAGCTTGAAAGCTGTAGTAAAAGACTGGTGGGGTTTTGGAGTGACTTGAAGGGCCTGTAAATGTAATCAAAGAGACCAAATTGTGTGTGAGAAGCTGTTTCATCTCAATCGCTTTCATCTACAGAAACCTGATAGAATATGCTTAGTAGATTCCGGCATACAAAAATGCATAGTCAAATGCAGTATTTTGAATGACTCTTCAGAACAAAACCAAACAGATGAACAGTTTTACAGCTGAGCAGCTATAGTTCAGTAGTTTTAACTTCTTCATGTTCAGTCACAAAACTGTTGAGAAAGTCTTGTTTGTAAACCATATCTAACTTGGTTTTCTGATCTATACAATAATGGACCCATACTTATCTTTCTTGGAGATGATCTGAAAATACATGCTCTAATATTTTTGCAGTGTTTCAGAAGAGTGATGATAAATAAGATAGGGCATGAAAGCTACATATTATGATAACTTATGTGTTTAATATAAAAATTTTTCTCTTATCTCTGATCTTAATGTGTTGTTCAGAATTACATAGAATTACATAACACCTGATCTCAAATGGAAGAGGTTGGATTGTTGTGTTTGTTGGTTTTGGTTTTTTTTCTCCTCTTTTCAGGAGCTTCTTTCAGATTCTAAAATTCAATTTTACTAAACACATCAAAAGAAATACCAGTTCAAAAGAACAAATACATGGAGGTTGTTTTTTTTCAAAAAAAAAAACAAACTGACCAACAAACTAAAAAACTCCTCATAAAATATGGAACAAATTGTGATAGTTATGTCAGGTACATTATGAAACAAGTGTGACTTCATCTTCTTTTGAAAAGATGTAATTATAGAGACTATAATAATAAAAGCACCAGTGCATATACTGTATATGTTACCACAGAATGTCAGCAAGTGATCTGCAGCAAGGTGGGAGGAGGTGCTGTGTACATGATGTAGATCTGATTTTGGACTTACCAGAAGTTGTAAGCTAAAAAATAGCTCTCACAGGTAACCTTATAGAGTGCTTTACCTTGAATTTTAGGATTCTGAAAACCAGTTCAGAACTAGTACAACAGTAATAATCAAAGCTTGGCCAGATCACAGCATGTCTCTTTAACTCCAGTGAACTGAATTGTGTGGGACCTAAAGTTTTATAGGCTGGTGCTGCTACAGAATTTCATTTTTTTATTATTAATAATGAATGAGATGTCAATGAATGAATCATCCAGGATATTATTCAGCATCTTCAGGCTTTGCCATGTCTTCTTTTCTGTTACTGAGTATAAATGTGTTGAGCGTGACTGTCTGTGTTGAGTTGAAACATCTGTGGTGTGTTTGTAAAATAATGGATAAGTCATCCCTCTCCCCTTTTTCCCTTTGTTCTGAGATTTCAGGCTAAGTTTCTTTGATAGTTTGTTTCCCTTTACTCAGACATGGTGTAGTGCAGTTATTCTAGCATCCGGTTTCTTGGCAGATAGACTACCTTTCTTCTCACGATCTTGCCCACAGTTAATTTAAAAAGTTGATTGCCAAAATTCAATTCTTAAATTAAGACTGCCTTCTGTAGAAAATATTTCCTAGGAAGACTCTGCTGTGACAAAGTTATAATTCTAGGAGTGTTGTAGGGTTTAGAGGCACTATATGTGTGTGTGTGTGTGTGTGTGTGTATATGTTTATTTTTTTGTTTGTTTACCATTGGTGACTTGTTTGCAAAATGAATGTGCACATGGAATGAGAATTTTAAAATGTGAATCATATGGTTATGCCTGTAGTAATGTGTACTGAACAAAATTTGTTTGAAGACCTTACTCTGTGATGTCAGTACTATGAGCTAAATTCCTGTGTCCAAACAAACTGAAAAGGGGGAAGAAAAGATATTTGTCCTGAATGCCAAATCTTTCCATTTCCCACCAGTCCTCATAAAAGCCAATTGTAGTTTCAATGGAGAAAACTGTTTTAAAAAAATCTGAATGTATTTTTCTATTATTGATGTCTTTTTCTATGTGAAAGAACAGCCAATGCTTTGGGAGACTGCTCTGAATAAACTATTTGATAGGAAATTGATTTATGTAGGAAATCATCTAGAAAAGTGGCAAATTTAACTTTTAAGTGCTTATGAAGCTACACAGGGAAGTAATGAATAAGATTTACACTTTAAGATAAATGAGAAATGTTAAGATCATGGGAGAGTGTAAATCAGAATCTGATCACATCTTGTATGAGACAGATAATATAAGGAAACTATTCTTCATCAGGTTCAAAAGTTTGAGCATTGTAGTGATTTATTTATGAAACTGATAAAGGGTAAGCAAGAGGAAGCATAGGTCTCAAATTTAGAATGGTAAGGTGAAGTAAAATTGACAATGATTCCTTAAAAGCTTGGAATCCTTGAGGTTGTCCTTAAGGCAACAATTTCCTAATTTCTTTTCACTGGGTGAAATAAATGCCAAAAAAACCCCAAACCACCAAACCCCAAAAGGGGACATTGACATCATCAGTGTATTCTGACCTTGTGTTCTGGCAGTATCCAGGTGTATCTAGGCATAGAATATGACTTAAAGTTACTTACAAGTTGTCTTTTTTTTTACAACTAGAATCATGCAGCAGTTTTAAGTATGGTGGGTCAAATGTAATCTGAATTTGAGTGACTGCAATGCTAATATAACAGAAATAGCAAAAGCCCAGGCAGTTGAGTTAACCTTAAGGTTTAGAAAAATTAGATGCACGTTCCTATGGACGCTTTATTCTGAATAAAGACAAAGCCACAAACAACTAAGAAAAGTGGTTTAGATAGCATTTTTTTTGCTTATGTGTCCCTATTCTTAAAATAATAAGTAAGCATATTGGAGACTCCCCTGATATATGTAATTGTAAGATCAAGGAAAGCAGAACTGTATCCCAGAGTTAAAGAAGAAAGGTAAGTATGGCAATATGGGGATAAACTCCTTCAGGATGATTTTATCATTAGCAATGTTGAACTGGGCAAATAGAACAATAAAACCACAATGAGGTAAATTTCACTTTTTTACAATGTTCATATATTCATACATACATATGTGTGTAAATATACATGTGTGTACGTACATATCTCCCAGGCCCTGGACACTTGCATGTGTATTTATACACGTATTTCCCCGCTCCTGGTTGTATGGTAATGTTACTCAAAATATCTTCTAATATATCAACAAAGTTACAAATGTCTATCAGTGACTCACGTGGGTTATTTAGTCTGTGTTATCAGACCAAAATCATGTGAGTATTCTGCTGAGAGAAGAATCGAGTACATCTTAAAACTTGCATTTCCAATTGCTAATCAAAATCGTAGTCAGTTCCAAAGCCTCTTGAAGTGAGTACAAATATTTTTTCCCAAACTAACTTTGGATCTGACCCATAAGGATTCTACAGCGTGGCACGATATGCCAATTTTTGCAAAAAGGGAGACGGAAGGTGTCATAAACCTGCCTCTGACACATGGGATTTTGACCGTCAGAAATAATATGTAATGTTAATAACATAGTGCAGGACAGCAAGCAGTAAAAAAGAAAAATGACTTATTGTTTTTCAGAGTAAAAGTATGCTCACTGCCAGTTCATAAGTTTACAAGTAAGTTGTATTTTGTGCTAACACTGTTTTAAAAAAACAGCAAACATATTGTCAGCATGTCTGTGTGAGCAAATTGATTCCTTAAGGCAGTTTTCCAGTTGAAGATACACTTTCCCTAGCTGAGGCTGGCAGTATTTGCAGGCTGCCTGACTTCTAGCCACCCTACTGTTAAGAATGGTTTGGCTTTTAAATTTTGTCTAATGACTAATACTTAAATTTACTGTTATCTTTTCAACCCTTTCTGTTGGACTAAATATAGTAAAATCAATAGGTCAGATATAAAAAGCAGCTGAGAACCTAGTCTTCCAAAGCAAGTTTTGTGTGTATGTGCACATTTGTATATTTTGTGTATATGTAGGTATTGTATATAATATATAACTGTTCCTATGTGTTATATTTTAAATTAATGCTGTCGGTATTTTCCTACTGTTTATTACTGTATGCAACAAAATTTGTCCCTAGTGATCAACCACTATGCTAACTAAAACTGGTTATCTAATGAAAGTGACCTCAGAGCTCTGAAGCCAAATTTTTCTTCAGAATAATTAGGAATACTTTGATCTTAATAACAGAGGAGTCTTTTTTCCCCATAATAAATGTCCCACGTTGATAATCAGTATAGTAGAAGGAAGAAATGTATGTCCCCAGAAGTTTGGTGGGTGTTTTATTCGCTTTTTCTGTGGTGGTTTTTTTGTGGTTGTGTGTTTTGGTTTTGTTTGCACAGCTCAAGGCTTTCTCAGTTTCTTACTCTGCCCCTGCCAATGAGTAGGCTGAAGCATTATTTTTTTTTAAAGCTTAAGCCAAGTGATGCAAAAGCAATCACTCACCATGTCCCACAAACAGACTGATGCCCAGCCAGCCTGTGAGCAACTGTTACTTTGGAGGACAAACCCCAAGTTTTTATTGTTGACCATGATATTATATGGCATGAAATATCCCTTTGGTTAATTTGAGCCATCTGTCCCAGCTCTATCCCCTCCCAGCTTCTTGCCCACCCCCAGCCTACTCGCTGGGCCGTGGCAGAGTAAGAAACTGAGAAAGCCTTGAGCTGTGCAAGCACCGCTCAGCAATAGCTCAAACATTGCTGTGTTTTAGTTCAAAACACATCACCATACTGGCTCCTATGAAGACAATTAACTCTATCTGGTCAGAGCCAGTCCAGCTCTCTTCTATTCTTATCCACTGTGGACATGTTTAATGATGGCTTCTTCTTAGCAGCATTTCCCTATTAATTATTTTCTCTCAAGTATTTTTCCTGTTCACAAATTTGTTTTGGAGGTGTACTTTATCTATGAATTATTTTGTTGCATGTAAAAATCCTTCTCAGACAGACCAGAACAATGCTCCACCTGAATGCATATAAAAAAAACCCCACAACATACTTAAGGTGTTTTCATTAACTGTGTGTGCTTCCAGTTTTTGCTGTCTCCATTAACATTGAACTTGACACTATTCTGAACTCATTTGCCTACACTGAAGCCCTGGTTGTTTTTTTTCCCCAAGTTTGATGTAGTACATTTAAATTCAAGCAGTATGAGTCAGTTCATATTACTTTGTTTATTATGCATTATCTTGCATTTGTCAAATCTGTATTTAATCTTTTACCTTTTTCTTTTTGCCTACATTTTCATATTGAACTTGGACTATTCATAGACAGTGGATGCATAAAGGATATGAAAATATATAAAGTAACTTTGATTTTACATGTGAGAATATTCACCCTGTTTAGAGAATAATTAGTGAACTCATTAGGATCTCTATCAGTGACCTGGATGAGGGGATCGAGCGCACCCTCAGTAAGTTCGCAGATGACACTAAGTCGGGTGGGAGTGTCGACCTGCTGGAGGGTAGAAAAGCTCTGCAGAGAGATCTGGACAGGTTGGATTGATGGGCTGAGACCAAAGGGGTTGAGGCTCAACAAGGCCAAGTGCCAGGTCCTCCACTTGGGTCAAAACAACCCCAGGCAGCGCTACAGGCTTGGGGCAGAGTGGCTGGAGAGCTGCCTGGCAGAAAAGGACCTGGGGGTGTTGGTCGACAGCAGGATGAACATGAGCCAGCAGTGTGCCCAGGTGGCCAAGAAGGCCAACAGCATCCTGGCCTGTATCAGGAACAGGGTGGTGAGTAGGACCCAAGAGGTGATCGTCCCCCTGTACTCAGCACTGGTGAGGCCCCACCTCGAGTACTGTGTCCAGTTTTGGGCTCCCTACCGTAAAAAAGACATTGAGGTTCTGGAGTGGGTCCAGAGAAGAGCAACAAAGATGGTGAGGGGTCTGGAGCGTAAGTCTTCTGAGGAGAGACTGAGAGAGGTGGGGTTATTCAGCCTGGAGAAGAGGAGGCTGAGGGGAGACCTTATTGCTCTCTACAACTACCTGAAAGGAGGCTGTAGAGAGGTGGGGGTCTGTCTCACAGGAGACAGGACTAGAGGAAATGGCCTCAAGTTGCACTAGAAGGGGTTCAGGCTGGATATTAGGAAAAATTTTTTCACCAAAAGGGTTATCAGACATTGGAATGGGCTGCCCAGGGAGGTTGTTGAGGCACCATCCCTGGAGGTGTTCAAAAGACGGGGTGATGTGGTGCTGGGAGATATGGTTTAGTGATGGTGTTGCTTTTTATTTGTTGTGGGTATTTATTTTTTTGTCAGAATTAGGTTGATGGTTGGACAAGATGATCTTTAAGGTCCCTTCCAACCTGGAAGATTCTGTGATTTTATGATTCTTTAGGAAAGTCTACTGCAGGAGACTAATAGTGTAATGATCTTCTGTGGATTCTATTGTATTGCTTTCTTGTGCAACTGGTAGGGCCAAAAGCACCTGCATTTCATGTTCTTTTAAGCATGTACCAAAAAAGTGTATTTTTTCACTGAGAATGGTGTTTCCTAGAAAATCTTTACCTGCATTTTGTAAACATAATTGTCCTTCATAGAACTGGTGGAGCAATGATGTGAAAATCTGTTTGCAGATATGACCTGGTTTTCTGTGTAGGGCTGCTTTCATGGGTGTCTGGGTAATTGTATAGAAGAAGTAGTACTGTGGCTTCCCCTCTGCCAGGCTGACTGACTCGGTGTTGTCTGGGCTGGAGACTGAAGGGCAATGCTGCAGGTTCTCCCTAGGAAGCTAGGACTTGGTACAAAATACCGACTTTTGAAAGAAAAGTGGGAGACGTATATTCAGGACATAAGGAGGTCTTCAGTGTATTTATTCACACAGGCTCTGTATGGGAATTTTCCATTACTGATCCTTGTTTACAGAGCCCGGAGAGTTAAAATCCCAGATTTGGTGGAACAGTAACTGGAAGAATTGTTGAAGTATTATAAATTTGTATTTCCCCATTTTTAAATGCCTTTTTTTCCGATAAAGTCTTATTGCTCGTACACAGAACAAAACAATGTAGTAAAAGACTTCAGCTTTATCTTTGAAAGCTCCTCCTTCTGAAGACTTTGCTTTATGCTTGTACACTGTGCTCTACATATGCAATAGTCTATTAAAGGTTCTGCTAATGGATTTTCTCCTGAAATTCTTCTTTGGGTTGGATTGATAATAGTCCACAGGTTTTAGTTTTAGTGCTGGTATATTATGTTACAATTCTCTCTATATGTTTGCAAATCTTACCCTTGATTTTCCATAGGTTCTTCATTTGTCTGGAGAGAAAACACTCCACTCTTACTGCAGTTGCTCACAACGTCCGTGTCCTGTTTGGACATCTACTTACCACTGATATATCACAGCAACTCCTTATTGAGGAAAAACTCTGCATATGCAGGATTAAATTTAAGTATGCACTGGAAGCCAAAAGATACTGAAGAATGTGTTTACACCTAACTCTGAACTTGCCTGATTCAGCAAGTTCTTAAATAGTAATATTCTCACGTTGCTGGTCAGAGGTCACATCATTTATTTATATAAGTCCTCTGTCATTTTCAGTTACAAAGTTTGCTGATACAAAAGGATGCAGTATTCACAGACTATATATGAACAGCTCCGCCTTCAGTGCTTTTCATAGTCTGGATTTTCTACTATAGCATAGTTGGTGCTCTGTCACAGCAGTAACCTCAGATAAACAACACGTTGATTTACATTATTTTATTTTCTCAATTATTCACTGTATCTTCTTCAAAAAACTCACTCCAGTTTTGATTATCTGTAGCTCTTTCTGTAACACAAAAAGGTGAAATAAGCACTTCTCATTAAGCAGCAGTTACTGTTACAAAACACCCTCAATTATAAATTGCCTGTGTCCGGAGAAATGTATGTCAACAGCTCTGTGCTGATGTAGCAAAAGAATATCCTGTTGAGGATCCTGTTGGCTTCCACAGCGTTGTCTTAGTTGTAAATTCAGCTGTCTGTTATGAGGATAGAGAGAGACCTGGGGATGGGTTTTGTTTTCTTTGTCTTCCATTTTAGCGATTTACAGTATACTAACCTCATACATCAGGGAAGTGGTGATCCACATTTAGTTTCAGAAATGCAAGGGATTATGTGAGATGCAGGGACTGGGGTAATAGGGTCACAAAGTCTGTATGGACGACATTTTGTTGTATGGGGAGTGAGTGTAGATAGTTGCTGGATGGTGCTAATTACCAAGATTGAATTTGTTATGTGGTTAAGACACTGCTGTTTCAAGACTGTTTAGCAGGTCAGAACTTCATTTTTCCCCTTCAATCAGATAGAAAGGTTGATGTGCACCTGTGGCCAGGTTGTATGAAATGGGAACATTATCCTTCCATGATCAGAGATAATGCTAAGAGTGGTAAAAGTCCCTTTAGTGTTCTTTCACATGTACTGCTCTGACTTCCAACCCATGTATTGCTGGGTAAATTCACATCTGAGATGCTGCAGGCCAGATGTGGCCAATCAAGCATTTTACATAGTATTACAGGCAAATTATCTTTCCAGCCTCCAACATGTAAAAGGCATTACTGTTGCAAATTCAATTGCAGATGACGTAGCGCGCTCGATCCTCACAAGCATTCACTCTGACACATGGAAGTTACTGCAACCACCACAAAAATCCCCTGCATGACAACTTGAAGATCAGGGGATAAAGAGGGAGAGGATTTCTGAAAAAGGGTTTGATGCATAGTATTCTCTGAGGCCTTTTCAGACAGCCTATAAACTAGGATGGAATGCAACTCTGTTTGACCAATGTGGTTGAAGTAGTCTCCTGGCATTATTCACAGACAGCCTGGACTGATAGTAGGGTGTGTTCAGAGCACAGATTTTTGCATGTGCATAACATTAATTGTTTCCTTTGGGTAGCAGAAAATGGAACAGCAGTTTTGGCTATTATTTTGCAAATAAGTGTGCTGGAAGGATGAATACAAACCAATTACAAATATGCCATTCTTAAGGTGGTTCTTGTCTGAAGGCTTTGCCAGCTCTGTAATTGCTCTCAGACTAATCAATTTTACAAATTCTCTTTGTACAAGTCAGAACAAACTGCTAACCTGATTTCCCGAGTATTGTCCTTTTGTATTTTCATAAAGCTTTTAGTTTAATTAATTCTTAGATGAACATAACTTTACAAGCACAGTGGATGCTTTCTGGAAAGCGGTCATTAATTATTATAATGTATAACCTCAAGCATAGCTTCTGTCTTAAAAATATGCTCTTATATTAATCAATAATTAACATTACCTTGCACTTCATTCTACATTTAAGAAGTTATCCTTGTTACTTGCTTGCTGTTTGTAAAGGGCAAATAAAATACTTATGAACTTCTCATAGTACCTTCTTCTAAAGCTGTGAATGTCAGAAATAGATGACGAGAAGTTAAAGATATAGTCTGTGTTTACTTAGGTGTGTGGGAGATAGTTTTTGAGGCAAAATGTTCTTCCTGTATCAGTGTGAATACCTATGAATCATACTATGCACCAGACTGCAAATTTTAGCGACAGACCACCTATGCAGGTTAGTTTGTATGCTTCTCCCAAGCCCTTAATGAGTTCAGCATTCAAACCCAGTTTGATCACCAGCCTGCAAACTGGTCATTTATCTTTAGTGTTATGGTCGCAAACATTGGATTGTTCTGGAATTAAAAGAAATACAGAAGCACATTCTTCTGAGAACTTACATAGATATATGGATATGTATGTATGTACTGGCAGGCTACTGTGTGACCTTCAGAACGTCTCTTAAAGGTACCTCCTCTCAGCTTCCTTAATTTTTAATAGAGATACAGATACCTGCCTGCCTTACATTATGTATAAGTTGTGCCTTCCTTTGCAATGTATTTTAAGACTACTGGATGAATAGTTTTAATTCAAAAGAAAAACAACTAATCTCTTCTATCTTCCATCCTGATTGAAATCCTCTGGACTTCAGATAAAGCTGAAATACAATAGAATAAATAGAACTAGAAGCACAGACTGCTTATTTGTACTATGTTGCCAGTTTTGTGTTAGCTTAAAAGTCACAAATTAATCTTGCACGTGTTTACCTAGCTACAGAGACAGTAGAGATTTTTTCTGTGATGCAGCTTTTTTTAATTTTTAAAGATTTTTTTTTTTATTAAGGAATCTTGTTTCGCAAAAACTGTTCATGGGAAAATCTTTTTTTCAACAAATCTAATTTACTTGCAAAAAATGCTAAGACTTTTTAATAAAAATTTCACAGTGAAACTTGTTAGTTTTAATTCAAAATGAATATGTGGAATTTTAGTCACTTTATTCTACAAATGCTGAGCTATTTAAATGGTTGTTTCTGGAGTGACAGAAGTTTGCATTTCAGCTCTGCAGCCTTGATGTCTGCACTAAAGGTTTCCTGTAGTCAAATGTAACTCTAGGTTAGGTACAGTGGGAGTGGTTGGTTTCTGAAAGATTTTAATGTAAAACAGGTGCTGTCTGCAGAAATGGTCACTTTTTAAAATTTTTATTGCACATGTTGGTAATTCAGATTCCCAGATAAACACAAGCTTACTAGCTGAAATATATTTTATTCTGGTATAATATCCAGGTGTCTCATAAAAATCGTATTAGTTGCGAATACTCTTGCAGTCTTCAATGAAATAAGCTCCTCTCGGTGGATTTTCTCTCATGTGAAACTCAACGACCACAAACTTGTGTGCATATTAATGTATGACCCTTCAAGAAGAGGGCATTGTGATGTTTGGACACAGGGTATTTCATGAAAGTGACATCAAAAAGCATGAAACATTACTACCATTATAATGAAAATATTTAAATTTGGTTTCATAAAGAGAAATGTTTACTATGGAAGTGAACTCAGGTCTTCTAGCATCTTTGTTTTACTGCACTTTTGTGAAAATGTAATTAAACTGAAAAGACCAATTCAAGTGTTTAAAACAGCTACTCAGACTTTTTGATGAAGTGACAAGCATAGCTAACTTCAGGCTAGTGACCAAACTTGTTTTTAAGATGTCAAAACATTTCCCATGATTGTTAATCTGGGATAGGATATGAAAGGGTATCTTGAGAGCTCACAACTTCAGGGCAGAAACTAGCATACAAAACAGGTTTTGCTTGTTTGAATTTCTTACTGATATGACTGTATTGTATTACACTTCTGAAACTGGACTTCTTTTTCAATGGTTGAAAAATCCCCTATGGAATTAATTTAACTCTGTTCTTTTAGAAAATAAATTTGTTAGGACAGGAGAGAATTTATTTAAATTAATCCAGGGGGCTTTTCCTGAACTAGGAAAAGTGTGTGTGCCACAGTGGTATCTGCTATGTAATCCCTCCTTAGGTTCATTAAAACAGATTCAGTAACCATCAGCCTTAATTCTAAATCATATTTTAATCTTTACAGCATTGTAAAAATACCCATGAGGTTTTTGAATGTGTTTCAAGCCACGATGAATCTGAATCATGAAGTGGAACTACAAAGATTTGTTCTTGCTTCTTGACCCACATTGTTGCACATAATAAAAAAAATTCCTATTATATTTCTCAGATTATCTCTTCACTGCAGTAAATGAAAGTGCGTATAGTCAGGGAATACTTACAGCTTTCTGGAGCTATTTTTAGTTTTAGCATTTTAGCTCCTCTTTGCCATTGAAGATACCAAACCGTTTTGGAGGAGGCAGGGAAGGGGACTGAAAGAGAAATTAGTTACTACTGAAACTAGAGACTGAGAAACAACATGTTGCTTCCCCCTTTTATTACATTTTTCCTGCGACATATACCATTTGGGAAGTTATGTGAGTGGAAGCCCAAAGTATATATCCTCTCTCCCTGCCCATCAGTTCTGTCTCATAATTCTCTTGGCTTGGAGTATTCTTTCCTCCTAGATAATAGTGTTTATATTGTCAGTGAGCACAGGTTGCCCTTTAATCTCAGGCATGGCTGTACTCCCTTATTTCTGTAATGTAAAAAAACATTCATTCTTTTCTTTAAGTATTTTTTTATTATTAGAATTAGTTATTGCATGGGTGGATTCATTGTTCATGTCAAGATGTGCTTACACCTAGGTCTCTGGACTATACATCATTGGTGTTATTTTAAATGTAACTTTCGCTGTCATAATTTGATGGGATTTTCACTGTTTATGCCATTTCATAGGATAGCCAGGGCTAAAAAGTTATGGAGGTAGTTAAAAAAAATGTGTTCTTCAATCAGTTTAGTAAGTGAAAAGATTTGGTACAATGTTTATAAACTGAAACTAAATATTTAAGATAGCTGAAAAAAGAGAGGATGCATATGTGATGTTAGAGGAGATGCATAAGTGGAAGTGATTGATACAGTCTTCCCAGAAAACCTTCCTTTCTCTCGTCCCTTCGAGTAAAACAGGATCTTCACTTTTCCAGTCCTCTGGGGGAATTTGCTTCCTTGAAGTGCCTGGAGCTGCGGCCGCTGGATACCTTGAGGGCATTCCCGGGGGGGTGTCCCTGTGTGCCTGTGCTGTGCTTCCCTCATGCTTTCCTCAGAGTCTGCTACTAGTCCCTGTGAACAACAGGTGTCAGGGTTAGATAGACCTTTAGTAAAGCAGTCTTTAGAAAGCAATTTGACACTTCTTGATGATCAGCATTTTTTAAAATTAAGCTAGCTCTTTGGCTGTCTAAAAGGAGATGACAGCGCCTAAACATGGAAGTCTTGTGTTGAAAATCCTCGACGAAGTTTATGATTACTGACTTTTAAATATAATTCAAGAAGCCTTAGTATGGAAATGCTACAGAAAATGCAATAAGAACAAAGAAACAAACATTTTTTAATTAATTAGAAATGCTTTTGGAATTGGCAGATAACTTTCCCCTGGAGACCTCTAAAATATGCATAAAATGCTACTGTACACAGAATAAAATCTCACAACAAAAAGAGTTTTCTCTTTAGACTCAGTGCAGCACAAAAGGGAGCCCTGAAGGAGTCAGCTTGCTGCCAAAATAATTTTCCAACACTCCTTCCTCATGTCTTCTCATTTCATTGGTTCAGTCACTTACGAACATAATTTGTTCTTCTTTTATGTTTTCGTGTATGAAAAAGGATAAAAGATTGGAGACATTGTGATAAGTTCCCTGAGGACCCTCATTTCAAGAATGAACCCTGATTTTTTTGATGTAGGATAGAATTACTTTTTTTCCTCCGTCTGAAAGCATGGCTGCCTCCCCTGACTACTGTGACAAAAGCTTTGCACCCGTGTTGTTGCATTTACTGGGGAATCTGCTGTAGACTTGCATTTCTTGAAATCCCAGCACTGCTGTTTACGGATTGGACACATGCTCTGGGTGAGGAATGCCTCAAAACTGTTCTTCATGCAGTTCAGGCTGAGCTAAACTGTCCCTTTAAACAAAGGGCAAAGACTTATCTCCCACACCTACGGTAGGTAACCTATAAATGATATTGCTTAAAATTTACCCCCCACTGCCAGTGAATGTTAAGGCTAAATCAGAAAAGTCTGCCTCTCTCTCTTGTCCTAACAGGTGCTTTCTGGCAGAGTTGCAGGTAGGGTTTCTTTATATCATATACCATATGTTGCACCTGTGAAAGGTAATATACTCATAGGCTCGTGACCTTCCATAGACTGAAAGCATCAGTGTTTCAGTATTTTTTGGAAGCTGGTGCCATCAGAAGAAAAAAAGTAAAAAAGCAAAAGGCACTGTGTAGTTTATCGGTTTCCTACCCATCCCCTCACCAATCATTCAAAAACGTGGTGGTATTAAACAGTCATCTGGTCTGCTCCTTGCCACTTTATGTTGGGAGTACGTTCACAAAGTTCTAAAAGGGTTAATGGGCATTAATTAAGAATGAGTAGTTTGAGTGATAGTAACAGTGTAGTGGCATTTCTCCTGGGCTGCTTATATTGCTGAGAAACCCAGGCAGAATGCCAAGCTAATATAGCTATGAGGATCTTCTGAAATTTGGATCTTTCTGCAGGATTATACTTTGTGCCATGTTGAAATCTCCTTATAGACTGAATTATTGCGTGACTGGCTTTACCGTATCTGCACAGAGGAGTCAGATGACTACAAGAAACAAGCGGGACTAATTTTATACTGAAAGAGCATCTAATACATATCAAATCTGTCTCATGTTTTGTAATGACATTCTGATTGTCCTTTTACAAAAATACCTCTGGTTGCAAACAACCTATTGACATAATAGATTATGTAACAATCCATAGTGTTTGAACTCTTAAAGATAAAGCTTCATTAAACTTCCATAAGCTCTTTACAAATGCTTCTTCAAAACAAGGTGTGGGCAAACAGGACAAGTTGTTCTGTCTCTTGGTCCTGTTCACTTTCTGTCTGCCCTGAGATAAAGCAAAGTACAAGTGAATTCAAACAGGTATATAGTATAGAGGCCATTCAGCAGATTACTGAAGCTTATCCCTAACTTCAAGTCTGAGTTATGGTGGTGTTGAATACCAATGAGGACAGAGAAACAATAACACCTGCATGTTATTAAATACATACATGCCTCGTCATTACTATCATCATTATTGTCATAATCATCTTACCGCACATGACAGCTGACTCTGGAACAATAAAAATGATACATAATCAGATATTTCCTACTGTTTGCATTCAGTATTTGTATTAGAGTTTGTAGTTTGTTTTTTTTACATTATGTAAAAGGAGGGCATATGTGTAAGGCCATGTATTCAAGGTTAAAAAAATGCTGATTTATGATTACATCACAGTTTATGTTTCTTCATACACTTTTAATTAGGTGAAAAAAATGAAAATATATTCACAAGTACTCTTTCAGGAATGGATAGATACTAGTAGGTCTCCAACTAAATGTTTTACATTTTGTCTGTAAATATTATACTTTGCATGCAATAAATCTTCATAAGAGTTTTAATACATATTTTTAAAAGGGATTTATGCGTAAAACCAAGCATCTCATGTACGTCGACAGAGCTCATTTTATTGTCTGGGGTACTTAGCTGTGAATACCTGCTATGCAAACTGTGGCATTATCAGGTGGAAAAGAATGGAATTTGTTCAATATGATGACATTTATTTAGGAACCTTATGATGACTACATCCATGGAGTTATTGGAAAAAAATATCGTTCAGTGTAGAGACAGAAAATTGTGGGGAAGCGCAACTAATTGTTGAATACTTTGAATGGAGCACAGAATCAGGAGATGGTTTTGAAAGATTAAAATGCTTGGCAGGAGGAAAGGTGCTTTCATGTGATCAGCAGTCTGGGACATAATGATTGGTATTATGCAAAAATGTGTACAGCCTGTGAAGGTGGTAGGGAAAATAGTTCGCACACACCCCCTCCCCCCCAAAATTCTGAAGAGGAAAATGGAAAATGTGATAATATTTTTGTGTCTATTTCTTCGTCATGTAAGTTTGGAATTAAATTTTGGAACTAAATAAAAGGCAAATTATTAACAACATTTTTCTGTGCAAATTCAACATCTGCTTATTTATCAAATGGATGGGTCTTTTTGGAAATGCCCTTCTTTTCAGTTTTGACAAGCTCTTTTGCTGCAGTGATTTGTGCCAGAAAATTTTTCTCTAAACAATATACCCTTTCAAAAACTTGCTAAAGAAATACTTTGAAAAATATATGGGGTTAAGCAATGAATCCCTGTGTCATACCATAAACAGAACACTCTACTTCTCTTAAAATACAATTTTATTTCATTAGCACTAAATTGTAAAATATGAAAACTTAGAGATAACCTTTTTAACTGAAAGTTCTCCTGGACTATAGTCTTTTCAAATTCATTTTGTATCAATTTATTGAAAGCAGGTATAAAACCAAAGATTTATAACTACTTTTAAAGTTCTTTTTCTGAACCAAACTTCCTGACAGAAATAATTTATAAGATCAATGTTAAATTTTGCATTTTCACTTCACCTAAGGATGTTCTTTATCTGGGAATTGTTACTTTTGCCTTCCGTCATCAATGACATACAGCTGCGTGTGTCATCATGCCTCTCATACTCTGAATTGGAAACATACTTCCATCCTAATAAAGCACCTGCTATGAAGCACATCTTTAATGATGAGATATTCATTTTTCAGAAAATAGTCCAAAAAGTTACAGAAAGTTTTCAACAGAAAGTTTGCAGGCTGGATTGCCCTCATCATCCCTTGATTGAAAACGGTGTCTGATAACTCTTCACTCATGAACTCATCTGTGTGCCCCTCTACAAAATCAACATCTTTTTGATTGAAGATTTGGCTGTGTGTCAACTATGCAATTCAAAACAGTATGAAGGAGCATACTTATTTTTTGGTTGCAGATCTTGATTATTCCATTAAAAATCAATCTATTGCTGTTCCCTTTGTTATTTTCCTAGAGACAAGTGTAAGTAACAATTCAGACCTAGTAGATCCAGTCTTGTGAATTCAGACAATTTATTATAATAAAGAACAGGCTGTTCAAGTGTACGTTGGTGGAAATAAAGGTGGCTACAGTCAGAAACATAGGCACGTGTCATACTGTAACTTACATCTTTTTCGGTTCATGCTGTAATGTTGTAATTGCACAAATGGAACACTGTCATTAAAGAAATACCCAGTGTATTGGAATGTCAGCTAAATTTAGTTCACTGGTACACTTGAAGAGGAGAACCTTTTGTACTAAGCAATCATAAAATGTGCTCCTATAATTATTGTGCTATGAAAGGCAGAAATTATTTTTCAGTATAGTCACTGGAAATGGGTGGTACCTTAAAGCACGGCGAATCAATGGTACTGACCATTATTTGAACTTTCTGAAAGTTCAAAATTATTTTGCTTTTCCAGATGTCAGCTTGAGAGAACAATTCTGGTTTAAGAAGTGAAATCCATGTGCTTGAAAGTGTTCAGGACTCTCTTCACCTCCTCCCCCCAACTCTTTAAAGTTATTTTGAAAATGAAATTTTCACTGAGGTGCAAAAGTCACTTAAGTACCCCTGAAAAATACACCTCATGCTCTGGTTAGGATGGAGGTGTTCACAAAGCATGCCATTGAAATAGATAAAAGCTTTATAGCTGACTTAAAAGGATGCAGGATAAGACCTTCAAGTGTAGTATATTCATGAAGGTTGTTGTGGTTTAGGCTGAGTTGGCCAATGATAAGACAATACATGCTCTCCCCTACCTCTCGTTCCAAGGAGAGGAAGAAGAGAAATATATGAGTTTAGAAAAACCTAAACTACTTTAATAAATTATGAAGAATAAAATAAAAAGGAAATAAGGAAATAGATGCAAAATATACAAAACTCATAAAGTTCCCGGGAAGATGTCACTGACAGGCACTGGGAAAGTTCCAGACTGGACTCAGTGGTGGGAATCGAAGGTAGATGAACCGACAGGGTCTTCATCAGGTGTCAGTCGTCAAAGAAAAAGAGCTGTTGAAGTGGAGCCAACCCAACCCTTGTGATCCCTCGGCTTTCATACTGCACATGGCAGATGGGATGGAATACTCTATTGGTCAGTTTGGGGTCACGTGACTTGTCCACCTCTCCCCATAGGTGCAACCCCTCCAGGGGGTAAGCAACCCAGTCAGCTGACCCCGGTTGCCACGGCAACAAGGATCAGTGAGAGCCTCTCTCACAGAAGGGAAAGTTGACTCTGCTCCACCCCAAACCAGGACAAACATCTACAAAGTAAAGAAAAACTGAGCTTATCTGTAAGTAGCTGTGATAATGAAGGATTGTTAAATAGTTTTGCACGTATCTGGAAGCTAGTAGGAGTTTTACCGTTCTAGTCTATGATCATTAGATTCATGATAACGTAATATGCCATCACAACAGCATTTCTTCAGATGCAAGTGCGAAAGATATAAATGACATTTGACTTTTTTTTTTCCTTGAAGAGGATACAGGAACTTCCAGACACTTCCTAGGACAGGGCTAATACAGTGGGATAAGGGCTAAGGAAACATTTATTTTTCTTGAACTGCTTATGGAGCTGGTACAAGACTATAATGTATTTTGAGAAACTTGTTGTGTTTTGCCTTTCTCTGTTCAATGTACTGCTTTTCCAGCATATAATTTGGGAACATAACTAGTGTTGGATTTTGTGTTGTAGCCCTGCTGTTTGCTCTGTCTCTGGTTATCTGTTATGGAATCTTTTAATGATATGAGAAAAGGAATACTGTTCACAATTTCTGCCGGTGCAGATAAGGCCATGTAGCTGGCCATGTAGTCATTAGCGTAAATTTCTTACTACTCCAGCCTTATCCCTCAGAGAAAAACAATTGGCACGTGAGGGATGCTTGTAGCTTAAAGAGTGGCTTGTACTTGACGCAGTAACCCAAATGGCTGAATAATGACCCAATTGCTGCAAACTATACCTGACTTTGAAGCAGTAAAATAGCAATGCTTGAAGTAATGCAAATATACTTTTATACATCTAGAACTGTTCTAATTATGAAACTCCAATCGAACCTGGCCTATATGTTTTGCATACCTGAATATGATCCCTATTAAGTTTTGTCGCACTGTCCAAGTATTGAAAGGTATTGTGGCAAATGGTTTAGATTCTTATATTCCGTTCTGGTACATTTTAACGGTGTGTTATTTTGGTTCCTACTTTTGTTTTTCTCCTCTCAGGGTTCACTAACCTCAGAACAAGAACTTGGCAGGTTGCAGTGTTTTCCTGTGAGCTGCAATCATGTCAGGTCTCATCTAAGCAGAGCTGGTTCTAGTCAGTGCTGGATATGAATCCATCAGAAACCAAACGAGTTTTGGTTTGGAATATTTGCTTCTTTGTGTTCCAGACTGCTTGTCCTGTGGTACTGATAACTCGTTTTTGTTCAGATTTTTCTGTATTTCCTTCAAATACTTTTGACCACCTTTCTTTTTTTCTCTTAGAATATACAAAAAAAATTACAACAGCAGCAAAAATACTTTCATTTCCAAAATCAGAAAATAACGTTTCTTTCAGTAACATTACATTCAGTAACTCAGCACTTAACACAAATACAGAAAGGCTGTTGATTACCCTCTCTTCTTTCTTCTTTCTGTTTGTTTCTTTTCCCTTTTGGTTGCTGTGTGGACTTAAAAGTGAGTAGACCGTATTCTACCAAGCTCATTTTCCTTTTTGTCATTCACTCTTTTTCCTCTTTTTCTTACATGTCTGTTTTCCTTTCCTTTCTCTCTTGTTAATGACCACGTAAGACCAACAGGGTAGATATACTGTTTAGCAAATGTTGTATCATCAGAGGGACAATCACTTAAAAATTCCTACAAGTTTTTTTGTTATCTGATCTATACTTTCTTATAGGAAACAGGTGAATTGTTTTCATTCCTTAAATACTGTTTAAGTCAACTTGGTGTTAGCTGATGAAGGAATAGAAATTTTTATAGTGGGAACACCCAGAAAATTAGGATTGGAGTCTCACTGTACTATCAGTGTACAAGCACATACTGAAATAGTTCTTCTCTTACACTTGAAGTGCTGGTCTTTCAGCATTTTATGCATCTTCTTAATTTTAGGTTAATCCCATTGAAGTTACCCATTTGCATAAGTTTGCTTTTGACCAGGACCTAAGAAACAGTTATGTGTCTGCAGTCTTAGATACTCATGTGGGATAAAACCTTGCTGGCCCTTTCTTGGATACCAAAGCAGTCTGAAAGCCCCAAGAAGCCTTGCCCATGCCTCTTCATGCATACTGAACTGTACCCTCTTGTCTTTTTACCCTCCTGTTTCTCAGAAAAAAAAAAAGAAAACATGGCATATCCCCTGCCGTGCAACACTTCAGTTCTGCTGAAGGCTGATAAGAGGGAGTATTTGCTGCTCTTTTGAGAACCTAGAGTTGCAATAAGACATCATGCCAGCAGTAACAGAACCCATTGTCTTTAATCTGGCTTTCAGGAAAATAGTTTATTTTAATGTTGCATACTGAGTATGTATGATCATAATGAGAGATTCTGTTTATCTCAAGGTATGTGTATATGTGTATTCAGCTTTCCTACCATATTTTTGAGTGCCTGAATATAGAAATAATGATAATTTTTCTCTTTTTATTTACTTGCTGTCAGTAGATAAAATAGCAGAGAGAGGATGTTCAGAATGCATAAATTAGACCACATAAGCACACAAGGCAATGGATGGAAGTTACTATGGAAACTTCAACTCAAAGTATTTGTTAACGTTAATATTCCACACTTATTCTTGCGTTAATAGGGATGTAAGGAAATAATTGTTTGAAATACAGGGTAAGAGAAATGTCTTTAAAGCTGGGAAGTTATTAAATGGCAATAATAACAATAAGCAAACCATATGGTTTTGTTAAATAAGCCATCAACATCACTGTCTTTGTGTATTATTGGCCAAAAAAATTAATTGAAAGTCTGTGATCAGTCATTTATTATTTTGGCTACAAAGATGGGACAACATGAGTTTAGCATAGATGAAAATATTAACGAAGATAGATATCAAACATCAACAAAAGATTGGAGCAATTTTTTCCCAGTGCCATTAGAACTACAAGGATACAGAATGTCTGATGAAAGACAGACATTATTTGTTTTAAAGAAATCAGTATGCCACCTAAAATTAGAATCCTGGGACGGCAAGACAGGTTATGCTAATGTAGACTTCCTGCTACAGTGCCAGATGGTAAAAGCACAGTGTACTGAGCTCAGTGCTAAGGTTTTAACAAGCACAGAGAGACTCACAGACAATCAAGAGTCAGCAAATGGCCTGATGTGCTACTGAAAGAACATTCATAACATTGTATTGTTTCACAGTGAATGCAAATTACAATTGTTGTGGTCTCACCTCCTCAGGAATAAATTATTTGTCTGTCTGTCCCCATTCTTTTATCAGTGCAGCAAAACACTAACAGTTACAGTTTCTGAGTCGTTTCTTGGGACTCTGTGCAGGAGTACTTGAATACTTTAGTAGACGTAAAAGGAAAGGAGAAGTGTTGGATGGTAGCTAGAAAAGTGAAGTGGAATTTAAGAAATTTGGTTCATATTCCCAGTTCTGCTTTTGTATTCTTTTATAATTCTTTTTTGATTGCCTCACCTGTGGTACCTGCAATGTTGTGCAGGGTAAGGAGTATGTCTGCAGTGTGAAAGTCTGGTTCTGTCTGACTGTGTTTACTTGCTGAACTGTTTGGTGAGTGCCCCCAGTATACGGAAGGGCATTTCTTCCTCTCTTGTTTGCCAAGCTATAGGTACATAGTCAGTGCTAACTGAGCTGCTGGATGAGGGAGTTAGCCAGACATCCGCATTGGCTTTTGATCACCGATCTGTAAAACAAGTCATGCAAGGTGTAGATGAAGGCAATAGTTAAAAGGATAAAATTCAGATTTTGCTGTGTATATTAGCAGGTGATAAATGGGAAGATGTAGCAAGCTGTGGAGGAGAGTCCTCTGACAGTAAATGGATGGATCCTAGAACTTAAAGGAAAATGGAGATTAGCTGTCAGGATGCAACGATGATAGAGTTTAAAGGAAGATTCAAAACTGAACAGAACAAACAGTACTTTGCAGAGACTCTCTGACAGAAAAACTGATAAGAACCCGTCAACAGAAACAAAAGAAATTGCAAATATTCTTAGTCACCAGCTAAACTGATGTCCTTTTTGCCAAGCTCAGCACTGCAGGGAAAGGTGTGCTTTGCATTCAACTACACTTGGGAAAACTGGATGAATGAGTGCACATGTTGACAAGATGGGATACGTTTTTAAGCACAAAGAAATTTGAGGCACTGAAAAAATTAGTAGTGTTTTTCCCAAAGAAACATGGAAATGAACATAGAGCAGCAATGAATATTTTATATTGTTTGATTAAATGTTCTTTTTTAGAATCTCACATTTTATAATTCATGTGACGTGCAATCTCTTCATGCTATTGAGCAGAGTGGGAATCTTTTACCCACTGAGAGTGTTTTATATCTGTCTCTAATTAGCTAAATTTAAACTATATATTCCTTTAAGAAACATTAAATACATTTGTAGACATTAAAAACCTACGGCTTTAAGAAAACGATAAAGCTTTCTATAGTAGGAGAACAGCAATACAATCCCAGATCCTGGTGAGAAGCAGCCACACAAAGAGTTTATGATACCCCATATTAATTGTTCCAAAATGTGGAATCTATATAACTCAGAAGCCTGAACAGACAAATGCCATCTCCTATGCGTCTGTTTGACTTTCGACGTTGCCTCCCCACTTTCTGTGCAGGAGATGTGAGCAAATTGCAGAGCATGGATGTGAACAGATTTCTTAAGAAAATGAAAAGAATAATTGGTTCTTCAGTAGTAATGCTGAGTAAAGAAGCTGGAGTGGACAACCTATGGTTCTGATTATGTGGAGAATGAATGAATGAAGCTGTGATCTGAATGGGGCAACCCACAACTTCCACAAGCTGTTGCTAAAATATCAGTCTATGAACTACTTCCAGAGATGCAAAATTTCAGGGCTGGACATGAAAGTAATTATTGTGTTTGCAGTCTCCTTGGGTTCTCCTCACTGATCTATGCTTTCATCATTAAAAATCTCTCCTAGAACAAATTTAAAAATGGCTGCAATTATATGCATTTTCAAGTCTGATTTCTACATTTTATAGTAGTTTGAATGTAGATTCTTCAGGACAAAATGTCTTACATTGGGAAAAGCTATTTAAATATTTTGGTCAGTTCTTTGGTGATAGCAGTTTAGTTTTACTCTGAGTAATTCCAGATATTGTATCTTTTCTTTCTTTTCCTTCCAAGAAACTGGAAGTTTGCATATATTTTCTGAAAGAACACAGGCATTCAGCTTGGTTATATGGGAGTATCACTCAGCATCTTTACGTGTAGGTCACATTTATTCCACAGAAAAAGTGAATTTCTATTGACCTACGTTGCTCATAGAATCACAGAATCTTCATGATTGGAAAGGACCTCTGAGATCACTGAGTCCAACCATACACATACAAAAGACCCCCACAATCTTGGCCACTAGAGCATGCCCTGAATTGCCACATCTACATGTTTCTTAAATACCTCCAGGGATGGTGACTCAACAACATGCATGGGCAGGCTATTCCAGTGCCTGACCACTCTTTCAGTAAAATAATTCTTCTAATATCTAATCTAAACCTCCCCTGTTGCAACTTCAGACCATTTCCTCTGGTCCTGTCATTATTCCTTTGGGAGAAGAGGCCAACACCCACTTCTCTACAACCTCCTTGCAGGTAGTGGTAGAGGGCCATGAGGTCTCCCCTTAGTCTCCTCTTCTCCAAACTAAACATGCCCAGTTCCTCAGCCTCTCCTCGTATGACTTGTCATCATACATTTAAAATCTTTTATTAGCCATTTCTGACTTTAATGGGAAAATGATTTAATTAATTTTGTTAATGTTTTCCAAATACCTCTGTGGAAAGTAATATATGATAAAATCAGAACAGTTTTTATATGTGCAGGCTACCACATAATCTTTTTCCCAGAAAAAAAATAAATATCCAGCTCACAGCTTGGCTCTTTATTATTGTTCCGTTTCCTTTCTTTATTGTATATATGTTTACAGCAGTGAGCAATGGATATTGCTTCATTCTAAAACCTTATGTATTACTGGGAAGCATTGTTTATAGTGGGAGTCTAAATAATATTCAGACATATTGTTGGACAAGAAAGGTATTTGCAGAACAGGAAGCAGGTCTGCTTTACTTAGAGTGCATCGCAACCCCTGAGCAGAAGTGCCTGAGCCTGAGTAGATCTTTGGTCTTGGTCTTTTTGTCAGGTGACTTGCATTACCTCTTATAGCCATAGGTGACCCGCTCTTGAGATTAGCACACCAGCTAACAGAGCATGTTAGCCATATGTTAGTCCTGACCACTAGTACCAAAGTACACCCATAACATGTACTTTGATCACAGAGAAATCTTTTTTTACTGGTGTGGATTTTCCACTCCAATATACATTAGTACCATTCAATGTATTTATTGCCAAGTATGATATTTGTGAAAAAGAAAAAGTTGCAAACAAAATAAACAAATAAAGAAAGAACTTAAGAAAATTGAATCAATTAAGTGAATTCTTGTATCTATTTGCATGAAATTTGTTTGAATATGGAATTTGTTTGTTATAGTATGGAGAATACCATGCTTTTATGGTATTCTCCATAGATTAAAATTTGACCATGAAGCTTGGTCATGAACTTTGGGTCACTGTGATTCTTATAATTGTAACAACAAGAAATTATCATTCTTAATTCACCGTGAACCAATAATACATTTTCAAACTGTTTTAGACAGAAGGGAAATACTGAGTATCAGTTCAGCAGAAATATTTACACTGGCCACATTGTCAGCAGAGGTAACTGTAAAAACCTGAAAAAGTAATGATTGTGCAGCTTTGCTTGCAAGTTCCGAAGAGCAATAATTAGGTCATTCTTCTGCTGTGCAACGCTGGGGTTTGCATGTATTTCAAAGCAGCAATTACTTAGCCAAATGACTGTTTGGGGTAATTTTTAAAAGCCACAGTAATATTACTGCCAAATTTGGAGGAAAAGAAAACATTATTTGCATCAAAAATTACCATGTATTTAAATAATCAAAACATTAAAAAGATCCAAGAGGGAACAACTTGATCTTGTAATATGAGTAATATGGTCCTTTCTGGACTACATCTTCAGTAGTTTTGCAGAAGCTGGTGGGGTTTTTTTTAATAACATGCTTTGATATTTAGTGTTTTTAAAATGATTATGACTATATAATATTCTACTCAGAGCAGCAAATAATCTCTGATGGAATTGATTCTGCTGAACAGAAATGGCAGGTGTTACTTTGCATTACAATAGAATCAGTAAAGACATCCCCTCTATTATATCCACCCATAATGCTACTACAATTACTATCAGCATCATTACTGGTATTCTTTAAGTTATGTGATTAGTAGTTATACAGGCTATTAAAATAACTATTGATTCCATTGACTATTATAAAATGATTTAAATCAGAGTGCAGCATGTGTAATTGCAGTTTTATTTTATCTGGTGTTTCCCGTACGTTTTTTTTTTACTTTCCTTTGCTTCCTTTACAGCATATTTTATTTTCCTCCTCACTTTCTTCTTCAGTTGTGAGGCTGTACAAAAAAAAGACTTCTTAGAGAGAAACATATTCTTTAGGATGCTGGAATGTTTTTTCAAACCCAGCATGCTAATTGGATTCTCCCTCCCTCTCCTCTTCACTGCTTGCATCCCTTATCTTCCACTGACAGCAAAATTGCTCATGTGGATACCACATTCCTTTGTATTATGGCCTCCTTTTTCTTTCTTATTTTGGTGCTCTCCTCTCATTCTTCCCCAACTTTACATTAAACAGCTTCTGATGCTTTGTTTTTCCCAGCAGAACCCGCTCTGAATCCATCCACTTTGCTATCTGCAGTAGCAGCTCTACAGCCCTCTGATGTGTACAGGCAGAAAAGCTTGTCCTCTTTTCCATCTTGGATAGGTCTCCAGTGACTTCTGATATAACACTAGGTTGTCCCCTCAATCTGGACTAAACGCAAGCTTGTCTGATTGAGGGTCATTACTTCATTCTCACCTTCAGGAAGAACTTCTGAAAGAGGCTTTGCTTTTCAGCGCTCCTAGTAATTCCAGACACTGCTGAATCAAGAAAGGAATGCCTAATAAGTGGATCTGTTATAAGATTTCATTTTGAACCTTTGTTTCATGCAAGATGAGCTCAAACTACTCAGTTTTCAAATACAACTAGCACTGTTTCTGAAAGTTACCTTTTTTATCTTCATATTCTCAGCAATCGTTTCTGTCCTTTCTTGCCATATCATGCTATAATCAAAATATATTATCTGTTTAATGATACTTGCTTTCTCTGATAATGTTTGAAATGCAAGTATTTCTAAATCTAGGCATATATATGCTGTAAAGAAGGCGGCTTTTGTCTTTAGCTTTCTAAAGAAGCATCTCTTCCTGTACACTGTGAAAAGCAATACTGCCACTGAGTTTATTGTCAGTTCTTTGCTTTACATGCAAAATCCCTTTTCAGACCCACAGTTGATCTCAGGGACAACCTATTTTCAGATCTATATCATGTCCTTAACAACATCCCATTTTAATGAGTGCAATTCATATCCCTCCACAGTAACAACAGAAGGCCCACCATTTTTACCTCCATCCATCCTCCTTTTAACTAAAAGGCACATGTTTTCCTGCTCATCTCAATTAAAGATGGAAATTCAGTCTCAAATAAATACCCATTTGAGTATTGATGTAAATATTAATGGTAATATAAACAACAGAAATAACAAAACCTTTCTCTCAGTTATTGAACGAGTACTTGAATGTTCTCTGTATGATTGTACAACATGAAATCATTAGCTTTCTCCACCACAAAAATAAATCAGAACCGCTAAAGATTATTGGAAATTCTGCAAACTTTCAAGTAGTTAGACAAAATTAAGTTTCTGAAGTAACATTGTGAATCTCCAAAAACATGGTCAGAAAATCTGCAGAATTCAGTGGATCTCAATCCTCTATTAAGTTGTGAAGGGTAGACTACTATACAGTAAGCTACTATATAGTACTTGGGTACCAAATATACTCACTCCAGAGTATCGTGTTGTATCGTATCCTACCTTACTTTTTTTTCTGTTTTCTTCACTTTTTGATGTATGATGATGTTCAGCTCTGCACCTTTTTGGGGAGGTGGGGGGGGCAGGTGGTAGTGGTGGTTCAGTGGTCCTACCAAAACTGAAAGTGGAAGAGGTGTGATACTAGGAGGGAATCCTCCAGCCAAAAAGGGAAAAAGTCTTATGAAGTGCGTAGGTCACTTTGTGAAATCATGGTGATCATTCACTGAAATGTGGGGAAATTCTTGTGGACATGTTTATCTTCATAGTAATGGGAAGTGAAGTCCAAACTTTGAGCTGGTCTGGAAGTTGGATTGTCCTTAATACTAAGATTAAGAGGAAGAAGATTAATTGATTGTTACATAATTTGTCCTAATATCTCTAAACAGGTGGGCTGGAGTAAGGACAACTGTGGGACTGACCAATCATGTCAAAATAGATACAGAAGGAAAAGGGTTGTAATTGCTCTTGGCTAACATCCAAAAAAGTCTCTGAACCTATAAGAAACTCAGACTTCCCAGTTCAAATCTGCATCCTCATTATGCCTCATAGCTATGGACATAATAAGGAGAGCTTTGAAAGTAATGGGTATAGGATGGGCTTCTTTTGAAGTCTTGTGATGGGAATTGATTGCCGATATGCCATCTCTGTGAACCAAAGCACATGAATGCATTTGTGACCATCTACTTAATATTACTACAAAGCCTGACACAGCAAGATTGTTGTTCAAGATTAGGGCTCAGAGAATATGCTCAGAGAATAATGAGACAATAATTACAGTATGGCACTAGTAAGGGATGATAAAAAAATAACATGGTTATTTCTAACAGAACAAAAATATATCTTTTTAAGGTTTTGGAATGCCTATCTATGTTAAATAGAGCGTTAAAAAACCAAAATCTGCTAAAATTTGCCTTAAATTTTAGGTTTTGCTTTAATATGTTTTAGACTTAAAACAAATTAGGCATATTATTAGACTTGTTCTTTGGAACAAGCATAATTTTCTGAATATAGGATTTTTAATGCCAACATAATGCATTTGTAAACCTGTATTAAGACTGTACAGTCTTGTTATATTACAAATAGTAAGCAAATATTAAGTCCTGATAGCAAAGGGCATTTTTATTCCCCAGTATTTCTAGCCCTGTCGTTATAGCAATTTGCTATTATACCAGCATAACAAGAATGTGCAAATGTTCAAAAAATGGTTAATGAAAAGTGAAATGCCAGAAGGATTTTTATTATCCAATTTGGAAAAAGTGCAAAAATAAATAAACATATCAGGACCAATTCTAGTAACTTTAGCACAGAGAACAGCACACTGTCTAAATAATGCCAATCAATTCAGTGAACTGCTTTCTGCAGTGAAAAGCTGCCATGTAGAAAGGACAGTGTTTAGGCACAAACCCTTGCATCTAGGGATAAACATGCATTATTATTTTATTCATAATGGTGATTTTCTTCAGGATCTTAATTGATGTCAGGAGGCTCAAAAGCCTCTATGACAAATACCAACTTCTGCAAACAGGCTTTATTTTATATTTCAGAAAAGCATCAAGAAAGCAATTGTTTATCTGGAACCTTAAGAATTGTACTACTGAGTATGTATACAGGGCTCTAGTCAAGAGATCAGAAAGGGATAACAGAAAATGAGTATCCTCTTCTCTGAGAAAGCTGATCTTTAAAATATCATGGAGAGATTAAAGGATGTGATAAAAATGATTTTTCAGAACTGGCTTCCTATTTTTATGGCATTATGGTAACTACTAATATATAATGTTGTGGCCATATTGTAGATCAAAATAGTTGTAGGCACAGATAAAGTAGAAATGAACATGGTTTCACAGAGGTGCTGGGAACCACTGGGAGGGTTAAGCCCTGAAACAGGTTACCCAAGAGAATGTGTATTGCCTATTTTAGAGGATTTTCAATACTTGACCTGGTGAGATCCTGAGAACTTTTTCTGCAGGCTAAACAACTGCCATTCCCTCAGCTACTCCTCATAAGGCTTTTTCTCTGGACCCTAAACACCATATACAGCTTTTCTTTCATTCTTCAATACAGACAAAGTCTGAGGGACGTGAGGAGAAATGAGTGGTGAACACTGAAGAATTAATGATAAGTAAATATAAGTTAATGATATTTTTTTTCAACCAATAATTGTCTGTCTGCAGTTCCACAATATAGGCAGTTCTAAGCAGCATCTGCTTTCATTTGTCCAGATGTGATTTTGCAAGCATAGAGTATGCACTGAATGTGATATCATTATGCTTGTAGACGACATAGTATCTGGAACAAGTACAAACAAAACTCTAGGAGGATGCCTTGTGTATGGGATTGAGACGCTTCTTGAAAAAGGCAGAGAGGCAGTTTAAGCTGCAGTAGAGTATTTACAGATTAAATATATTTGCTCTGGGCATTTCATACTCTATTCTCAGTATGGAGATCACTATGCTGTTCAGTTTTTCAGCTGTTAACACTAACAGTAGTTAAACTGTTTTATCTAGTGTAAGTGGAAGAGAGCTATCATGATGTCCATTGAAGGGATGCAGAGGAGGAAGAGGTTAGACCGCTCATGGGTGATCTGATCACAGATCTTTTCTGCAGCTGTTTCTTGCATGCCTATCTGTAGCATAAAGTTGTACGGTCGCGGTTAGAAAGCATAGCCAAAACCTAGAGCCCTGGTGACTGCACTGGTCCCTACTGCCTTGAGTCCTGCAAATGAGGCTAGTGATGAGTCTTTTAATTCTTCCTGGCCTAAATAAATGGATTAATGTGGCACTGTTATTCTCAGAGGGAATATAAAACTTTCATGTGCTATGCTACAACCTGCTAATTTGATTACCATAGCAAGCAAGGAAAATTAAACTTCAGACAGTTCAGTGAAGGTACAGGAACCGGATGGAGAAACATTGTCAATAGTTTGGTTCTGTCCCAAAGAAAAAAAAGAAAATAATAACCCTAATCCATTGACTGCATAGCCTTTGAGGGAAAGACCTTCCCTGGAGACAGGACAGAGGCGTAAAGTCCATCCCAAATAATCAAGGATCTCTCTAGAAGGAAAAAGAAGAGAATATTCTTCCTTTCCATGCTAAGAAGCTGGCTGAGATGATGAATAAAAAGAAATGCAATAAAAAGAGAAAGTGTCTTTTAGGAAGATTGTAATTTCAGGAAATTTTAATTCCATGGTGTAACTAAATAAGGCAGATAGATGTCTAAAATTAAAACTATTTTAAAAATAAGTTGCTAACTATTAACTATGGGCTATATTTTGCCACCTTTAGACATGCAATTTTATTCCGGAGATAAAACCTCTGAGACCCTATCTGTATAGTCAACCCTGGTGATGTATTAGCTAAGGACACCGCACATTAGAAAAGTCAGATTTAGCTTGCCTTGAAATTTCCAGCTACCCCATCATCTGCTGTCTAACACCAGATTCCTTCTGCTAATATGCAGCATAAAACAAATCTGAAGTAATTGAAATGCCACAGCTGATGCCTAACTGCCAGTTAACACTCAGGCTTGGTTGAGACCTGGTTTGGACTGGATCAGATTGTACTGAACGAGCATATGTAATTTTATTCAACAACCTGTTAATTATGTGTTCACTTCAGAAAAAAAAGTAATGTCATTCCACCACTGGTTTTGTCTGATGAAATTAAAGCCTCAAGTCCAGATTGTCCACATCTAGTACTATCACCAAGCAGTTGATTGTTAATGTTTGGTATGTATTCTGTATGTGTAGAGGATAAATTGCACAAGACTTATCAGTCTGGAAAAAATATAATTAAGGAAGGATACTCTAAATCTATAAAATTATAACTTCCATGGAAAAAGGGGAAAAAGAACATCTCGTCACTGTTTCTCATAATACAAGAAAGGAAGGACTAATGAGCTGATCAAATATTAGGTAATTATCAAGTCATACAATGACTGTTGATTTATCTTTTTGCATTCATGGTTTTAGCTGAGGTGTTGCTTGCTTGTTTTGCATAAAAAAGCCCTCATTGTGTATCCCTGAAGAGCTTCGTATATACAAGTACTGAGATGACTGACTTTAGAATGAGACACTGTATGCATGAGCTGACCACATCAAAGATGTCACTTCAGCTACCAGCTGCTATCCCAGAATGTCTCGATTTTATGCTGTCAAATCAGTTCCCAACCACCATCACTTTTTCCCTAGCTCTGCATGAATGTTCAAGGTTGTTTCCCAGCAGCATAAGGTGTCGCTGTCTGACATTGGACTGGAGTAAGGACAAACAATAATGTTTTATGGTTAACATAGTGCAGAATAAAATGTCAGCTTCAATTTCTTGAATATGTACATCCACAAGCACTGTATCACCACGTTCATCTTGCCATTCAAGGTAGTTTTTCATCTTCAGCAAAGTAATGAAAAGAGACAAGGGAATCATATGGTTGACAACAACAGATACAGCATTTGCCTTTTTGAGGTCTTCTTTGACTTAAAGAATATGAACAGGGATGGTATCAATATCCTCTGATTTCTGTGTTAAAAAAAATACGTATATTCTTACTACATATGGTACCTCATAGTATCACATAGAAACGGTTTGTGTTATTGTCGTGGTCTTGGACCAGAGGTAGAAGATCCACAAGAACAGAACCACTACTTTTGCATTAAAAGACTGGAGAATCTAGAACGGCTTCATTTATTTGGCTAATTGTTCAGTAAATAAATGAAAGCTATCCTTAAACAATGTACAGAACAGACACATTCCAAAACTCAGCAGAACTATGTTGGTATTGCAGTGTTGTTTGTTGGCAGGGAAATCTACACTGGTAAGTTTCTTTTCAGCTCATATAAAGCAAGGTTTGCAAAAAATGCTGCAACTCAGGCTCCTTTGCTTTAAAAAAATTCTGTAAACAATATAATTAGTTTTTTCTTTTCTTTATCCTTCCAACAGTCAGAGATGTGAGTGATACTGCTGTGTGGACACCTGCATTATAATGTGATTCATGTTGGAGGGAAACAAGACAGTTGCAAAACAGTTACAATTTATTAAGACAATATTAAGATCCCCTTAAAAGGAAAGCTGTACTCATTTTCATTATCAGTGCAGACTCATAGTTCATTTCCATAATTTGCAGACTGTGAAATGTGTTAACACACACTTTTGCTACTCACAGTAAAGAATGGTGACAGTCTTGAGGCTCAGGTTTGTTAAAAGTAGCAGTTTCTAAGTTACAGTCCCAGATAGTTGTCCCTGAAAAGTAATATCCTGCAAGAATGTGGAAAAATATATATGCTTATTTCCATTTGGCTTCCATGTGGATTTAAAGACTCACTGGCCGATTCTGTTCACCACTGGTGTTGGCACATGCGTATCAGGGGTTGCAATTTTTAGATGGTAAATGAAGAAGCAGCAAAGGACTGAGGAACAATAAGAGACAGCAGATCAAATGAAGACAAGTGTTTCATAGAAATCATGACCATCAAGTTATATCTGGTCTTTTAAATGGACTTTTCTATGTTACGGGCTGTTTCATGCTCATACTGAAGACTTTAGGCCAGATAATTCAGCATTCAAACTAGCTCTAAAATACAGATATATATTTGTCATTTCCTGAGATCCTTACAGTGTCAAACGATCGCTCAGGCAATATGTATCCAACAGTTCCTCCCTCTGCATGCGAGTGAAATGCCCCACATCTCCCTTAGTATCAGTTGGAGAAAATTTTCTTCCCAAGAAAAAGCCTCATGAACAGTATGATATTGTGTGTCTGAGCTGTGCATACCAGACAGAGGATTTTTGTAGAGAATGATCCATTTCTCAGTATGCTACCTGTAGCCATAATATATTGCTCATATATTAGAACACAGTGGAAGTAGTCAAAGAGGCAATGAGGGGGAAAATAAATTTCCAAATGAAAAGGTTAACTAGCAGAAGACCTGAGGCCTGGAATTGGAGTTTAATCATTGTTTTAATTCAAAACTACCAACATTATGATTAGGCTAAAGGCTATCCAAGCAATTCTTTTATTGAAAGGATCCGTGAAGGAAGAGAAATGGAAGGACCTCAGTTTATGAATTCTGAGGCTGAGAAAGTGATTACAGATTCTTGCCAGCCCTTCCTTCACCCACTTCAGGGGAAAGAATTTATACCCAAAGATGGATAAAAGATGTATTTTAGTGAGACAATGAATTTCATCCTAAAGATGCTCACCATAAGTCACTGGTAAATCATTCCTTTGGTCATCCTGCCTAAGAAGGAATTACATGTATTTCACGACTGAATTTATCTAGCAGTAACTTGTATCCAACAAACCTGTTCCTAGCTGCCTGGTGTCCCACTTAATCAGGATCCATTTGGATGCTTAAGTTTTTATAGCACATCATCGTGTCATCTCTCCAGTTTGTCTTAAAGTAAGCTCTTAGTAAGGTGAGCCTTAAATCTTGTTTTGTAACTTGCAGATCTTTTATTCCCCTCTTTTGAAACCTTGCAGCTATTTCCACGTCTTCCTGGAACTTTGGAAACAAGAAAAAGAGGAAATATTTTAGCAGAAGATATAGAACAAAGGTTCTTTTTTCTTCTTTATTGGTGTTGTTCTCTATCTGCATCCAAGGATTTTGCCACAGTTTTGTTTCTAAAGACCATCTCTATCATTTAACATGCATCTGCACCTCTGTTTTTCAGATATATCCCTTTAAATTTGTCCCTACAAAAGATGTATCACGTTGTAAAGAATGTCAGAACATTATGAAATTTTTTGAAGCAGGAAAGCAGAGCATAGAAAAAGAGTCAGCTAAGCAGTTGTATGGTAGAAAGAAAAAACTGAAGAGGTATTTGGGATAAAAACCCCAACCCATGTGAAGAGCCCCAATGGTAGATGCAGCAAGTAGACCTGAGAAGGGCTGAAGGACAAGATAACAGTTTTTGCAAACATTTTAAAGAATTTTCTCATCCTCAACCGTGTCTGAAAAGTGACTAACAGTCTTTAACATTGATTTCTCTAACAATACTCCCTACCAATACGTACCTTTTAGAACAGCTCACTCACCTCACTTAAAGACTATCAATAACAGTGTTTCCTAAACTCTTTAAAAGCTAGGTCTTCTAGAAAACAACATCAGTTTCAGCAACCTTGTCTTTATCAGATATTATAGTCTCATGTATGCTTCTCCTGTACACCTTTTCGAGTAGTCCTTTATTTGCAGCAGAGAAATACTTGAAAAACGTAGTGTAGACCTTCATAATATGACAATTTCCCTCTTTTATTGCAGCCATGGGTAAGCAGTGGAGCTTTAAGGTATATTGGTGTTTGAATTATCACTAAAACTAATGAGTTTTGACCTCAGAGCTATTGATTTATTGAGACTCATTGCTGCCCTCCTACTGTTAGATAGGAGAAGGGGAGCTACCTCTGTTCATTTCTTAGAGATGCATTAGGGATTCTTTTATTAGTCTTCATATAAGTTGGCTTAGAACATAGTGATTTGAAGAAAAATTATACCGTGTGGTAACAGTACAGGCTGGATTGGTCTCTCTTACTCTTTTAATATCATCAGGATAAAAAGGATGCTGTTTCATATCTATTGCTGCTCACCTGAAGAGGGGATGAGGAGGTGAGGTCCAACGTGGAGGCAGTCAGCAGAAGTATAATAAAGTAGAGCAAACCTATCACCGCTGTGCCAGAAGGTGTCTCTCAACAGGTTAGGGGATGGGTGAGCTTTGTGTAAAGGCCAGGCCCTTAGTCCTAGGGGAGACAGCTCTTAGCACAACACATAAGCTGAGTGGACAAAAAGATTTTGGTTTCGTCCCTTCTCCTTAGCTGTGGCATCCTATAAACCTGCATTGTATTCAATTTAGGCCTGGTAGGATTATAGTACTGTGCCTCTTTGTTAAAGAATGTGGCAGTTTGCCATTTTAATCTATGTGGTGTGTCTAAGCAATTCTTGCCTGCTCATCTGAACAACATTTCTCCGCATCTGAACTAGGGAATAAGAAGGAAAGCAATAGATGTGGGAAAGGCAAGCTGAACAGAAATTTCAGCTTTTGAATAATCTGTTCCTTCTTTCATCTCTTATTTTCCCATCACAGTTTAACCACTTTACTTGCTCAAGTGTAACAACACTTGTATTTATTTATTCTTTACATGAACTCCAGCAAAATATTGGAGATTCAGCTCTTGGAGAGAAAAATCCAGGGCTATATTTATGTGTTTTATTTCAACACCTGGGCACAAATCTCTTCTATCTCTTCAAGGACTGCTTTGTTTATGACATTATTCATTGTTTTAGATAAGTACTTGGCTTCTGAAGTTGGCTCTTGTAATGTTTGTTACCTCTGAATAGACAAAGGCAGAAGTGCATTTTATCCTTTAGACTACTTGGTCTTTGTACTTTGAATGCATTTGTGAGATGGAGCCTCCAAGAAAGGACAAAAATAGTTATGTTGCCTTCAAGTATGAATAGCCCACACCTGGGGATGTGCTCGTTAGGTACTTACATTCTGCTTCCCACACCTCACATATTAACAGTTTTGCTCTCTTCTTTCACTTAGCCTAAAAAAAAAGAAAAGAAAAAAAGTCAAGGGTCAAAAAGTATCCCAGCAACAAACATGTTACTTTTTCATTCTGAAGTATGGATGTGACAGAAAGGAGAAGTCTGAGGGATCTTATGAAACTTTACCAAGAAAGTTAATTGCAACATTCTAGTATAAAAATACAAACAATTACAGTAAAGGATTGATGTTTCTGAAAAGGCATATTTTTATCCTTCTGTTTGTCTCTCTAGGACAATATGGCTCTCCTTGTTTCCATGTAAGTTCAAGGTAATAATGACTAACCACATATCTATATGAACAGTGAAACTTTTGGGCCTTCTTGCTGATGGGGCCACCATTCTTTCAAAATTGCACATTTGCAATCCTCTCCCAATAATTTCTGCATTTAAGATGTAATAAAACTAAGGTTTTATTATTGCTTACTTTCTTTCTTGGACTTCTAGTGATGCAAGTCGCAAGCTCAGTCACAAATTATGGGAAAATGACATCCCACTTTCAGAGCTATGGAAACTAAAGAAAGAGCTCACAGAACAAATTAAGGTCATGGCCATCTTGATCTAAATCAAAGATCATGTTTTAACTTAGCAAGCAGTTTCTTTGCATATGTTCACTCTAAGTGTGTTATTCATACATTTTTTGTATAAATTCAAACCCTTCAAAGGAGTGATTACTGTAAATAACTTCCAGGTTCTTTCAATCGACATGCAAGCTGGTTGATCCTTTTTGTGCTAGCTATACAGCAGGTGATCTGTGGCCACACACCTCGGTGTTCATTCCTGAGTGTATTGTGCCTGAGGTAGGAAGTTGCAGAAGCCAGTTCTCATTCTTTGCATGACAAGAGGTGCTAGTGTAGCCCCATGTGAATATGGGATAGGTGCTGCAATACAACCATAAGGCTCTCTTATTTCAGAGGATTCGTTTATGCATCTTTCTGCATTTCATACTCAGGTGAAGTAAAAAGTGATTTTGTTGCTGAGAGCCTTTTTTGGTGGAATGACATGCTGTAGGTTCTGCTTGAAAACCCCATGCCTTCAACGTGGGCTTTTTAACTCAAAGAGGGAGAACGTTTGCTTTAATGTAATTTTAATGTGATGCATTAAGAAAAGCCGCTTCACAGGTGGTTGAGAAGTAATTAACATTTGGCTACTGCAAAAACTTATGTTAATAGAAGTTTGCTTAGAGGCATAACCGAAAGTGAGCAGGACAACTATCAATGCTGAGTATACTACTCTGGCATATCATAGCACATGATGAAGCGATAAATGTGTTTTGTAATGTCTTACTTGTTGTTTGATATCAATGTAATTTACTTTACAGCCTATTTTATGGTACTTAATATCAGATCGTGCATCAATATACAGAAGCAAAATCTGAAAAAGACATAATAAAATACAAGCGGCTGTGAGATGCATCATAAAGATGACACAAAATGATGTGAAACAAATAATATTTTAGAGTAGAATTACCCAATTTGCTAGAGATATTTACTAGAAATACTTTCTCTGCATTGATTATTCATAACCCATATACTTCATACTATAAATTATACTATATAACGTAATATGTTTTCCAAACCGGAGGTCTTCTGGTACTTCCGAACTGTTTCTTGGAAGATTTTCCTTTGATTGATTGATTTTAAACAAGAAAGCAGATAAAATCCTGTTATTAACCACTTGAAAGAATTTCAATATGGAATAGTCAAGCTTCTGATGAGGCCCAGTCAGCACAGGTTTATGAATGTCAGGTCCTGCTTGACTAACCTGATGTCCTTCTACAAAAGGTGACCTGCTTGGTGGATGAGGGAAAGGCTGTGGATGTTGTTTACCTAGAATTTAGTAAAGCCTTTGACACCATTTCCCACAGCATTTTCTTGGAGAAACTGGCTGCTTGTGGTTTGGATGGGCATACTCTTTGCTGGGTAAAAAACTGTCTGGATGGCTGAGAGCAAATAGTTGTGGTGAATGGAGTCAAATCCACTTGGTGGCTGATCACAAGTGATGTTCCCCAGGGCTCGCTATTGAGGCCAGCTCTGTTTGATATCTTTAGCAATTTTCTGAATGAGGGGATTGAGTGCAGCCTCAGTAAGTTTGCAGATGACACCAAGTTGTGTGGGAGTGTTGAACTGCTCGAGGTTAGGAAGGCTCTACAGAGGGATCTGGGCAGGCTGGACTGATGGGCTGAGGCCAATGGTATGGAGGCTCAACAAGGCCAAGTGCTGGGTCCTGCACTTGGGTCACAACAACCCCATCCAGTGCTACAGGCTTGGGGAAGAGTGGCTGGAGAGCTGCCTGGTGGAAAAGGACCTGGGGATGGTGGTTGGCAGCCAGCTGAATATGAGCCAGCAGTGTGCCCAGGTAGCCAAGAAGGCCAGTAGCATCCTGGCTTGTATCAGAAATTGTGTGGTCAGCAGGATGAGGGAAGTGATCATCCCCTGTACTCAGCACTGGTGATTCTGCACCTCGAATACCGTGTTCAGTTTTGGGCCCCTCACTACAAGAAAGACATTGAGGTGCTGGAGAATATTCAGAGAAGGGTAATGAAGCTGGTGAAGAATCTAGAACACAAGTCTTATAAGGAGCAGATGCAGGAACTGGAGTTGTTTAGCCTGGAGAAAAGGAGGCTCAGGGGAGACCTTATTGCGCTCTACAACTACCTGAAAGGAGGTTGGAGAAAGAGGTGCAGGTTGTTACTTCTCCTAAGTAACAAGCAATAGGACAAGAGCATATGGCCTCAAGTTGTGCCAGGAGAGGTTTAGATTGGATATTAGGAAAAATTTCTTCACTGAAAAGGTTGTCAAGCCTTGGAACAGGCTGCCCAGGGAAGTGGTTGAATCACTATCCCTGGAGGAATTTAAAAAGACATTTAGGTATGGTGCTTAGAGACATGGTTTAGTGGTGGACTTGGCAGTGCTAGGTTAATGGTTGGACTTATCACAGAATCATAGAACTACATAGACTGAAAGGGACATTTCAGATCATCTAGTCCAACCATCATCCTAACACTGTCAAAAACTCTTTTGATGGTTGGAACAGAGAAAGAAGAGAAGGATTTTAGCCAGAACAGAAATTCAACAAATTAACAATTGTATGTGTGAAAGGGTGTTGAGTGACAGTAACAAATACTACTACAGTAGAGTAGTCTGTATGAAACATAGTATTTTACTTGACAATCATTTCAAGACTGCTGGTTAGTCCTGACAATATTTATGAATAGAATTCACACAGTTCCATTTTTTCCCTGGTTATGACTCCATAAAACTTTCTTAATCAGTGGAAATTTCACATGTGGCACTGCTGCAATAAATTTTTGAAACGGTCAGTTGAATGAAGCAATTCTCTGTAATCATTTCCAATATGTCTTAAAGGTTTTCAATGAGGATAAAAAGAATTTATAAAATATCATAAAATGTTGTCTAGAATTGTTGACTGGTACAAAAATCTAAGTAATGTTTTATTTTCTGGACAGAGTTTCTAAAGTTTCTAAATTATTAAAAGCTTGCTTTGCAATTCCCTTTAAATCTCCTGTCTTACATTTTGTTTTGTAAGAAACCTGCCATTACTGTGGTCCCCAGTTGTGGTCTACTAAAATATTTTTCAACTGGTAGATTGTTATGGGGCTTCTGAATGCAAGAAATAGAAATAGAATGCAAGATAGAAAAATCTTCCATTTGTTTCAGAAAAGAAAGAAAATATACTTTTTGGAATAATGTGTGTAGTATTTGCTACATGCTATGTGTCTGGAGATAAACTTATGGCATGTTACACTCCAAGGGTTTCATTCAGACTCATGCTGGTTTTTTATGGCTGTAGATCTCATTGGGTAGCTTCTGTGGTGGCTATTTCTACCTGAAGATGAATGTATTTTTTCAGCTCGTTCTATCAGTTGCAGCTTGTGCATCTTAAAGAGGTCCAGTAGCTATGACAAAGGAAGAAATTATACCTCATCAGGACTAAGTGCTGGTGAGTTTTCTTCATAATGCAGATGCTTTTCATTAAAAGCTAGGCTTCCTGCTACTGTGTTCTCTTTCTCCAACTATGGAAATAAGGCAATGCATATAAAAAGAGCAGAAGATTTTTAGGCAGCTGAAAACATTCCCACCTGTTCATCCTTCTGACTTGGCTTTTGATTTCCTTCACAAGCAAAATTAATCTTGGCTGAAGAAAAATACAGTGGGGATATTAGAAAGGAACCTAAATCTGAGAAAATAAAAAAACATGGCATGCTTGTTTTCGTAAAATCCACATTTATGCATTTCTGAAGTATGTTAACATGCTTCTTTTTAATCTGCAGGAGTTAAATCTTGCAAAATGACATTGAACTGTGACATAAAACCACTTTCAACATGTTATATTGTTATGCAAAAACACATAAAGTACTTTCTATGATGTTATTTTATGAAGATATCTTGCTGTCTCTTCATACCTAGTTTCTCAAAGTATCAAACTATTACTTTATTCATCTGATAACACTTGATTGTTCAATTTCTTTTAGCAAAACTTATAGAAAAATAACAGCAAATTCTGATTCAAGAAAATAAAGACAAATTGCTGAATATTAGAGAAGCACGTTGTTCTCCCTCTGGCAGTAGCTGCCAAGCTGGAGAGCTGTCCTATCCCCTCAATTAGATTGGATCTGTATTGATGCCTGATTACCACTAATTAAACATTTAAAAAGTTTCACATCGGTTGGAGCTTCAGGCTACAAATGAAGGAAAACATCCACGGTTCAGCGTGCCTTAACGATCCTGTAGACAGATATTATTAACTCCTTACATTATCAATTCATATTAGACAATCTCCTTGAAGAGCTCCTGATCAGAATTTATATATGCTCCATTATAACCTTGCAAATTCAATCACAGGGACAGATAGTAAGTGCTGAGTAAATAAATAAATAAAAAAGGACAACATTACTATTTAGCTGTCCGTTTTTCAGTTGCATTTCATGCAAGACACACTTTCATGTGTGTCTTTCTCAGCTAATAAATGAGAAATCCATAGGATATTCCTTATTCTATACATCTTTTAAATATGCTAAGAAATTAATTTATTTGCAAGTACAGTAATTCCACTGGCACACTCCAAACATTCAACAGCAAATTATTGAGTCGGCATCATGTCTATAAAAAAAAAAACCACCAACAACCCTCAAATAAAAATTCATTTCAGATTCTCTGTAACACAACTTCTGGGAAAGAAACACTCTCTGTACTGCATCGAGGCTGTTATTTAATTGCACACCAAGTCAGTTCATGATCTTCTCTTGCAGCCTCACATATGTTGAACAGGAAATGCTAAAACACTGAGATAAGCTCAGTGGGACACTGTGGGTCTCAAAGAAGATGATCAAGCACCGAAAGCAAACCTCTGCTGTCTTTGCTAAGACAGAGAAGAAGCCAGCTTAAAATGACTCCTGTCATCCCTTCCAAGGAGCCATACAAGGCCTTATAATTGACACTGCAGAAGAACAATGAGGGGCTGTGAGGGATTTGTGGAGGAGCCTATTCTCTGCCCACAGTGCTGAGCACAACCATCTCTTCTGTGGGCACCAGCAGAGCCATCCTTGCTGTGTCTGATGCTTGGGAAAGGCAGCCAGAGGTGTAATGAGTCTCTTCTACCCCTTGTGTCTTTAAGTATAGGGCAACCTCTAAGCTTTGCAGAGCACCTCTCAGTCCTGTTCTGCATCACGGTTCATCTGCAGAATGTAAAGCTGCAACAGGAAACTGCGGGAAGGTTTAGATCACAGCTTGCAGGCAGGAATAGTTTGGTGAGACAAACTATTGTGAATTCAAGTATCTTAAAAACTGGCATGACTTGTGCTGTGTGATGTTACGAATATTCTGAATATGAATGTGTGCTGTCACTGCTTTAGTGCGTGTTAGATATAATATGTCACACCTTTGTATGTACTTAAAAAAGTCGTTTAAAGCAGACAGTATCTCTGACTGTACTTGCATCAGTACAAGTGAAGCATTCTCTCATCTGTGAAATGCACTGAAGCAGCCCTTTTAATTGATTAGTATAATATGATTGATTTCTTAATATTTGTAATCAGTATTGTTGTCTCGCAGCCTCTAATGTGGAGTGCAATGTGCCTAGTATCTTTTGCCTACAAGTCTGATTCTCTTGTTTATTTTATTAATACGGAGCCTATATAGGTCAGATTTCACGTTGTTGCCTTGCTATACTCTGCTGCTCAGGCAACGGTGCGTGATCAGAGACTTCTACTCTTAGATTTCTCCTGGCAAAGCAGGAGTAGTACACAAGGGATGGCGAATGCCTTCAAATACATCTCACCTGAAAGCAAGCGGCAGCCCTTTTGCCACTGACCCTGGCGCTTGCAATCTGATCGAGTTGGGCCCTGGTGGAACCAGTGGGGGCTGCTCTTTGCAGCGACTGCGGATATATTCAGTATATATACTCACTGTGGTTTTCTGCTCTCCCCTGGATGCCCAGCTGAGATATTAAGAAGTAATCACTGGGGACCTGCCAGATAGTATATAGTTTGTTTCCTGGAGATCAATATCCTACGCTGGAGGGACTGCACTAGTAGTTCAGCACTTCTGCATGAGCGCAATTAATTACATAGGTGAGCCCTGTGTTTAGACACTCTTTCATCCTTGATCTGCCTAACAGCCTCTCTGCTAAGGATTATCCTCCCTCCTCACTGACTAATTTGACAACAGACTTTATCCATGTCCTTTGAGATAAAGATGAGAGACACAGAGCTGTCTATCGGTGTTCTGAGTTTTGTAGTGTTTAAAAAAAAAAGCCTTTATAATGTAAACTCCATTATGAAGGATACAAAGGAGGCCCCCACTGCAAGTATTCTAATCAAAGGAGAACTCCCCTGGTGCTACTGAGAACAGAAATGGTGATGAGCTCTGTTCTGCTCTAAATTACTAATTGACTTTTTCTAAAGAACACCTACTAGGAATCTTGAAGTTTTATGGCAAATGCTAAACAGCAGCTGTTTTCTAATTGTGCTTCTTATTCTATACTCCTTACAAATATCTCTTTTGAATAATAAGCTGGAGACACTTCCAGTTAAAAGCAGTGGAGATCAGAGGAAACTATGTTAATGTAAGAGGATAGGTCTTAAGCTCAGAAAAGCCATGAAATTTATGGTTGACTTTTAATAATCCTCTCTTTAAGGTTCTTTTATATGTTGGTATTTCCACGGCTTGTTTTATGGCATGAGAGACTGACGTGCTGTTGTGAGCATCCCAGGACGAATATCTGCTTATCAGCACACAGAGAAAGAAGTAATTACAGAATTAATACCAAATTTTATGTCATTAAATCACTAGGCATAACTTATATTTTGAAAATATGATTAACATTAGCAAATCATCATTGATAATTCAAGAAAATTGCCAATAACAAGGCTGTCTTCGGGACAGAAACAGACCCAAATTTTCAAGTGGGCAACAGCTGCTGTGTATACACAAGTACAGATACGTGCTGCTTTGCCTTCATTTTTAGTATCTTTCATTTTACTTAGCCAATTCACTGACTTGCGTGGGCCGGTGTAGAAATGCATACATATTTATTACCCCAGAGAACACATTTTATATATAATTGAAACCAAAAAAAAGAGTATTATTCCAGAATAGATGTATGGTGTTATTCTTTCATGTTAATATCGGCTAGGTATTTAAAAAACATAAAGACAAAAAAGAGTCAAAATGCTGGTTGGAGGTATACTTAAAAACAAAGGATACGAAAGAAGAAATAGGTTTCAATTTTGAAGATGTTCTCTCTGAATAATTTATTTAACACTTTAAATAGGTGGCCTGATTTTCAGCTCTGTTGGGCTGATTTAGATATCATAGTATAGGTTTAGGAATGTAATTAAAAGTTTCATTAACATTTTTCTGTAACTCCAAAAAATATTTTTTGGTAAGAAAGAAGTGGTCGCAGGGGCAAGTACTCCTGAATATTACGTTTTGATCAGTATAGCATTTTGAGCCGGATGGATCAGCTGCGACATCCTGCATCAAGTTTAACCCACAAATGTGCTTTACTAAAAAGCTGGTTTTAGGTTTTGAAGTGCAAATGCAAAAGATTTCACAAAAAAAAAAAAATCTCTCGATGCCCGTGTTTATGCACGGGCAAATCCTACACTTGTCTGACATGGTTGGTTCCAGTAGTGACCAGTGGATGAGAGCACTGGGGAGAACAGCATTGTCTTTATGGACAGCCTGAATCCACAGTGCCCGAAAGCCTCTTCTGCACTTGCCTTGGACAACCACAGGACTGTTTGCTAAGGAGACCATTCTGTCTGGTTCTCTCAGTGGTCTGTCACGTGGTTCCTCTGCAAGGGCAGATGGGATTGAGTGGTGAAGCCAGACCTGCAGGGTGGATAAATAGTCTCTGGTACCCGGGGCTCTCCCTGTGGTGCGTCAGCTACTGCCTCAGCCCAGTCCTAAATGGTGAGGAATGCTTCAGGAGGTAGGTACGCCATGCAGGCAGCTGGGCAGCCTGGCTTTGGGGTTACTTTTACTCCACTGTTTAATTATAACTAAAAAAACATTTCCATTGAACCATGTCTGATTGGAGGTTCAGTGAATGCAGTGTGATAAATTGCTGCCAGGTTAGAGGTCTGGCATCTTTAATATTTATCCACCTTGGTGTGAGAGACTACAAAAACCACAAGGGGATGAGGGCTCTGGTTTCAAAGAGGACCTGCTTCTGTATGAACTTTTGAGCAAGGAGGCATTTTATATTGTCTTTTCCATCATCTACATAAATTACTAATGGAACTTTGAAGTTCTTTCCACATTTAAAGAGGTGGTTCAAAAGTATATCCTGAAGGGAATCTGGAGGGATCTGTTCGGAAAATTAAAGGAAAAAGCTGGCAAGAGATTCAATGAGTCTTGTATCAAGGAGGACAATACTAACAGTGATTCAGAGTATCAATCATGTCAAAATGTGCTAATAGGCAAATCAGCCTCCCTCCACAGTTATATATAGATATGTGTTTATAGATACATATGAGCACTTTTATGTGTATACAGACAGGTATATAAACAAAACCTGGGTTACTTTTTGTTATGGAAACATTAATATTTGAACTTTTTTCTATCTTGTAAGTATATAGAACTTACTAAATAGCTGCTTTGCCTGTGTAGGTAATAGCTTTCAGTTATGCCATCCTAACAATGATTCCCCATCAGCTTTTACATAAACAAGTCATCACACATTTTGTAACAATTTCAAAAGTGTAAATTATTTACATAAAGAATCCTTATTGCTTAGGTGGGTGACTCCAGTAGCTTATAAATACTTTAATAACTGAAATAAATAATTCATGCACTTTTTTTTTTTTCCCTCTTAGTATGAAATCCTTTAGTATTCAGAATAAACATATTTTAGGGATTGTTGGCATTTTTTGAATGAATGTAGGATTATTCATTGCAGTGTATTTCCATAGTTTGAAAACTGCTTGAGTGCAGAGAGCCCCCAAACTAAACAAAAACTTCACAGCGAGAAGAGACTTGTTTCAGTGATGTACTTAAGACACATTCTTAATTTTGAGCACATTCTGAACCCCACTCAACTCGTTAAAGGCTCAGCACAAGCCTAGGTACTGCTGAATTCAGTAAGAGTTAGTATGTGCTCAAGTGCTTTCCTGAACAAAAGCCCAAACTCTTGCTAGGCTTCTACAGCCTCTAAAAATCCTCCCTGAAGGCAGGTTTTATGCTGCAAGTGCTATTGCAGACTTTCTCATCTTTGCTGGAAGCTGCTTGCAACTGATCCAGCACGCTCCTGCCTTCAGGGACTTTACAGGAGGAGGGAGTGTGTGGAGTCACTCTCAGGTTTCCCTCTTCCCAGCTTTTCTTATGTGCCAAGCCCTGTGTTCTCATGGAGAGAGACCAACAGCTGTCAGCAGATCTGACAGAGAAGAACTTGCTGCTCTGCAGTTTTGCGCTTCTCATCTTCTGTGCAGACCAAAACAAACAGGCTCTCCTTCTTGCGCAGTTCTGCATTTGCTTAATCAGTTAGAAGGAAGCTCAGGACACATCTAGCTTTGATGACAGTTACTATCTTTTTGCTGTGTTCTTCAGGCATTTATAACAACTCATTCCAGGAGAATCCAACCTGGTTTTGCAGTACTAAGTGGAATTTTAACTTGATTTAATAATTCGAGATTTAGTTGTTATCCTTTTGTCAGTAAATGCTAGTTTTTCACCCTGAATCTTTCCTGTGTTTTCTTAATATACGTGTTCTGTGTGGGGGCTTTATCCTTCTTTTGTCCCTTTTATGCTTTTTCCTTTTTCTGGTTTTCTCTTTTATACTTACAGTCTCTTCTAACTGTTCAATTATACCCTTGCAAATATGCCTTGCAAAATGTAAGATAGAATATAAATACATCATGTATATTTAAAAGTTAATGAAAAGCACCCCAACCCAAAACAAAACATCAAACCATACCCTCCCTATCCCTTCCAAAATCTAACCCAAACCCACCTATTTGTTGTATGCCTATCCTTACCCTAGTTCTTTTGGGCATTTTTTTTTTCACTCCACTCAATTATTGCCTGCCCCACTATCTTTAAATTATGACAACAGATTATTTGGCTAAAGGTGATTCTTATTCTGAAACAGAAGAAAAGATGTATTTATCTTTCTTTAAAGAAATTTTTGGACCAATGTTCCTCCAAATCCACTGTACCCAGCCCTTCAGATTTATAAACTGACAATATAAGCAAATCATCTATCCACGCTGATGCCTTGGGACATGTTGGCACATAGATAATTAGGAAGTTAGTTTCCAAGAGAAGGTCGCCGTGTTTTACATAGCCTGAGTGTGCCAGAGATTAGGACTGTCAGTGATTTAGCTAAAGACATAGACAATGATCATCTGGTTGAGAGGGTTCATCATTGTTATGAATTCAACAATAAATGTGATGAGATGTTAGGACAATTAGGGTGATGATATGCTCCTTCACAAATGTGCAGAGGAATCATTATGAAAAGGGAAATTGATGAAATCATTAAAGTGAATGTAAACTAGGACTGGATTTGTAAATCAAAGAGGAATTTCCCATGCAGAATTTCTGGGTGGGTCTATTACATTACACATCACTAATAAACGCTAAGTAGAATCACTTTTCGATCATGAATACATTAACCCAACCATTCTTACACTTTAAGTATAGTTGGTTATTTACCTTAATTACTTGACCTTTTACCTCGAATTACTTAATATGCATCTGAGAAGCATGTCAGGGTTTGAAGACAAAGTAAACTTTCATTAGGATGAAGAAGATTTTATGGTAGTTTACTACCTGACTATTTTCTTTTAGAGGCTACATTATAAAAAAGAATGAAAGATAAACAAATGAAACTTAGTAGAAATAACTCTAATATACTAAATAAATAAAATTTTTCAAGATAATTTCCTTGTGGAATGATTAAAAAATCTTGAATGAATCCTGTCTTGTTTTATAGTACCATTGAAATATTCTAGGTTTTATTTCCATGTGAAGAAAAATCTACGTGTAATATCAATGCAAAATATTACAGTGTCTCCAAAAAATAAAATTATGACAATAACTTTCCTTCTTAGTTACAGAGTTGAAAATAAAAAAAAGGATATTTAGGAACAGATCATTTGCAGTGATTTGATGTACTCATGGAAAAAGTCCTTTTGTTATCCAGATTGCTCATGGATATTCATCTTGAATGTGTTTGCTCAATTAAGATTATCTCTGAATAAAGTGAGATACTCTAGGGGCTATACCAATCTGCTGGATTGTTCAAGGTACAATGATGTCTATGCAAGTTTTATGCACGATGCTGATATATTTACTGGCTTGTCATATTATCTATCTTGGCTTCTGAAAGGTAAACTCTGCAATATGAGGCTAATATTAATGTCCAGTAACAAATTTCACCCAGGAGATGTCCAATAACTCTTGAGATTTGTTGGTGGTCTTCTTTCTGCTATGAGAAACAAAACATGTCATTGAAATTATCTGTTAGCAAGTCTTACCTTTTTGTACAGAAGCTTGGGAAGAAAATTTTCTACTTAAGGGACAACTGAAATAACAAAGTGGTGCAGGAAACAACAGTCCTTCTGTAATTAGCGTTTGTTCTGATTTTGGCTGGGATAGAGTTAACATTCTTACATGCAGCTGGTATAGTACTATGTTTTGGATTTAGGATGAGAATAATGTTGATAACACAGTAATCTTTTCAGTTGTTGCTAAGCAGTCACGGATTTTTCAGCTTCCCATAGAAGCTGGAAGTGAGCATAGACAGGACAATTGACTCAAGATGGCCAAAGAAATATTCCATACTATAGGTGTCATGGTCCGTATATAAATGGAGGTTGGCTGGGGGGCTGGAATCGACAATTACTGCCCAAGAATGGGCTGGACATTGGTTAGTGGATAGTGAGCAATTGCATTATGCATCACTTACATATTTTTTATCATTATTATTTGCTCTTCCATTGCTGTCCCATTAAACTGTTTTTATCTCACTCATAATTTTAGTTTTTTCCCCTGATTCTCATCCTGTTGTGGATGGGGGGAGAGGGCGAGTGGTTGCTTGGTGTTTGGCTGCCTACTGGGTTAAACCATGACAACATTTCTGGAAACGTCTCCTGACTCTCATGTTTAGAGCAGGGGTAGACTTTTTCTTTCATTTGTAGAGCACAAAGTACTGTCCTAGCCTATGACAGTAAACACTACATTAAAGTACAGGAGATAATTATTAGGAATTGTATGAGAAATCAAAATGTAGCCTATGCGTTTGAGAGCTTATGTCAAAGACATATGCCACGGTCCAGATAATTACCTACTTTTGAAACTTGGTCTGTCTTTCAAATACTGCACAGAGTGTTGCCACTAAACTTATGAATGAAAACTGTTATTCTGGTAGATGTAGGATTACTAACTTTTCAAAATCTTGGGCTTTCTGAGTGGTATTTATAATTTTATTTTTCAGAGCTGCCTAGTTTTCACCTCATAATACACAAAGGTACATTGCTTGATTAGGGGTTTTTTCAAAGTTAATGGCCTATAGAGATACTGTGAAGAAAGTTAAGAAAATTACCTTTTTTTTTTATAGTTTTCCTCAGGTGAGCTATGAAAGGAAATTTTTCCTTCCAATATTACAGTTTGGACTGGTTATGTCTTTATTTATCCAGTTATGACCTTACAAACAGCAGTATATTTTGTTTTAACTATGAAGACAAATTGCTGTAGATCTTCTTTTCCTGCATTGTAGCAAATGCAAAATGCAGGAGTGTCTCAGCTTCTGACTGAGAACAGTTGTGACCATGATATGCTCACTCTGTTTGCAGTAATAGCTCCTTATAAAGTAAATGATTAGATGATGAATAACTGTTAGGATTTTTTTAAGTCCTTGATCAGGAGGAGAGATTATATTTGAAACCCTCTTTATGAAACTTCTCCTGCTTCATACTTGTACTTTTACATGCCTTTCATAAAAGCATTCAATGAGTAAGTCAAAACTCTGGAAATATACAGCAGAATGCATCCATCGTTGCTGAAAGTGAAGAGGTAGGGATTAGCAGAGTTATGTCAAGTCTCTGTGGATATTTGTGTTTTTTCTTTAGCTGCACATACTGATAGGATTTGGATGAAGAAGGGCATCTGGGGCATCACCCAAGAGCTTAGTCACAGTTTTGGTTAGCGCAATGGGTGAGACTGATTAACACACAACTACCAGCACAAAGATATGAATAAAAAAAGCTTCTTCACACCTAACATCAGGGACAGTGGTGCTGATAGTGGGCAGTAGCTGTAGCATTTAGCAGGTTATCTGGGCTGGGGAAGTCCTCTAGGACAAGAACCAGACGGGCCCAGAGTCTCCTGTTCCCCTCTGGCAGGGAAGAGGCAGAGTCTGTTGGGCTGTGCCCTGGACTTTTCCCTTCTTTTGACAGTGAGCTCACCACATCCAGGACAGGGTTTGATCCAGAGATGTCATTGCTTGCAGCGATGTGGGATTGAATGTGTACTCCTTTGTTCCTAGATTGTGCTTGAGTTTCTGTTAAGCTGTAAGGAGACAGTAGTCCTGGAACTTCTGAAATAGAATGAGAAGGTAGAAAACGTGCTAGATCTGTAACAAAATAAATGTGCAATTTAATGACTTAACAGGAAGTGATTAGGTTGGAAGAGTTAAATGCCATGGCTCTTTGGAAGGGGAGCAGCAGGGTGTGCTGGTATCCCCAGCGCTCGATAATCAAATGACATGGTAAAGTAGGAAGGGAAGCAGTGGAAGGAAGGGTGCCAGGATGACTGTGAAACCTGATCTAAAGACCTTATAATGATTATTAGGGATTGACAGGGTTAACATTTAACCTCTGTGATCATCCATGATTTACAAAAATTTTACATCTCTTTTTTCCTTTTTTTTGGGTAGCTTTAATAGTGCTTGTATTTAAACTGCTCCAACTTTTATGGACTCACAGTGCTATATGTAGTACATTGAGAGTATTATTTTTGATTTTTTATTTGACTTATATATGCAGGTCAGAATAGACCTCAGGATGCCCTTATCTGTCTGTGATGTTTTGAAACATTGTCCTTGTATTTCAGTGTCTATAGATGTGATCAATTATTTCCATTTGACAGTGCTATTATTGCATACATATTCCACAATTCATGTGCACTAAATTTGTTATTGATCTTTAGAGTAGTATAAACGATATGCATTTATTTACATGTATATACATGCATGAGGAGGTAATTAATTTACTTGCTATTGATTTGTTTTCCTTTTGATTCAGGCAGACTGTTCAGCATTACATTTTGTTATTTATGCAATAATGTTCTGATGAGAGTTGCATAACTAGAACATTAGTAAGCTTATTTTTGCTGCCTTAGTAAATCTATTTGTAAGTTAGATGTGCTAAACAGTACTCTCTGCACCTATCTTTTTACAAGGCAATGTAAAATAAAACTTTTCTGAGAGTAGAAAGCATAAAAGTGCATTCTTGACATCAACATTAAGCCTCTTTGATAGATCGGGATCCAAAATGATGAGGTATCAGTCTGCTAAGTTTAATCAGTGAGGAGTCCCAACAGTACTATTCAAATATTAAAAATTATGTGTTTGCTATTGTACTGGATTGTATGACTCCTCTACCTGGAGGATCCAACCAAAACAAGAAAAATTCCACCACCAAATTCAAAGCCAAATTGCTCAAATTAGCTATTTGTATAAGCTAACCTTCAAGTGGTTTGGGGTACAGACACTGCTAAACTAGGGATGCAATCAAGATTCCATGTGTTTGTGTTGTTTCATAGACCATACACATGCATGGCTTTACTGTTGGGCATGCATTTAGATGGCCTGCTCATTCAGAAGCCAACTTCTGCATGAGAAAAAGAGACCCTCTCTGCCCTGCCCCTCCTGACAGGAGGGATAGACATGCATGCTGTGTACAGGGATTGTGTTTACAGCTTGTCATTTTATATTGCAGCACCATATAAAAGCAGGCAGAAAAGTCCATTATCAATAATCTTGTTATTAGTAAGGGACTGTATCAGATGAACTTTTTTCTTCTATTTTTCTTCTGTTATTTTTACACATATATTCCAGTGAAGAGGAGCTTTGAATGAAACTCAAAAATTTTTAAGATCTTTTGCATCATTTTCAGTGGGCGTTGACAGAAATGGCAATCTGATTCATAAACACAGAAAAAAAATCAAATTAGTTTTCATACAGTTGCATATAATGTACAAAATTAACTTCTGAGTACAGCTATTAAAATGCAGTATATTACTCAGGAAATAAGAGTCTGTATTTTCAGCAGCTTGTTTGAGATGGAAGGGATATGCTATGCCATGGTTTATACAACAGCGTGTGAAAAGGCTGTGATTCCTCTTGCTGTGATTGTCTATGTTGCTTTTAAGTTTGCAAGGTCTATTTTTTTATTACCTGAACATCTGCTTTGTACCTAGTAAAATTTCAATTTTATTAAATGTAGTTGTACTCTCCTATTCTAATAGAGACTTCCAAGCATTTTGCAAAGGGAATATTGTTTCTCTTATCATTATGCCCATTTTACAAAGATATTTCAATTAGGAAGGGAAGTATCTCTTTTCTGGGTTTAAATGCTGACAATAGCACATTGGCTTCTGAATCACTTATGCCCTTTGAAATCATTATTCTGTTGTCCAATATTTGATTTTACTTGAGTTAATGATTTCAAACCAGAGGGTAAATAAAATTGAATAGTTAGAGATTTGGGTAAATATATATACTTTTATGTTAGTATAAGAGGACAGATGCTTAAGAAATGTGGTGTAAATTTAGTAGGTGAGAAATGTATGTAGTCATATTACATTTAGCAGTTATTATTTAATTTTAAAACATTTACAGTATAATTTATAACAAATTCTATCACATTTGCAATTTTTAATTATAAAGTATTGTAAAAAGTACATTAAATTAGCATTTTTGTCTGTTACCAAAAAAGAAAAAAAAAGACTGTACAGTAAGTGACATATTATAATGAATTCTTATATTCAGAAAAATTTTGCTGTCCTTCGATAAAGTAGTATATAATTTAATAGCTATTCTTCTGTAACTTAACAGAGGGCTACTAGAGGGCAGTGCATGACAGATCCATTCAGCCACTTGCCAGTTATGGGTAGGCTTTGCCCTCCTCCCTGTCAGAGCCTTGGCACTGGTGAGTGCAACAGTGCCTCTCCCCACTGCTGACAGTTTTGGGAACACAATCTGGATGCAAAAAATGATACATGCATCTTCAGACCGTTTGAAACGCTGGAGTCCTAGGAGCTAAAGCCAAAGCCATGGCTTCCACTGAGAAAGAGAGCTGGGTAGCAAGAAAGCACTGGTGTGAGGCAGGTGGAAGGGATACTTGAAGCACGGTTGCATCCTCACTTGTTCTCTCAGGCCTCAAATGGTCTTTTGCACTCTCTCTGCTCTTGCTGTGTTCTCTTTGTGTAGGATTTAGCACCTTGGGTCAGGCAAAACCTCTTGTGTGCACTGTCACCTTGCTCTTCGCTGCTAATGTCCCTCAGTTCTGCAAGGCAAGATCCCTTACTGAAAGGGATGGTGAGACCTGTCCCTTGAGCAAGGCAGAACTGTCTCCTATCTCCCAGGAAACATGGGAGAGGAGATAGGAGACTCTGTACCTTTAATACATAGATTCTGTCTGTGTATGTAACTTCATTTACACCTCAGAAAACTTTTTTGGGAAGCTCAAGGTGCAACCTTCTTTGGCCCTCTATCTTCCTTACACCTGGGACACAGGACAGCAGTCCTCAGACTTTGGGAATATGCGTGCACTAATCAGAAAAGTGCAAAACTATTAACGTAGAGTGCAGAGGTCCCAGAAGACAATGTTCAGCTGGCTCACCTTTTCTGCCTGTGTCTGCCATTGCCTTTGGATCCACTTCAGCACAGGCTTCTGCCGTGCCAGAGATGTCTGCCCAGCTCAGGTCACCCACATCTCTTGCACAGCTACTCTGTCTCCTCTGCAGTCCCTTACGGGAGCTTTCTTAGGGGTTTATTGCTTCTTACAGTTCCTGTGCTTTGGGCATGCCCTGGATCCTTGCTGGCTTCAGACTGAGCTTTAGGGAGCCTGAGAAAACAAAAGCAGATTCTCAGGGCAAACATGAAGCACTCGGTAGCAAACATCTGCTCTGAACAGCAGCAGCAATGACATTTAGCCTGTTCAGCAAGCTCTTCTCTGAGCTTAGTTGCTTTATACACCTACACCTCTGTCAATTAGCCCTCTATTATGCAGATTTCACCTCAGTTTACTTGGAAAATAAAACCAAATAACATATTTATTGGTACTAATGAGTAATGACTTGAGGTATTGCTTCTCTATTTGTGTGTAATGACTTAAATAACTTCAGCACATTTGCTGAGCTGTGGCTGGTATCTTTGCTTTTGATGTTTTCCTCCCTCTCTCCTTTTGCTGTGAGAAGGTTGAGGCTCGCAGTCAAAGCATTTCCAGTGCTCAGGTATGTGCCATGTTTCAAAATGACAAATAATGCATCTTAAAAGCATGTAGGTGGGCAAAGTAACATGTGCTTCCTGGATGAAACTCCTTCCTGAAAGCCTGCCTGTCCCATTTGACCCACCCAGTGAGCAACTCATAACTGCTGCTGTGGGAGGCCAAAGAGTTTCTTTTACTTCCTGTAAAGTGGAAGAATCCAGCTATCTCTCTTTCTTTCTCTTTTTCTCCAGTCCTTCTGTCTGTCTCTCTGTTTGAGTTGAAGAGCACCTCCCCAGCTCATTTCCTTTCTCCTTTACAATGTGGACCGAAAAGAGAGCAAGCACATGGGTGAAGAGCCCATGACAACTTTTCCCCACCCAGCCTTGGAAGGAGAGAGGAGATGAAGAATCTGCTCACAGTTGAGACTGAGAAGATAAAAATGCTACAGGGAGCTAATGGGAAGGAACAGATGTGGGGACTGTACTGATATGGGACCTGTACAGGGCAGGGAACTACTTAATCAGGTTTAATAACAGGAGTTCTATCTTTTTTTTAAAGCCCTACTAAGTGCTCAGTTGTAGCTGGAATCACTGTGGATTTGAGGAATGTGACCAGGAAATAATGCTTGTCAGGACAAAATCAAAGGATTAATTATTTTTCTTTTAATTAAACAAAATGTAAAGACGGTGTTTTGTACTTATGTCAAATCTGATGCTGGAATTATTTTATTGCTGATGAGGAAGGGTAACTTCAGGCTTTTTTCTTGGATATCACTATGTGACTCACTAACTGAGAATGTGTGTATTTATATGACTTAAGTGATTTACCTTTGATTGATTGGGCACTTCTAAGATTTAGCTGGACAGTGCTGGGCCGTATTGTCTAGATTGTGCTTTTGCCAAGAAAGGTTGGATCAGATGATCGTTGAGGTCCCTTCCAACCTGGTATTCTAGTATTCTGTGATTATATTGTCTGTTTTTCTTTTGTGCTGTATTTGACAACTATGCTTTTAGATTCCTTTTAGATCTAAAATTATATTTATATTTTAAGGGTAGATTCCAACTTTAAATTCTGTTGAGCAGATTTTAGATAAAGACCTTTGCTCTCTTAACAGGTGAAAATCTATATCATGAAGATGATGTTATTATTTAAACAGAATTCTAACCTCTAGACATTACATATTCATGTTAACCCCAACATTTCGGTAAGATCCGGTGTTGATCTATATCCTAATACTTTCTGTAGGTCATCTACTGTAATGCTACAGTGCAGTTATTAGAATCTCAGCCTGCTGCATTGGCCAGAGATACTGTCTGGAGGACATGTCTTACAGGACCCGGTAAACATCTTATGAAAGATAGTCAAGATGAGCAAATTAAAGCAGTCTGTTGCACTATTAATAGCATAGGTAAAGAACAATTAACAAGGACAACCATGGGAGAAGAAAATCTATTTGAGTAACGTGAAAGATGTGTGTAAAATTGGAGTTGCTCTGACTTCCTCCATTAGTAGACTCTTGTAAGAAAAAAGTAAATTTAAGGTAGAGAAAAATGGTGAGGCCTGTGATGAAATGTACCAGTTGGACTATTCTGACACTGGTATCTGACTATGTCACTGTGAAATACTGCTAGCAATTCCAAGTTTATGTGTATGGACAACTTTTATAAACTTTCTAAAACAAAACAGAAATAATCAGTTCTGTTGTTCTGATGATGTATTTTCTTTTACTAGCATACCACCTGGTGTGGCTTAATCTGTTTTTTTAGTGTATAACATTTTGAGAGGGAGAGGTGCATGCAAAGTGTATTTATTTAGAGTTCTATAATTTATTGTCTGAATTTCACAAAAAGTGATTTCTGTGTCACATATACAAAAAGTTATATATTCATTGAGGCTCAATGTTTAAAACTGAAAAAATAGCAAATCATTTAATTAAGAATCAGAAAACATATTGTTTAACAAAATGCTTTGTAAGTGCTGTAGGAAATGGAGAGTGGCCAAATTTCTGTAAATTTCTACATGGCCTGTAGTCTTTGTTTAGCCAAAATTCCTCTGATATTACTGGGAATTCTGACAAACCAGGACTGTGGGGAGAAATTCTGGCAAGTTTAAACTTAATAGAAGAGGCATATTTGCTAGATTGGCATCAACATTTAGTCCCAGAATACAAAACCAAAGATAGGAAAAGGATGTGCAATTAACCTGGTTACTCAAATTTTATATAAATTGAGGTATATTTTAGATACATGACTTAGAGGATGTGGGCAAATTTTTTGCTACTGTTATGACCAGTTTCAGTTCTGACTACATGCGTGGCTTGTAAAAGGATTATAGGTTTGCAGTTGGTCCTTCACCTTTCTATTTGCACTCTCACAGATAATGCTTTGAAAAAAAAGGTTAAGTAAGGACTGTAATGAACTACAGATTTATACTTTGTGAATTGTGCTTAGTGTCCATGCTTCCATTGAAAATAAATTTCCTGCTGGTGGGGGTTTCAGCTATGTCCTGATTTACTCACAGGGCAGCAAGATTTGGCAGAGTTTAGTAAGGGCTGTGAGGACAATGGGTACATGTTTCTATAATTCCACCCCCAATTCCTTTCATGAAGGCTTGGTGACTGCATAGTATGGGGAGAAGATTCTTTCACTGCTGTGACGTAGATAGATGCAAGTGTAATCATAATTGGCAAAAGCTGCTTTCTCTGGAAGATGATGACCATCTGAACAAAATGAAGTCTCAACGTAAAGCAGAGGCCATAATTTCTTTGTCCATTCACTGAAAGGGAATATATGATGTGGAGGTTACTTGCTCTTCGTATAGCTAAAAATGTTAAACAGGACTACTAACCTTTTTACGTTTTGAAGATTTAAAGGATTAATGACACTTGATTGTGCAAAGAGTACACATTTTATATGATACACTCTTTGCACTTGTAATCATTCCCTATTATTGGGGGTTCTGTGCAGTTAACTGATAAGAAATCAAAAAACAATCACTGATTCCAAAGTTAAAATATCCACGTATCCACTTGTGTTAAATTGATACAGCTTCATTGATGGTGTTAAATATGCTTTATCACCTGAAGGGCTGGCCTGGGAAGCATAAGAGATTTTTGGTAGTGGTTAAATAATTTACAGACCCAGAATTTTCCATGGTGAGTCAACCATTCAGAATATTCCTGCTAGTCCCATATAGCACTTTGGATCTTTGATATAGCTGAGATATATACCAAAAAAGGAAAAAAAAAAATTAAAAAAGGCAATTAGACCTTTTAGCAGGCAAAACACATCACACTTCCCTCAAGCTGACTGCTCAAACTGGCTGTTCCTCACAACACATTCAGTTGCAGAATCTGTCCGTACTCAGACACTGTCTCTCACTAAAAGATGCTCTTATACCTTGCCATCTGTCATGTGCTGCTTGTTCCCACGGTAAAAATGGCTCCCCCAGTTTAGTCAGATTTGACAGTTATTTCCATTGAGACTGGTGATGGAGTAAGCTTCAGAAATGTGTTCCTTTTCCCGCTTCTTCCTTCAGATTGATAGCATCTCACTTTCATGTGTAGTCCTAAGTGACTTTGGTGAGACTTCTAAAGGATGAAGATTGATGCACAGAAAAGGTTGTGCCTGAACCTTGTCATTAGGTAAAAGGGTAGAAAGGCTTTTCTTTAAACTTCATATATTCTATCAAGCTTTCTGTAGAGTCACTCACTTTCAGTAGAAAAACATACACTGGACACTGTTTTTATAAATTTTCAGAAATATATAGCAATGATGATGAAGGAAGAGTGAGCAAGAGGCCAAGAAATAAAGAACGGTCTGCGAAGATAATAAATAGCAGGGGTGTACTGTATGTGCACCAAATACACTTTCATGAGAAACAAGGAAATGACAATGTTGTCATATGCATATTTCACTTGGATCTGCCAGCTACAACACATAAATACAAAGCTGACAGCTCATACTTCTCTTTTCCCAATCAAATATGAATTTACAAATATTAATCCTGTATTTTTTTCTTGTAGAATAGCAAAAAGAGATATGTTAGCAGAAATTAGCAACTTCAGTGACTTCTGAAATATTTTTGACATGTTCCTTTGTCACTTTGATGCTAATTTTATGTTCAGTCTTTGTCTCATTTCCCAGATCATCAGAGTGTTTGCATTTGAGAGCTGAAATAGCGAAGTCTCTCAGCAAGCATCAGTGACACACAGATAATCTCTGGTTCCATGTGCACCAGCTGCAGCACATCTTGAGTGAACACCATGGATAGAAGAGACTTAGATGTGCCAAAGATGATGCCAGTGCATCTGTGCATAATCTGGTTCTTCATGACCTCAATTCATTCCACTAGCAATATCTGCTGATGTCTCCACAATTCCTATCAGATGCCTTGGCCATTTTAGTGAATGAGGATTCTTCACTGTAAAAACTTTCAGAATTAATAGGCAAGTTCAAAGGGTGTGCTCTCAGATATCGATTCACTAACTCTGTGAATAGCAAGATAAGAAGTGTCCAAATCCAACAGATGACTGTTTAACTGCCTCGTTCCTATGTAGGACATCTAAGTAAAATCATTAAGAGTGCATTCAAAGAACACCTGATAAAGCAGGAAGCCTGCTTTGTATCTGTTGTAATTATAGCATATCCATAGTACAGTGGGTACACTGCATGTATCCTGCTGTCATGCACGCGTGACTTTAAATGCATTGTAATAATTTATGCTAGCCGAGGAACTGGGTTGGTGTGGTATGAAAAATAAGCTCCCTGGTGATTTAAAAATATGGGCCCAAGTCTTGCTGGATGGAGCCTCTGTTAATGATCTGAAAAATATCTGCAAATCTGAAGCAAATATATGAAGCCTGCAGGCTTTTCACAATAATTTTGGGAGTATGTTTTCAGAAGCCTTGCTGAAGACACTTACAGACTGTGCATGTGTCTCTGTGCTTTCCATACAGATGAGGTTGTCAATATTGTGCTTGACCTTACTGTGCAGCTCCTTTTAGCACACGCTAGTCAAACGAGACATCAGGAAATCCATTTTCTAAGATGGAGCCTTCTGTCATTGAATTATTTTATATGAAGTTACAGTTATTCTTTGTGACTGTACAGTTATCCCAGTGGAGGGAAATGCATTGAATGTTCAGAAAGGAACATTATGGTTTCACAGAAAAGCACTAGCCATTAGGAATAATAGTCTTCTAGGTTTTCTCATGCGTATCTAGGAATTTACATGTAGGTGTCTTTCTGAAGAAGCTCATCTGTGCTCTGTAAGCTCCCTGCCTGGCGCAGGAGCACAGCAAGCCTTCTGTGAACTATGATTTCCAAGTATGGATACTCTAAGAAATGGAGAGAATGCTGCGATGTGTGTCTTTTCTCTGTCAAATCAGGAGAGATTCAGATCTAATTAAAGCCTTCATACTTGCTTCCCTTAGCTTGCAGTTTATCACAAACCCTCAAAATTTCTATCAGTGATTTGCTATCATAAGTGTAACAGAAAGTAAATTGTAGCTCAAACATGTGGTGCTTCAGCTGTTGTATTTTGGTGTAACCCTGTAGGAACTCTGTGAAATCTTACTAGTTTACAGCAACTGATGATTTTATGGTGGTAGTCACTGCAATATGTAGTTACATGATTGCATGATTTTATAATTTTTTCAAGAAGGCATTTCTAGTAGCATCACAAATTGTTCAGAGAAACCTGCCAGGCTCTCAGTGCATCTGAAAAAATACTTAGAAATATTCATGTTCACATTTTTATGTTAATTCAGGCATGCAACGCTTGACTTTTTTGTGTGATTAACTGTTGTTAAGACTTTGTACTGTCACAGAATCAAGTGCTTAGTATACTTTCTTTGACTCAAGAGGAGGATTGCTCCTATTAGAAGGCAATGTGAATAAATAGTAGAGACAAGATTAATGCATTACCATAATCTGCAGTTATTAACAAACATAAAAAAGCAACAGAGAATTAAAGCGTGAGTTTTTTTTTTAATAGCAGAGGCAGTAAAATTTTCTCAATGCCTTTTTGGATGGTATATAGGTTACTCTCCTTTTGTGGAAATCCTGTTGTTAATGCTTATTTTTGTCTGTATTCCACTGCCATTGCTGAAAAGTGACCTCTTTGCTATTTGGAACAACTGTCCAGTATTACCCCGTGCCAGGGATTCCTTAAGAAGAGAAAAGAGAGACATTCTCCTTCCAGAAGACGCCTGTACTCACGGGCAGTCACAGTAGGCAAACTCTGTGATGGGAGACTACATAGTGATGAGAAAGATTGTGCAGCTGGAACACTTAATTTCAGATTTTGTGGGCTGACAACTTTCTGGCAGTTGTAGGCAAAGCTGTCTCATATCAATAAAGTTCCTAAAGTAGTTCCAGATCTGTGAGAGACAAAAATAATATGCAGTAATCTTTCTGTGTCTTTCTCTGTGGCTGTGCCTTTTGACATTTGTGATCAGTTACTTCTGGAAGAAAAATCTTCTTATGAGTTAATATTTTATCTGCTTGAGAACCGTAACAAGTTACCTCAACAGCTAATTTTGTCAGAGCTATCACTAGTACTCATTCTGGGGTTTTATTTAGTTTTTAAATCAGAGCCTACGTAGGGATCCATTTGGCTAACCCAAGAGGGATTGCTTTCCCTTTGAGAAATTGATAAAAATTCGTGCTAAATTCTGTTCACTGTTTCTAATGTGGAAGCCTCTGAAAATCAAAGCTCCTTTCTTTGCTTTATTTTTATTCCAGAGCCTTTTCTTTGAGATATTCAAGTTAATAATTACATGATCTTAGTTGTTTTCTACTATTGCAGGCTACTAAGAATAATTTTACAGTTTAAGAGCTATTAATTTGTTTTCCTTTTTGTCTGCATGGTATCATTCTTTATCATTTTATGTCCTGGAAAAGCATCTAAGAAAGTACTATGAGGTATTTTAGTGACGTAAGTGACAGTTTTGGCCTTATGTCTCATCTGAAAGACAGCATCTCCTGCAGCACAGACATATCTCATTCTGCCAAGGCCCAATGTAGAACATAATGCGTGAAAAAGACTCAAAATGAGGGGAATGGATCTCTTTCTTGCTTAAAATGCTATGAATTTTATTCCTTTAGGGTAAATGACTATATTTTATAATTCCTGTTCTAGGGATAATAAATAATTTTAAGCCACTGAAGTGACAGGACAGTGCATCTATGTGAAAAGTGAATCGTTTAGGGAATAAAAATGAGCAAGATCACTTTGAATTAAGTGCATGAGCTGACAGCCTGAGTTATTGTTTCGATATTCAGACAGAAGAGTGCAAGAGCTTCCTTTGTGCTACTTGTATGGCCAGAGATGCAAGAAAATGGGATCTCAAGCTTTAAAACTCTTAGGATCTGGCTCCAAAGCAGAGACGGTAGAAACTCTGGTGTCCAGCTCTCACCTTCTGGGCTGTCAGTGGTGTCTTCCGGTGCCAGAGACCTAGAAGTTGTAGGGTCTAAGGGCAGCTCTGGAACATAGGAGACATGGTGCAGAGATCAGGAGGACCTCTGCAGTCAGCCCACCCAGAGATCCTGCTGGCTGTGGGATCTCTGGCTCCAGCTTAGATGTGTGAGGAAGGTTTGTACACACCTCGCAATCGTATTCGTTCCTGACCAGTAAAATTGGTATTCTGTTAGGGCTAATGGTGCTAAGAGTATTTATTTGTTTGAATAGATGCAGCAGCTGGAAGCTTGCAGAGGTGGTTGTTTCGTTTTGGTGGGGGAAATAGGGCTTTTAAAATATATATAAATTAGATTTTGATCTAATTTGGTAGTAGAGTTTAAATTTAAACTTTTCTTTTTGAAAAGCTCTTTGGAATGTCACTTTTTACAATGACATAAATTCTAATTAAAGAGAGCCTTGCTATGTCTTACAATGTCTGGTGAGGTCGCAAAGGGAGAGTGGCTGCGGGTTATTGATTTTGGGGCCTAAAAACATTCAGTAACTATTATCTGTAGTTAACAGATCCACAGGACTCCTGCTGATTAATTTCCTTATCTGAAAGCCATTCCTTTTCATACTGTAAATGAAGTCTAATGCTCCCTGAAGGGGTCTATAGTTTATAGATTTTATAAGTGAATGAGAAAATGAATGCATTATTTTCTTGCCTTTTTGTGGTGCTGTTAAGTTATTCACAGAATGTTCCATTTTAATACAATTTATGCTTTTACCACCATTTTAACATTTCACTGCAGAATCAAAAAAATGAGCCTTTTATCATTCATGTTGAAAAAAAAGCTTAAGCCTTAATCCACTCAGATTCAGTAACTATTCTTTGATCTTAAAGGATGGCACTCATAAACTATAGAAAGGCAAGGGCTAAAACATTCATTATGGTGTAAATGTTACAGTGCATCTCATATTTATTGAAGGCACCATCATTATGCAGACCCATTACAGTGGGTATTCGTGGCACTGTATCAAGCAGTATCTCTGAATTTTATATCAACTGTATGAGCCCGAATGAAGTACCTGTATCTTTTCATTACAATCCACTTTTCCTCCTATTTAAATCAGCTCCCTGTGGAACACTGTGCTGTTGGATAAATATATACAGCTGCAGCAAAGGAATTAGTGACGGCTATAAGCATGGAAATAAGACTGTGTAGGGTCTTGTTAGGTTATCGTTAAAGTGTACATGTTGCTTTTTTCATAAAGGGAAGGGAATATGTGCTCTTTAAGGTAGTGCCTTTACTGAGACAACCTTGCAACACGCTCAAAACCTCCAGAAACCTGGTCCAGCAAGGGAAGGTCCCAGATAAGAGTTCTGCCTCTTCCACCTGAACTTGCACCGTGCACTCTGCCCAAGTGTTTCATTTCAAGGAAATGAAACTCTCTCTCATGCAGTTTATTAAGCCATGCATCATATTGAATTGCCTGATTCATTCAGAACTCTCTCATACACATTTTCTATATATAAGAAAAATAATATTAATTAAAATATAAGATATAACAAAGCTTAAACTATTAGATATAAATCCACCGTTACATAGCAGTGTGTCCACGTTTTTTATGGTATAAATACTTTCATATTTCAGAGCAAAAATGGTTAATAACGGAGAGAAAATTTAGGGAACTTTCTTTAGTGATTAAGTGTTCCTTAATTGTCCAATATATGAATTCTGGTTCTGACCATAGTTGAAAGCAAACTAGGTGCTGTTATGTTGATCTGGCTTGCACTTTTAGAGTTGGTCAGATTTCTGAAATGACAATACGTTGAATTTTTAAACTTTCAGTTGTCTTTGTAGCTGGTAAATTAAAAATTCAAACAAAAATGGTAGATTTTTTGTCATTCCATCTTGGACCGTATGTTTGATTTGCTGTCAGTTATATGTTGCTTGCATTTTAGCTATATTATTAAAATACTGGATATTTTCTAAATTAAAACTGTTAATTCTTTCCGGACCTTTTAAAAAAATTTCTCATTTTAAAATCTTAATTTTCCTCAGAGGTATTTGTTTACACTGTGTAGTATAATTGCATTGATATGTAAGGATTTATAGAATCATAGAATTGTCTAGATTGGAAGGGACCTTTCAGATCATCAAGTTCAACCATCAGCCTAACAATGCCAAATCCACCATGAAACCATTTCCCCTAGCACCGCTTCTACCCGTCTCTTAAGTACCTCCAGGGGTGGGGACTCAACCATCTCCCTGGGCAGCCTGTTCCAATGTTTGATAACCCTTTTGGTGAAGAAATTTTTCCTAATATGCAATCTAAACCTCCCCTGGCACAACTTGAGGCATTTTCTCTTGTCCTATTGCTTGTTATTTGGGAGAAGAGACCAACCTCCACCTCTCTCCAACCTCCTTTCAGGTAGTTGTAGAGGGCGACAAGGTCTCCCCTCAGCCTCCAGGCAAAACAACCCCAGTTCCCTCAGCTGCTCCTCACAAGACTTGTATTCTAGACTCTTCACCAGCCTCTTTGCCTTCCTCTGGACTCGCTCCACAATCTAAATGTCTTTTTTGTAGTGAGGGGCCCAAAACTGAACACAGTATTCGAGGTGTGTTATGAAAATAACTAGAATAAATTCAAATATATGAATCTCAAAAGAAGGTCATAGTGACAGTAGCTAAAATATATTTAAGCACACTTTAAAAATTTGCCAAATTGGGATTTTCACAGAGATGTAAACAGTTTTTGCTACAGGACTGGAGCTGTTGGTAGCTGTTCCAAATGTTACTAGAAAGAAAGAAAACCTTAAACCTTTACTCCCTACATTTGGGAAAGAGCCTAAATAACTTCAAAGAATGATAAAATTGCTCTCCAAAATGCACTGTAATACTCTGTTCTTAGCAGTGAAATGGATTGCAAACAAGTATGTTGTAAGGTCACATATGAGCACTGAATTTATTCCTAATTATTGACCTTATGTTTGGGGAGAGAGGGCGAGTCAGAAATCACCTGTCCTGCCCGCTCTGTCCCAAATGGCCAGCTGATCTGAACTCACAGAGTGGTAATAGTTCAAAAGATTAAGATTACGGCACATAAGACCAGGAAAACTAAATATTTGCTCAAGCTTATTTTATGCAGGAGCCAGATGAAGAATTTGTGAATGTTCATTTAGAAATGAAACATTGCTGTTCTCCTAAATGGCGCCCTGCAAAAATGGGCCTTTGCTCTCATCTCAGAGAATTGCTTGTTTTGGAGAAGCTAGTCCAACTCCTGAATGTTAAACTGTAAAAAAAAAAAAAAAAGCAGTTGTTATATCACCGTGTATCTAAACTATCAGGTCTTCTATTACCTGTTTGATGGTCCTGTTTAATTTCTCTGTCGTTTTATGAATTACAAAGAGAGAGAAGTTTGCTTTTGCTACAGGTGGTGTTTTGCTGCTGCAAGCCTGCTGTCTAAACCCTGATGTGAATTGCAGGCTTAGATGTATTACGACCTGTCCCTCTCTCCTCAGAGGTGTCCTCGAAGGCACGGCAAGGAGCAAAGCATTTCCCTCCTGCGCCCTAGCCTGGGAACAGTCCTCAGAGCACTCCAGGCCGTCTGGCTTAATAGGCTGAAAACAACAACCAACCTCCCTCAGCCCAGGCACGTTCAGTCGTGCAACGCATCGCAGCGTGCGTACGTGCCTTTGCACACCCGCGGGCACGAGCGCCCTCCACGTAGGGCATAGGGAGGGAAGGAGAATGGGGAATCTGCTGCTGTAGGAGGAGGTAACCGCAGTTGTCATCCACAAGGAGGGGCTGAGCAGGGCTCTGGGCAGCACAGGGCTGCGGTGAGAGCCAGTTAATGAAGCGTGACAGGTAAGGGAGGAACGAAATCACAGCCCTCGGCAGGCAGACCATTTAAAATGGTAATACAGTCAGCCCTCATCTCATCTCGGTGCTGACACTCCTCAGCGTTTGCCTGTGCCACTCATTCTGCACAGATTGTCAGGTAGACATCAAAACAAGCATGGCAGGCAAATAAATACAGGAATCTGAGCAAATACTCTCTCTCCTGCAGGAATTGTAGACAAGCATGACTGACAGGAGCTCACTGCTACTGATGATCGTGTTTTTATTCTGTGACTACACTCTGTGGGTTATTTCTTGTCATGCCCTGCATTTCAGATTACTTATATAGGTCTCTGGTAAGCTCCCCAAGTCATATCAGCGTTTACGAATATAATTTTAACTCACTGGGTTGCATCAGATAGCTCTCTGAATGATTTCTCTGAAGCAATTTCGGGGATAAATCTTTGTGGTTTAATGATGAAAGTGTATTAGCTAGGATTTAATAGATCAGCTATTAATAGATCAGATAGTTTGAATTGCTGCTTTCATATTTTTTCTGCTTAAACTGACTGTATCTACAATTAGATGGAAAAACAATCACATGAGTATTTTCTTTTACATTTCAGGTTTTTATGCTCAAATAAAGGCAAAGTCCATTGTGTCTTCATGTAACTGTTATTAATAGAAGTGATGCCTCATGGCCTGACAACAATCTGTTGCATAGACACTATTTTCTCAGAATTAAGGCCTGAGATATTTCTTTGTGGTAGGCATAAAAATTACATCCATGATAGTTAGAGAGAAAACTTTTTTTCCTAAATCTGGAGTTATATATGCGAGTGTCAGTATCCTACATCTCTGTTGCAGGGAAAATCACACAGATTACCTTCATCTTGACAGAGCTTTACTGACTTTGCTAGGCTTCAGATCAGGCTCATTATTATTCTAGGTCTTATTTAGAAATTGAGAATACTAGTAGTTGTCTACAAAAGTAGGTATACGAAAGAAAAATTAGTTCTTGTTGATAATGCAGTTTGGGATTATTGCACTGAACAATTCAATGCTGCAGCTGAAAATATTCTTGTTGGTTCTGATTTCCTCTGCTCATATACCTTTTCCTTTGCATGTGGACCTGTCCATGTTTATCTTAGCTTTCTTAATTCAGAGTTTTTTGTTTTCTGAAATATTCAGAATGTATAATTTTAGCAGCTCTTTTGTTCTTCTGGCCAGTTCCATGTTGCTGGTGTTGAAATGGAAACTTGTGATAAATTCACCTGCTGGGTGGCATTACTGACACTGGTGAGAAATGGAGGAAAAGGCACACATTTTCAGTGCTCTAACTGTCCAGCTGATTAGGGCTTTTATCTGAGTTTTATCACAAGCAACTGTGCAGTGAAGGCATGGTGATTGTGTCATCCAAAAGTAGTCGTAGTGTGGTACAAATTTTTTTTCAGGGAATGTAGGTTTCTGACTTTCCCAGCACTTTGGGTTGCTTTAGGAGTTAAGGTAAACTTTAAAGAATTTGATTATGTGCCTGAGCTGTGTGCAGACCGTCTATTTCCTGGACTTCCTGGCATTTCTGCAGTTCTTACTGTGGCTCAGCTGGAAAAGAGCAGTAAACCAAGTGTCCTTTCTACTGTTTGAGGTTTTGGTTTGGGGTTCTTTTGATTAATTCTGCCCCGAAATTATTAATATGCAAAATCTGGAAATTATGATTGGATGTAGTACATTTTGCAATGCCCGTATATTCTACTCAAACAAAGCCTATTTAAAACAGCCTTTCATGAAATGGCCATGATACAGAATGTCACACATATGTACTTGGCATTTTTGGAGGCAAGAATATATTTATATAGTTATCGACATACAGACTTCAGTCATTTTGTTATTGGTATACAGTGTGCGCATTTTCTGTTTTAGTGTCTGAATACATATAGAATCATAGATATCCTGTGCTATCTCCTTGAACTTAATAGAAGTCTGTGTCTTTTTCAGTAAATTTGTCTGTGGAAAAATATCCAAATGTATTCCTTTATTAAATTAACAAATCTCACTGCTAGGCTCATCCAGCTTGCACTCAGAGGAAACGTCTCTGATTCTGTGAATGCTTCCTACTGAATTACATGGAATGTTTTCAATATTGTGTGGAAGTGACACTTGAGAGTTAGATGGAAGTGCTAATAATTTGTGAAAGATTTTTTTTTTGGTATCTATGATCAGATGTCAGTAAAGATAATTTGCTGTATTTAATGCTGTTTAAAAAAAAAACCACAAAAAACCAACCTACACTATTCTCCCACTGCCAAGACTTTTCATTACTCCCAGAGACCTTTTAACTGAGAGAAATATGAATGGTTTTACTTTTTCTCTGTTTGCAGAAAGAAGCAGTAAGATAATCATATTGTTTCAGGCTGATAGGACTAGATATGAATTTGCATTTCAGCAATTTCATACTTAAACACTTATTCTATACAACATTTATTCAGCCCTTATTTTTGAGGAAGAAACTAGGTAAATGATACTAAGGTGATTTACATGTTTGACGAAAGTCCCTCAGTTTGTGAAAAAAAAAGCTATCTCTCCTTTTAGTGGAAATGGCATTTTTGCGAATGAAAACTAATATCTTTCAAAATTTGTGCCATAAGACTTTACTCCACACAGCATGCATTTACGCTGTCTGAAGCAAATTAATGGCAAAGAAGAAAGTATGTTATAGCTGTTTTGTTAACTGTGATTTTGATAGGGATTTTTCAGCTTTGCTTTCTTACTCTTCACAAGCTGATGGAATTTCTAGTCTGAGGACTTTTTAATTGGTACTGGCAGTTATTTAGTATGCTTTGAATCCCTCTCAAAGAAAAAAAAATATTTTTTTAAATTCTTGCATTTGATTTCATAATCTACGAGTCATTTCATTATCTTTTATGAGGTCGTAGACATTTGCACCTTTCCTTTCCTGTGGTTTGATGTAGAAAGAAGTCTACCAGACATTTTATATATTGTGCAAGCTCTCTAGCATGTTCATTGAGATAAATACAACACTTGCAGATTGACACAGCATTTGGTTACCGTGTCACATAGCTAAACTGTTAAAGGAGTTTGGAATCTTGCAGATTTTGCATCTTTGAAGTTGTTAATTGAAGTTCAATTATGTGTTCTTGTTCTTTTCAGCTCTTTTGAGTTACTTTATCAATTTTTTATATCATTATAGACAGTTTGGCAATAGTCAACATGTTATACACACAGTGTGATTTTTTCTGTAACCAAAATCACTAAATCCTTGCTACAAATCATTTGCCTTTTAAAAATTTTGCAGCCATTCTATTCCAACCTTACACTCATCACCCAAAGAAACCTGTAATGCTGCCTCATGACCCCTCAGCTTTGAAATTCTAGAAAGAGCTTTTTGTTGCACTGTTTATTTATCCACTGTTAATTTTTTTGTCATTAGAGGCTTTGAATTTATTAGCCACTTAACATAAAGGAAACACCTAAGTAAACAACTTCCAAATATAGCAGTTCATTAGGGTGACATTTTTAAGGGTACCTTTCACTTCTTGAAGCAAAGACTGGTGTACAGCTATTGCACTTGTTCCCTATGTGTCTCCTGGTTCCAGATCAGGACATTGTGTAAGGGGAGGCAGGGTATTTTGGCAAGGCTCGTCTCAGGCTTACAGGTGTGGCTCTAACTTATGCTAGTAATACTTTTTCATTCCTTCTGCCTGTATCCTTCACCACTCATCTCACCCTTCCTCAGCTCTGCGCTTCTTTCCTCCCACCCTCCCCACTTAGTCCGTCTCACCCAAATAAGACACAGCCTTTCTGTCCCCGTTTCCTGTTCTCCTCTGTTCCTCAATTGTATTTTCTGCTTCTCCCTCCCATTTCCAAACTTTCACCTTTCAAGGAAGTAAATGTAATTTAGGCTTCATGAGTGATGAATCTGATGTTTTCTACTAATTGCTCATTCTCTCCCATCTTCACCCAGATGACAGGTGGTAGGTGAGGCAGCATTGGTTTTGGAATACTTCTTTGTTTGAATAGGGGCCTGGGTTTTTAATGTATGCATTTCTGAAAGCACATGTTCCCGAAGGCAAGGCTCTAGAAGAATGTCTTCCTTTTGAAAGATGGAGGATGGCAAGATTAGAGGCAGTTCTTGGTGTTTGTAGGAGTTCACTCCTTTGCCTCAGGCTGACTCAAAGTAAGTCACGCACAGGAAGGATGTTTTCCTGCAGTTAAGATGTGCCATTGTGCTTCAGGAATGGAGCTGTCAGCCATAGTCCTTATGCTTTAGACAAACATGTCAAAAAATATGTTTTAGCTGCCCACTTCTTCCAAAGGAGAGGAAAATGAAGTCAGTGTTAAGAAGTCTAGACCCTTGAAGCCCATAATCAACTGGGACACTGACAGGGGTCAAAATGTTACTAAGATCCCAAGCTAGTTCCCATTGCCAGTCTGACTTTTGACTTCAATATGGGCTGAATGAGTTCCTTACAAAATAAAGAAGCTTTGCAGCTGATGGATAAGCTCTATGGAAAGCAGAAAAGATTACTGTAATATTTTAAAAGAAGTGTTTTGTATCTGCCCTCAAAAGTTGTAATTAACCTGTGTGAGGCCAGAGCTATGTATTATGAAAGAGTGAAAAGTATCTGTGCTGTTTGCAGAAGAGGCAACTCATGTATTTTACAGGCAGTCTGGCAATTTAAAGTATAGACTTTTAAGGCTTTCATTTTAAATTACAGTGGCATGATCTGTAACTGCAATATACTGCTGTAAACCATGTTTACAGTACTCTGTATTACCTCTGCGGCTGCTTGTTCCTCAGTGGGATCTGAAAGAATAATTCAGACAAATTTCATTTGTTGTTGCTTCACACTTCTTTGCCACAATTATATGCTTAGCTAACAGGTTAACAAGGATGCCCCGCTCACTTTCTTTTTATATGAAAAGATTTAACAAGACCTACAAAGTACCTTCCAAACCTTACAGTACTCCGTAGATCTTGTGGTACTGATAATGTTCCTTTTCTCTTATCAGTCTTTTTTCTCTGTTGCTCTCCTACTTTATTGTCTCACTCATCTTTTTTATAACACCTGACAGGATGCTGCCTTCAATCCACTCCCTCCAGCAATCATATTATGTGGGTTTGATTTTGTGTTATGTATATAATAATATATTAAACAAGAATCTTAGCAGAAATAAATCATTTTAACTTCACTGGTGCTGAATAACTCCAGCAAAATGTGTGTAAAAGTTGAAATTACTTCCTACTATCTACAGATGGAAATGTTTAAATTACGGCACTCTAGTTTATAGGGTATCTAAAGAAGATATAAAGGGAAGGTTGGTGTAACAGTAATGCAGAAAACTCAATAGGTATTTCCCCTCTGTTTTTTTTAAAAAATACTCTTTTGAAAACGTGTTTTCTATACAATTTTAAATGTAAGAAAGTTAGAGGATGTCATCCGTGCTTCTGTACAGTTCTGAAGAATAACGAAATACATAAGATCTTCTGGTGGTGGCAAGTTATCCTGTTGATTAGATATTCTTAATAGAAATCAAGATACAATATAATGTGCAAGAAGAACAGACTTTACTTTTTTATATGATTATTTATCCTTCTGCTTTTGAAATAAGCTTTCTGAAATTCCAAACTGTATTCATAAATTCTGCATAAATGTAATGCCAAAATGTGTAGTCCTTCATCTCTTATGTGTCTCAGGAGTGCAAGAGCGCTACTAGAGCCAGACAGGTAACTCTTCATATGACATAGGGAGGTTTTTTTTTAAACTAATGAACATTCCAGAAAACAGGGTTTTCTCTGGTTTCTACTTATTCATGTTAATGCAGATGAGTTATGTTTTGTTTTTGAGTCACAGCAACAGCACAAAACCCAAGAATAATCTAAATTTGTGTGACCTCTGTAGTGATTTTTTTTTGTCATTTTTTTAAAATTGTTAAAGATTCTGGTTTGTTTAAATGTTAGAAGATTCTGTTTACAAGTTTCAGTCATCCAGTCAGGGATGAAAATCCATGTGACTTAAAAGGGCTGCCTGCACACCATAATAAACAAGCATCAAATATCAAGAATGAACAGTAAACTCAGAGAGCATAACTAACTCTTTGAGTAAACTAGAAAGTGAATATTTGCATATAATGAATGCATTCAGAGATAGCATATGTATTAAAAAAAAAAAAGGGGTGTTGTATCACGGAATCACGGAATTGTTGGGGTTGGAAAGGACCTTCTAGATCTAGTCCAACTCCCCTGCCAAAGCAGGATTGCCTAGAGCACATTACTCAGGACGGCATCCAGGCCGGTCTTGAAAATCTCCAGAGAAGGGGACTCCACAACCTCCCTGGGCAGCCTGTTCCAGGGCTCTGTCACCCTCACCGTAAAGAAATTCTTCCTCATATTTGAATGGAACTTCCTATGTTCCAGCTTGTGTCCATTGCCCCTCATCCTGTCACTGGGAGCCACTGAAAAGAGTCTGGCTCCATCCTCCCTCAAACCACCTTTTAGATGCTTATAAGCATTAATAAGGTCTCCCCTCAGCCTTCTCTTCTCCAGGCTAAAGAGTCCCAGCTCTCAGCCTTTCCTCATAACGGAGATGCTCCAATCCCTTAATCATCTTTGTTGCCCTACGTTGGACTCTTTCCAGTACTTCCCTGTCTCTCTTGTAGCTTTTTGCATAATCGTTTCCATAGTTTCAGTGATTACTTTGCACACCACCTCAAATTCTATATTCACTGAGAACAAAACCTAAATTATAAGCTTGTACTTTGAATTTTCCATGTATACCAAATGCTTTAAAAAGAATTTCTGATACTACAGTGCAGTAACAGCTTTGTCCCTGTTCACGATTTTTTCTAATCTTGATATTTTTTTCTTTAAGTAAATCTGTCTAAATGTCACTGATGTGTCATAGGCCACTTAACGTTAACACCAAAGGTCAAGAAACTAGCTTTAGACTCTGGTGCAACAATCTCCATGGTACATCCTTCCACGGTTCTGCTTTACCAAGCATCCAGTCATTCCAGCAGTTGCTTCCTTTCCATGTACATAGGACTCATTTCTTTGGAAAAAAAGAACGGGAGGTTGTAGTGGTGATGGTTGTGGAGGTGGGAGGTGCATGGGCTGGTCTCCCTCCGCTTGGGGAATCGGGAAGATGGGAAGAACTATAAGGTCACCATCAACCCTGAATTTATGTCTCAGCAATCAGGCATATCAACTCAGTTTGGATAGTTCTTCTGCCTTTCTGCCTGTGCTCCACCCCAGGGGTCTATTGACCTCCTTTTTACTCCAGCCTTTTACCCTAGAAAAGGAAGAAACTACTGCAGTAAGTTTTTTTTCATTGTACATTAAAAAAATCTCAGATATCTTTTGTGACCCTAACTTGACCTAAAGATTCAAAAATTCAGCCTCCTACATCTTACTCTTAGTTTCTCTGAGGACCTGTTTTATTACATACACATGAAGACAGTAGGGGGATTAATTAAATAATTTTAAATAGAAAGAGAAGGATTTATTTCAAAGTATGACATTACTTTGTTTAATTTTGCAAAATGAAGAGTTCAAAAATGTGCATGGCTTCAAAAATATCTTTTCTTTTTATTGGCAGTGGCTGTTATGCAAGTATGAGGCATGACAAATCCCACACAATGGAAATGCTGATGACATGTTGTACATGGGGTGTGATCAACTGAAAGAAAAGACCAAGGCCATCTCAGAGCTGTCAGCTGTTACCTTTGAGGATTTTTATCTTCCAAAATAAAGTGGAAGTACTGGAATACTGTGAAGAAGGAAATACAGAGGTGGAAGGGAGAGCCAAGGTAAGAAATTTTAGATCAAACCACTCAGCTTCAATCTCTAAAAATAAACAGAGTATTTGCAAGCACCTGGAGGGTTCCAAAGAAATCAGTATCAGGCAACATGGATTTGCCAAAAACCAGCTAATTTCCTTTTGACAGATTCACAGGCCTTGTTATGTTACAAAGCCATAGAAGTCATTCATCTTTAATGTAGTAAGAGATAATAGTCTTTTTTGACATCTTCATAAATAAGCTGGGGTAACATAACTTAGATGAAACTATTATAAGGTAAACTGTAATCAAAGGGATCTTATCAGTGATTTACTGTCCAAAAAAAATAATCTAGTGCATTGTGGGAGGGTCATTTTAGGACCATAAGAAAGACATAAATAATGAAATAAAGAGGATGCTTTTTAAGGGTACAAACACATTAGAGGACAGGGCTTGAATTTGAAATAGTCTTGGAAAATCGTAAGAAAAATAGTTTTTTGATACTGGATTAATGTAATATGGTTAAGTGCAATCTTACTTTTAAGCAATGTTAATCAACTGCGTAAGTTCTTCTTGGAGTGGTAAGTTTTGTGGGAAGGGACATAGAGTTTCTAGCTAGTCTGACTTGTAAATCAACAGCATCGTGCCATTGCAATAACTAACAGGTACAACCAAAGGGATGTCTGTGACACAAAAAGCTGTTTTCTTTACCCTGTTTAGTGAGATATCAGTGAGAGTGGAGCATCCAGTTTGAGGCAGCACATCACAGAGTGTGTGTGTGGGAGAGCAGAGAGAATAAACAGTGTGCAAATGGTGTGCAAAGAGTGAAAGAGATTGAGTAATTTAACCAAGAAAAAAAACAAAGGAGCATGAGGAAACACAAGGGGAGAGTTTTGAGCATGCTAATGACAGTTGCAAAACATGAGGAGGAACAAAACAAACTAGGTGGCCTCTTGAGGGCCCCCTTAGCTCTATTTGTCATGATTCTGGACAAGCATGTCTGCAGGAGACCTTTGCTCATTGCAGTTTTGAGTACAAGTAGAATTATATGGTTTTGTTTTTAATAACGTGCGTATGCTTATCCTTATGCTTTGTGGGTTACTCTTTTAAAGTTTTGGGAGTTTAATTTTTGTATTAAGGACCAGTTTTCAAAACGCTGGTAGTTTCATCAAAAAGTAAGTGATATTTCCAACTGATTTCCCATTAACCTGGTAGTGTGGAAAAAGCTCATTTTAAAGTGCTTGAAGAAGAGTGAAATATATTACTATTTATTTTATGTTCTTAATGAAGACCCATTGCAGAACTATTGAATCATGTTCAGTTACAAAGTGAATAAATTATTTTATACATTAATATTACTTGTATGTTATAGTGCTGCTGTTTTACAAAACAGCTGGTTTCAAAGGATGCTTAACTTTCTCAATATGAAAGCTTTTGATATTTTCTTTCTGCCACTGTTCATTTGGTTGGTGAAGCATAGACAGGCCATCTGACAGGCTGATGATGATATGTAGCAGGGGAAACACCTCAAAAAATGTGTACCTCCTATGGTAGATCAGCTCTATTTCTTTTTTGGACTGAGAATAATGGGTCTCTGCAGACTTGCCCAACCTTTCAGCTAGAGGCTGAGGATCTATGTTAGCGATTTCATTGATACTCGATATCAAGTAATTAAAAAAAAGTCTATGTCTGAATAAAGCCAAAAATTTATACATACTCTTATGAGTAATAACAAGCTCAATGTCAGCTCTGATTCCAGTGTGGATGCTCCAGTTACTTCACAATTCCATTACAACAGGGAAACTAATCAATTTATATCTGCTTTCTAATGTAATGTTACTGCAACCCCATCTTTTACAAACATTTGGAAAGACATTATGTCGTCTCTCATAAATACCAGTAACAAGTGGTGAAAACAGACTTTAAATAGTATAAGAGGATCTTCTGCGTATAGAATTATACCACCTTGGCTTTCAGTAATGGACAGTTTTTCTTTCATCACCCACAGTGTCCACAGGACTTATAGAAATGACATTTTTTCTGAGTGGTTCTCTGAGAAAGGAGACTCATGGCCACGGCCTGTTCCATGTCACTGCTACTGCTGCTGCCACCATTGCTGATTTGGTGGAGGATCTGAATACTAGTGGCAGTAGAGTGAGTTCAAGTAAGGTGCTAGGTGAAAGAGCTGAAAAACTGTGGAAACTTGGTACAAAGAAGTTTTTAGCAGATAATTATGTTCCAGTGATTATCTATAACATTGTATTATTTTGCTTGAATTTTCATCTCAAAAAGCAATATGAAATATACGCATACCTTCAAACAATTATGATTTTCCTGCTAATCCCATTTCTAGCATGTGTTAAAGCAGTCTGATGGCTGCAGTAAATTAAGCTATTTGCGTCCAACCTTGTCATTAGAGAATAATGAGGCTTAATGGGTTAAGCGTGTGTATTAAATATCTGGAAAGTACATTAACTGGAGTGATGACAGAGTTGGTAATGGATAGCTGCTAACAGTTAGGATTAGGGAAGACCATGAAGGATGGTCTTCAAGGGGGACAGAAGCAGAAAAATTTACAAGTGGTAGATGGATTTTTATGGTGAAGTGCATTGTAAAAAGTGGTAGGAATTACTTAAAAAATCTGCTGGGCTCAACATTGAATGTAACAACTCAGGAAAAAAAATGGCGAGTCAGTAGGGATAAAAAACTGTAAACTTCTATTCCTTTGAGTTACAATTAGAAGGGAAGTTAAATATCATGATGTTTAAGTCGTACAATAGTATGATATTACAGCTTCATGTGAATTGTTGGCACATTCTTATCCTTCAGTGAAATTATGTGTGTGCACAAGGGCATCACAGTTTGGCAATGAAATCCCGAGGGGATTTGTTGAGACAGCGTTCTGTTTTGGAGTCAGGCTTTGAAGGAAGGACAGAGAAAGCAAGCAACATGATAGAGTGAGTAAAATAATGTATGGTTTATAGATGTGCAACAGGAGCTCTAGTGTTCCCTAATCTGAGAACAAGGAAAACGGTTGCACACTTGTGGCAAAGGAGATTTTATGATGCACTAGCTGCCTGTGGAGTTTATTGCCAGCTGCAGTGGGGACATCCTGATTGTGGAGCATCCTGATCATCTCCTGATCATGGAGACTTGGCATCCCTGATGAGACATGCCCTGAGGATCTTTTATACACTAGTCTGTAGTCTTTATTGGACACACATCATTTCACTGCTTATGCATGAACGTCCCAGTTTGGTGGATGTCTTTCCCACTTCCATTTTCCCTTCTGCCTTCTGTCTTTAAATTTATTTTTACCTTATGCCTAAAATCTCAGGTTACCAATTAATTCATGCCTTTTTGTCACTGCTTTTGTTATTTATGAATTTTTATTATTTAAAAGAGAGTTTAATTCTCCTGCTAGCCTATGATGTTAATGTAAATTGTATTATTGTCTCTGTAGACCACAACAAAGAACAGCTAACACTGCAAACCTCCTACTTGCTGCTGCTCTGATCGCCTCAGAGTGTCCTTGTGCATTGCTTTTTCAATACCTGTTTTCAAAAGAATCTGGGTTGCAACATTTAGCCCTCTAGCTTATGTATAATTAGTTTCCTCCTCTATGTATCATGTCTGACTGGATATATTGTTGTCTTAGGATTTTTATACTGAAAGTCTCCATGGTTTAAAAATGTAATATTGAATCATTTTCTTGAACACTCATTGCAGTACTTTTATCACATATTCTTGGAAAGGCCTGGATTATAAATATTTGTTAGACTCCAGAAAGTCAGGACAAAAGTAGTTAAATCTAGTCTACCAAGAAGGATCTTTATGAGCCAAAACCAATGTGTGTTTCAACTCCTTTGTAAGAAATGCTTTATTATGCATCATTTTCTGTCTAGCTTGACTAGAGTTTCTGTTTAGGCTGTTAAGTGTAATATCTCAGTTGAAAAAAAAATTAATTCTGCTTGCACAGCGGCTTAGACTCAGCAGTTTGCTCCTGTATTTAAATGACAGACCTACGGCAATGCACTTAATTCAACAGTGCCGAGTGAGTCAGCATAGCGTCATGTCACAGCGGAGATATATGACAAGGGCTGACACCAAAATGGGGCTTGTTTTCCTCCTCTGTGTTACCATCAAATGTGAGCTGCAGCTTACCGTCAGACTGCCTGACACTGGTTCTTAGCTCGTGTTCACCTGCCGTAAAGATCTCTGCTGGAAAGTTTTATTTTAGGCAAACATAGTAAATAGCAGTGGATCAGACTGAAAAGGGAATGAGGAAAATTAAAACATTGTATCTCCTTAGCTGTTAAATATTTCCTTTAACAACCTAATGTGTCTTCTTATTATAAGATAGGTACATAGAGCTCCTATAGATCTAAGGCTATGTTTTTGTGTTTCTGGTGAAATTGAAAACTGGATCCAATTTATTCTGCTACCAGCTTCAGATGGATATTTCAAACAGCAAGTGTGTGAATATCTAGCAACTAAAATATCATGTTTTTAATATACATAAATAAGAGAATGAGATAAATCAAGTAAATATCAGTAGATCATTTTCTTCCTTCTGCCAAAGTTCATTTAGTCCCCATAGTCCTTATTGTAATATGTGCAAAAAGTTTAGTGTAGTGCACTTTTAATGATTCAGCTCTTGGATTTCTACTGCCTTCCTTTTGCAGACAGTAGTCATTTTTTTCTCATCTCGTTTTTTTTTTTTTTTTTAAAGTGGCCAATTATTGTCATAGAAGCTATTTAAAAACACTTATTTTGCAGTGGCTGCTTTGCTTACTTTAATTCTCTATTAGTATTTCACTAAAAAAGGTGATCATTTTATGTACCATTAATTTAAGCTGCTTACTAGCATGGATCCCAAAAAAATCTCTGATCTGAGGGCCTTTTAATGAAACCTAAGAATTTGCAGCAGGCTGTACTTAAAGATGTGTAGTATAAAGTGAGTACTGTGATTGTATGCATGAAAAGTGTGTTTCTCTAAAGCAATTGAGTAAATGTTTACATAAGTAATTGCATTTGCAGTTGTTTAGTTTGTATGTGCCTTTAGGTACCATAGGAGAGTTAACCCTGCTGGAAAACTTGGCCAACGTGATCATCTTAAGCACTCATGAGGCAGTCTAATACAAACTTTCGTAAAGTCAAGTGATAGAGTTCTAAATCAGGTTTTATTTTCCAACTTGGTTTTCAACCTTTTACTGAAATATTCTCTAGGACTTATAAAAAAAAATTCTAGCAACAATTAAAAACTAAACTTTATTTTAAAAAAAGCATCTGCAGGTTTGGTTTGATGGTTGGACAGAATTTTGTGCTGGATCTTATTTTATCTGAAACACTTTGACCATCCATAAAACATAACTAAATTTTACCCAATTTCTTTCTTTTGAGCTAATGCTTAACACTGTAACACCATACATCCCAATACATCCTCTCTATCTGTTGCCAACATGATTATATATAAAGCCTCAGGATTAAATTTTGAATTCTTTGATTTTGTTAAAGAGACTGACAGAGTTACGAAGGAAAAAGTTTGTGGGAATGCAATTCCTCTTCCCTTTAGAAAAGTAATTTTAAAATAGAAGTTACATTATTTTCCACTTTTTGCTATTACTAGATCTCCTGGGTACAGTTACCTTAGAAACATTGTATTCTAAAGGAATAAGAATCTATGGAACATTTTATTCCATTGATACTCTCTGGAAAAATGATGCTGGTGATAGCAGTGGAAAAACATTCAGTTTAGCTGAAGCAGAAGCCTGACCTCTAAGATCAAGTTTGGGTAAAGGAAAGAAATCTGGGTTTGGAATGTAGTTGAGAAGACTTCAAGCTTTCAAACCTCTTCTGCATAAGACCAGTTAGTGGCTTCATGGAGAAGGTTGTATTCACGTGTCATCACTTTATCAAGTGTATAAAGATCCTCTAAATTAGAGCACTATTTTAATTTAATACATATATTAGAATATAGTTACTTAGTTAAGTTGCAAAGAAATGTGATTCAATATCCAGGTCTAAAGTTGGTGCCTAATTATTATTTACAGATGTTATGATTATAACAAAGCTGGAGTAAACAATGGAAATTCAGCCTTTCTGAATTATTAAAATCATGGAAGTGAATTATTAAAATCATGGAAGCATTGTTGCTGTTAATTACAGTTGCTTTAAATTTCTGAGAGCTGACAGTGGCACTTGCTTTGTTTTGCACGAACCCCGATGGGTAGAGTAGTATCATGGTCAAGTGAAGCTGTTCAAAATCTTCCTAGAAGTCTTGCTGAGTGTCGTGGTTTTCGCCAGATTGACCAATCAGAATGACAGATTGCCTCTCTCTCCCCACTCTAGGAAGAAAGAGAGGAGAGGAAGAGATAAAGAGATTTATGAGTTTAGAAAAAAAAACAAACTACTTTAATGAAAATATTACTAAATAATGAAATAAATAATAATAAGAAAATTAAAAAAAAAAAAAGTTAAAAAAAGTATACAGTATATACAAAACTGTATCAAGCTCCCCGGATAACTATCACGTCACCAGCAGGCACAGGGAAAAGTCCCAGACTGGACTTGGTGACAGAGTGGGACTGGATTCCGTATCTGGAGTCAGGAATGCTCAGATCGGAATCAAAGGCAGACGAACAGACAGGGTCCTCCATGCATGTCAGCCATTGAAGAAAGAGAGCTGACCCTTTGATCCCTCAGCTTTTATACTGAGCATGATGCAGATGGGATGGAATACTCTGTTGGTCAGTATTCGGTCACCTGTCCTGTCCACTCCTCCCCACAGGTGTGACCTCTTTATGTTTTTCCACTTCTGACCCTCCAACGGGGCAAATAATGAAGTTACCTGACATTGGTGGTTATAGCAATAAGTATAAGCAAGGGCGTCTCTGCATACCATTCCTTGGTATAATCAGGTCTTATCACTGTGAGAGTGAATAGTTTCTGAACAATATGCTGTTAATTTCAGAGTTTAGTTAGTTAGAAGAGGCCCAGTTTGAAAAGTAAAATTACTGAACAGAAAATTAGTTCTGTTCTACCTCAAATCAGGACACTGAGTATGTAGGATGGGATTTTCTTAAACTCTAAAAAGGCACTTGAATCTACACTGTACTTCAGATCTACATGGAATCCAAATCTACACAGGATCATCCGAAAATTGTAGCCTTCATTCAACATTTTAGCACTTTGAAATATGTCTGTATGTTTATGAGAGCTACATGTAGGTTGTTCTGTTGAAATGGGGATTCTCTTCATGGGACTGACCTGAAGGCAAGACTGTATGATCCACTACCACCCTAGCAGTGACTGGAAGATACTTGGTAAGGGGCAGAATAATCCTACCACCTATGAAGCTGTTGAGCATTTATTCATTTACCTCCATTTCAAGAAGTAATGCAATCTCTATTTTGTGGTATCAGTTACTGAGGGATTTTATGTTACATCACATACTGTTTGCGCTTTGTTAAGAGGATGAACAGGTAAACTTAGCTTTTTACAGTCATCTGGCTGTAAGGCTTATTCCTTGTGACTGACAGTCTGTTAAAGCCAGTAGCAAAACAACCAGTAGTGCAGGAGATCTAGTTTTCTATATTTGTAAATCTCAACAAACAAAACCTTCAACAGCTGTCATGTAGAGATGCACACAAAAAGATGACATATCTAGAAATGTAAAACCTTTGGGTAAAAATCAATGAATCAATGTGGATCCTCAGGTGAAATCACCTTCAACTCATGATACTAAGTCATGATACTTAGTAAGTATATAGATAAGTATTAGGTAACAAACTTGTCTAAGTATTATATAACAAGTTAGCAAAGTAAATACATGCCACTAGCATTTTATATGAAATTAATCTATAACTGCTTCTTGTACTGTTTGCTTTCAAATTTGATTTTTCAAAGCTTTGATTTTCTCTCAGACAGTAACAGAAGTCTAAATGAAAGAAAAAGACATTCTCAGAGCTTCTGGCTGTGTATTGAGTCTTTTTTTTTTTTTTTTGTACTAACTCATTTTAGAATAGATTTTCTTTGAAATGATAACTGATAGATTGGGGAGTATTGAAAACACCTGAGAACAGAACAGTTGCAACTCTGGTTTGTGAGAGGGAGGAAATGTTGAACGAGTACTCGATCAGACATTTGCCCAGGATCTCAAAAAGTGACAAAGTAACAGTGGCAAGGAAAAAGAAAGCCTAGAAGAGAAAGAAACCTATTTAAAATTGCATTAGAAGTTACATGAAATACTGTGGAGGTTGAACTGGGTATACTCTTAAAGAGATAATTGAGATTTTAATCTACTATTGAGAAGGTGAAGAATAAAGTTAGACAGCATGATACTGTTTGTGGGGTTTTTTCCCCTTAGATATTTTTACTGCTAGCTTTCTCAAAGAAAAGACACTCACCTCTCCCAAATGCTGTGTATGAGTCAGCGAGACCTTATTTATTCCAGGGTGCTGGAGCCATGTCTTTGATCGTGTCTTGTCATGTCAAGTTAGCCAGTTCTGTTAGATTTAGGGAGGTGACGTACCACTAGGAATTAAGGATTATGGTCACAACAGCGTCAGGCAGAACATCAGTCATGTGCTTCTGAGAAGAGCACAAATCAAACAAATTTTTTAGTATCACACCTTCAACTGACCCTTGGAGAATGAAGTTTATCTAGTTATCTCCAGCGGTGCAGTGGGACCATGTACGTGGCTGAGGTAGGTCAGTATGGTGCTATGGAAGTTAATATAGCTAGGCAGCTTGATGAATGTCTGACCTAGCATATGCAGGGGTAAGTGCCTGAAGATTGCTCCTAAAGCATTATCTCATGCTCAGAGAAAAGGGAGCCAGTCTGCCTTCAGTTTAGAGACTTGAAAAAACAGAATGAAAGGCTGATGTGACAAGTCAGCAGTGAAGAGAAGTATTTGCATTATTGTCAGTCCAATCAGAGATTTGGAGTCATTGGTTGATAAAGAAGAGAACACAAAGAAATCAAATGAAAGATGAAATCCCAATTAAAAAATAAAAGTATGTTTTCCTGTAAAGCTTTACTTTGAAAATTATTCTATAATTTCCTCTGGCATGTGTTGCATTGCTCTAAACAGATCTTGTCTCTCTCTGAATTCATAATTACGCCTGGGTATTGTAAAGACTACAACTCAAGATTGAATTTTATATATAGGCATCTTTATTCAGGCAATAGAAGCAAAATGCTACATACCAGTGGCAAAAGAACATTTGGTAAGGTCCAGCTCTCCAGTAGACCAAGCTCAAGGAAATGAGCCCATGGGTTCCTTGTACCCTTGCATCTTTAATCAGTTATGTTTAACAGGCCTTTATGTGTTGTACCACTTATTTCCTAAAGGTTGTATTCTGCCATGAAACTTTTATGCTTTTATTGACTTATTAATAGATTTAGCCAAAAGTCAATAGATATTCAGGCTCTCAGTGCTAGCAGCACTTTGGCATTGAGTTCATGTGAGATGTCTTCAAATGCTAAATGAATAATGTTTTCCATCATGCGCATCCTCATTGTACAATATGACTGGTGTCCTTACGCGGATCCTTGCTAATTCACTGCCAGATAATACACATGTTGCTCATTAGTCTATTATCTAGCGTTTTATTAATCATCCTCTCAAGCGCCCATCACTTTGGTTGCAACAGTTACGCTTCCTATTTTTCAGGCCAGCTCAGCGTTGCGTTAATGTGCGGTCACAATTCTTTATTGTGCTCCGGCCTCTCTCCCCCATGAAAGCTCTCTGCTGACAACAAAAGTATTCAGTTATCACGACGATATAGAGTTTGTGTACTTGTGGCTGGCTGCAAAATGTGGTCTGCAAAATAAATGTAGGCAGAGGTAAAAACTAGCCGGCCTTTAGAGTGTGGGGTGGGTGTACAGGACTGGCAGCTGGAAGACAAAACCAACCCCCTTCCCACACACTTATACACACAGGACATCCTTCTCATTTGTGAATTGCTTCTGTTGGGAAGCAGGAAAAGAGACGAGTCAGATATTTATACCCTTGACAGTTGTGAAGGGGCACCCTGATTGGCGCCAGCGAGAAGTGCTGTGACAGGCTGGAGATCAGCAGATTGCCTCATGTTCTTAAAAGGTCTGCTGGCTGCGCTCCTTCCTGGCACCGACGGCTGTAGACAGAACTGATGAAGAAAATTTTATAGCACCAAAGAATTACTCTGAACTAAGGAAATGTTCAGCTCCACTACTCAGTGTGCATGCAAAAATGCCAAATAATACAAAGTACATTTAGGAGGTAGATGGTGAAAAAAAAAAAAAAGAAAGCAGAGAAGCACAACAACACAGGGCTACTTTATTGAATCACCTTTCCTAGTTAGGACCATGATTTAAGGATTGTTACAGACCATAAGCTAAAGCTAATTATATTTTTTGGGGGGTGGTGGTGGGGAGAAGAGTAGCTTTTTTAATCTGCTTTTATTTAACATTCTGGAATCTTCCTTTCCATTTTAGGTAGCTTTTTCAAATTTAATCATGGGGGTGTCAGAGTATGCAAATGTCTAGTTGTGATATTGTTGGGGAATTTCAACATTAACTTTAATGATACTACTTGTGCCTGTATCACAGAATCTCCATGGTTGGAAGGGACCTCTGAGATCATCGAGTCCAACCACAAAAGAAAAAAAAAAAAGAGAATTTTTGTATTGAGAAGTATCCATGGAAACAGTGCAGTAATTCATAAACTTAACAGCTGTATAAAGTCTTTCTACCACAGATATGTTTCAGCAAGAAAATTAATAACACACTTTTTGTGTTTATGTCACAAAGCTAAAGTCAATGATTTGAGCCATGCCAAGGTGTAAAGGATTATTCAGTATTTTGTGACTTAACAAACTGAGGAAACCAAACCAGAACCACACAGCCCCCCAGTTTCCCAAGTAGATAACATATCACAAAAAACAAGCCTGAAAAATAATTTTCATGTGAACTAAGTACAAAGGTGTCGTAAAACTGCTTTTATGAATATATTTTTTTTTAAATTGTCAGATAGTAGTGAGATAAATGGGAAGAGGAATATTCTGTTGGTACCTGTGCAGACTATACTCTGTGTTCCTATTTAAGTCCAGTCCTATTTAAGCATGAATCAACTTGAGTAAGGTAACGTGATAAAAAATAGTAAACTAAGTACTCCAAGGCTTGCTTTCTAGGGCAAAGTTTTTTGTAGTTTATTACACACCTGTGAACATATCATTGTACTCAAATTAAATGTCAAACAACTCTGTTACTTAAATAAGTGCAAAAAATTTTAGTTCTGCTCTGTTCTGAAGTGGAAATCAAGGAACTGCTTTTCTAGACTTGGACTTTTCAAAGACTGGTTGTCCAACTTTGGTTAAGTCAGTCAGTGAGGACTGGCTGCTCCTCCTTTCTATTTTCACCTAAAACGAATAATTTGTGTTGCTGTCATCCTGACTGGGAGACCACTGTGCGTGACCCCCATAGCAGTGAGCCTGTGCTCACTGTGTGCTGCACACACACGGTGTGAGCCCCAGGCCAGTGTTGTGCTGTGGTACCCCTTTGCCACAGGCTAAGCTGAGTCTGCAGCCATCTCCCACCCAGTGCTGGCAATTACGCCACATGCACGTCTTCGCCTTTATCTAAAAGTGCAGCAACAAGTTATCATGTGAAATGCTTTTTGTTTGACAGTAGAAATGACAACTAGAGTATTTCTCTTTAAAAAATTGTGTAAGAGCTCAAAAGGCCAAAATGAGGTTGCCGTTCCATGGATGGGATCTGCACAGCATGCCATGCACTGGTTGGAGGTCTGTTCAGCGCTGCCCAGCTCAGGCTTTCCAGAATCGGAATGGATATAGGATTATCTATACTATCCTCTTTTTCTTTGTAGTTTTAGCTCCAATAAATGGCATTTTAAGGGATACTTTGCTACAGGGCCTGAGTGCCTTTCGTAGTGGGATCATAACGAACAGCATCTCCTGGTGCAAAACATATATGTAATCTAGGTAATCAAATAAATCAGGTTTCTAAAATGCCAGAGGGATTAGACATTGCTCACAGTGAGAGCTGAGGCACATCACCTTTTTGCTTTGAATCTGGAAATTCAAATACTGATATGCTATGTTGGTGTCTGATACTTTATTCTGACATTGCTGGTTTTCTAGTAAATAACTTCTCATATAAACTTTCCTTCTTCTGCAGAATGACCCTTTGTGCTAAACCTCAACTCATTTTTTCAAATAACCTTCTTTTACAGTTACTGAAATAAGCTGCTTTTGAGATAGACCAGGTTAGAAAAGTTTTGGAGGAAATTTTGAAAAAGATGAGCAGCACCTTTCCTTGAGGCCTCTGTATCAAAAATAGATTTTCCAAATCACTTTAAATGTGGGTAAAATAATTTTTGCTGTCACAGTTCAAGGAGGCAATATCTGGGGTAGAAATAACCTTTTTAAAGAGACTTTTAAGAAGAAGGTACAGTTGAGCTTATAATACAATACACACTTCAGCATTAGCGTTGGAAACTATTCCTATATCATCTTAATATAATTTTTACCAAACAGGGTTATACAGTAATTTCTTATTTCCAGTGAAATAGCAGGTTGGACTTTTCAATCTTGCAACACCTTCAGCTTATTGGAGCACTGAAAACTAGCATGTGAAAAATAGGAAGAAAAAGTGCAGCCTGACTGTTGCATCCACATTTAACAGCCAGTCCTCAAAGGCGGGTGACCAGACAAGTCAAACACAATCAGCAAGACCTTAGAGCAAATGTGAAAATGCAATTCCCTTTGATGATAATAAGACAACACTTACGTATGTAGTTGTACACTGCAGATTAGCAGAGTGATCTGTGCTGGATCTTAAGTATGGAGCCAGCACAAACAGTGGCTTTTGCTGCAGACTTGGACAGATGATGAGTTATGGGCAGTTTTCATAGACTGATGCACAGTTCTAGATGTAATTAAGTTATGTGATGCCTGGACATTTGCTGAGAAAGGATTTAAGAAAGTTCCTGATTTCCCTCACCATTCTTCAAACCATAAAGTCCCCTTGAGCTGGAGATTCCTGTTTTCTCTCATCACTGTTCAGGATACTGCTAATGACTTCATCAGCACAGTTAAGCTGTGGGCATTGCTTCTGTTGTGCTCTAAAACCAGGGCCTTCCCAGGCTGCTTTGAGACAGATCAATAAGTGACCATCTGTACTGATAGGCCTAGCTCCTCTGGTTTCAATCTGTGCTTGTGCTTTGTGCTTCCAAGGCTTCTGCTGTCATTATACAGTCATTCACTCTACACACTTATTTTAAGGTCACTGTTAGTTCATCGACATGAAAATGATTTCTTAGATATTTATGTATACATTACTAACTTGACTACGTGCCTTTGATATCTGTATAATAATGATAATGTTACTTACAAAGAAAGAACCTTATAAAGGTTTTTCCTTTGGTTACAATATGGTTTTTGAGACTGGAATGTATTACTTTTTGTTTACTTTTAGTATTTTTCAGTGCAATTATTTTGTTTTAATGACCAGGGATACGTCTTAATGAAGATGTAACCTGGCTATCTAGAGGACTGTTTGTAATTTTGTAACAAATGCAGGTTATCAATCTTAACTGAAAGTACTGTGGATAACTTGCCTTAATTGAGTTTAATATGATTTTCACTGTTTACACCAGTTCATATTCAGAGCTATTGGGCCACGTGTTGTATAAAATGTGTCTTTCCCTTATCTGTCTGGTGTATAAGGCACATACCTATCCTACTGAAATTCTCTCACTTGTATTTATACATGCCTTTCTTGTCCACATATAATTCTTTATTACTACAAAATTCTTAATATTTCATTTTCCACTTCAGGTGGTTTTCTTCCCTTTTAATTACTTCTCCATTCTTATGCATCATAAAATAGAATGAAGTTAGATTTGCTCAGGTATTGCAAATAAAAAATAATCTTCAGAGAAAGTAACTTTTACTTACATAGTAAGTAAAAATGGATTTATGTCTATTAGTTGCTTTCTTCTCTTATCAAATAGTTACTAGAAATCAAGACTTTTTAGTATTTAAACTGCTTAATAAGCCCATATCAATAGTTTTCCCTATCTGTGTGAGGGTATACTAAGAAAAGCACAGACACTGTGTTTAATCCAAAATTACTTATAGAGCAAGTGGAAGAGATTATAGGAAGTGAATGAGATTTTGTTCTTTGTTGACATACAGATGTTCCTAGTAATTTTACTATGATGTAAAATTATGTCACTTCAACGTGGAGACCATATTACAAGCTGTTATCCTAAGCTATTTTTTTTAAAGTCCTGAGAAAATATGCCTTAGATACCTTCCCATCTTCTACCGGGTAATTGTAGAACTGAAAACACTTGATCCCAGGTAGGCTTTCTGTGTTGAATCCAACTGATATTCTTCCAAAGTATTCAAGACAAGGAGTAACTCTTTAAAAAGTGAAAGGTTGAAACTCTGTGGAGTATAATGAGATGGGACACTTCACTATGGTTACAGAATCAGAATGGTAAGTGTTGGAAGTGACCTTTGGAGATCATCTAATCCAACCACACTGCCAAAGCAGGTAAATGGGTTACATTTTAGTTTTCTCCCCTTTTCTCAAAAACAGCAGCAGAACTTCCTCCTTTCATGACCAGGAATTTTTCTTAAGCTCCAAATTAATGAAAGTTATTTGTAAGAAGATTTTGAGTCTGTTTATTTCTCCCTGAAAAAAATGTCTCCTTAGATTCTGATAGTATGATAATTTTGGACATTACTGATGTGTCTTGAACTAATGAGAATATGGGTAAGCCGATTGGTGAACTTGGATGTACGTATCTAATTATGCCTATGTTGTTATGAAAATACATAGTGTTCTTCACAGAGTCTTCATAGATGATGGAATTGATTAATCTAATTTTACTGTTGCTAGGTACACTATGAAAGCATTGACTGCCTATTGTTCATTTCCATACATCTTTCTTTCCTCTGTCATCACTAAAGTCCATACAGGCGACTTCTATGGCATGCTTTTGAGAATTTCAATTCAGGAGAGCTCATTTTCAAGTTCTGCACAAAATACATCTTTTATATTCTCTTAATTTTCCTTATTGAGGCCTTCTGTACTGATGAGATCAGTGCTTTGCTTTTTCCTTGTATCCTTTTCTAATCATTCACTAATGCCTTTCAAGACAATGCCTGCCAATTGCATAATTTTCCCAATTTGTGTTGTGCTGTTTTATGTCCTCCATAGAATTACACAGATACTTTAAATTGGAGACCTTTCTATATAGCTTCTTGCAAAGCTGTGGTGTGCATGTAGTTCTGTTTCGGGTGACCCACCACACTACTGAGAAACCCTGCCTTAGATAAGCGTCAAACCACAAAGACTGTACATATAGTGTATAGCCATATGTCCCATTAATAGTTTCCCACCCATCATGATTTGAGAATCTTTGCCAGTTACACTTTCTTATGAGTGGTTCCCAATGCTCCTTAGGTCAATCCCTGTCCTTTAACTTCCCTAGAGATATTCTCAAAACCTCTATAAAATTAAGGTTTTCAGACTTCTCTTACCAGTTTTGCACAGTCTTTATTGGTCCAGTCTATTTCAGTCACTGTCATCTTGATCCAGATCAATTACTCTCCAACATTATTCGGACTAAACAACTGACCTGAAAATATGATCTCTCTTTCTCTTTTTAAAGGAATTCAGAGGAAAACAATAAGGCTAGTAATAAATGAGTAATTATTTCAAATGAATCTGCAACCTGCTAGATGCAGTAGATTGACTCTAGTAGCAATCTAAGTGAATGGTAATTCAAATGTTGTGAAAAACAAAGCCACGCTGAACAAACAAGTATAATGAATAATGCTTAGGCCATCAGTCTAAAAAAAATTAGAGTCCTTTGTGGTCTTGAAGAATCCATTTATTAAAATGAATCAGTCTGAATTATGGACTTTACCACTAAGGAAAATATAAAGAACAAATCAGTGTAATTTATAAATTGTAAACAGCTAAATTTTTATCACTGGCAATAAAACCACACAAGCTCCATTTTCCTATTTGCAGATATAGCAACTTACTCAGTGATTCTTCACTCACAATCCTTCGACAATAACTGACAAACCAGCTCATCAATATCTAGTTAATGGCTTTAATTTGGTTTACTGATTTGTTATCTCTCTGTAGACTTCTCTATCCCTTACGCCAACTTATATTTATCTCACGCATCTGCTGCTATAATGATTAGTACTGAGGCTCTTATACAACCTTTGGTACTCTAAGGGATACCTTTAATCTTTCATTTCTTAATGTACTGTTTATTTCAGGTTACAGTGAGATGGAGAAATGAAACCATAAACATCTAATATATGTTTAAAATATTGCAGAAGGGTCAATGGATCAGCCTATTTACTCTGTAGAGGCTGTGGAAATATCATTCTAGAGTAGCATTTGTTTTCAGTCTAGGTTCAGGGACAGATAACACTGTTGTCTTAGAAACTTGAGGTCCAGCATGCTCCAGCTCTATTTTTCAACAGAAGTGGGAAAACAACATATTTACATTCTATGAAAGATCACAGATGTTCACAGGGACCACACACTTAAAGTTTACAAAAGCATTTCTCTCTAATGCAGTATGCTCATTACTGTTCATATCCCCTTTGCAGTTTATTCTCATTGAATCTGGGATGTGTTCATTGAATAATATTTGTTGGAGATGTTGCAAGGATGAGCACTAGCAACCCTTTAGGAAAGCCAGCATTTGACATCTAAAGAATCTGTGCTTACCACCTGTTCCTATTAGAAGAAAGTAAAGAATCAGATCACTCACATTCCCAGTTGCAAATATTTACTGGGACAAAAAAAAGAAAAACAGGTGTCATACACTAGGGCTTTTGCAAGGCCATAACTTCTCGATACTTTTGTTACAAGAAATAAAGAATCTTGCTTTTGTAAGATATGACAAAAGTGCTTGGGATAGCAGAGAAAATAGGGAGAAAGAAGCTTTTATTAAAAGATCTGTGCCTCTAAATCCCTAAGCCCTTTTGCATCCGATGCAGGGATGTGTACACTGTCTGCATCACAGCACTATTCAGCAGCAGCACAGACTGAGAGTGGCTTCCAGATACCTCAGCCAGGGATTTTCAGAGAATAGTAGGAGTGGGAGTCCGGTATTTCTCAACAGACAACTGCTAATGAGAAAAACTGAAGCTGACAGATGGTCATGATGTGATCCTAGGGTGATGCATCACATCTCTGATCCGTAACATTTAAATGCTAACAATATCATATTTAAGCATATATTTTAAGCATAGCTGCTTTGTTCTACTGGAAGCAGTAAAGCTTGTTGCTGTGAAAGTACTGATCAGGTCCAGTCAAATTTCATCTGGGATGTGTTAAGGTCACAGTCCCTCCACCCTTCTTGCTGGTGCTCACTGGGTTTGATGGAACTATCAAGCCAGGAAATAACCCCTCTCCTTCTCTTCTGGCTCTTCAGGTTGGAGAACACTTGCATGCATGTAGCTCCTAAATTTTCCCATAATCACTCACAGTTCTAGGTTGGTGAACCTAAATGTGGTATTTTGTCACTAAATCTTAAAAAGAAATGGAAATACCAGCAATAAGTCATCAGGAGTTACCTGTCCAGTGTCAACTTTGTAAACTGTTGGATGCCATCCAAGTATGATCACTTTCACAGACAACAACCTTTCGTATATATTATCATAGGTTTGAAATCAGCAGCAGTAACATCTTTTGCCCAGCGTCAAACAAACTGAATTGCCATCACTGGAGGCAAAAAGTCAGTTGAATCTCTTGTAGTGCGAGGATAACGGATGATCATGTGATCAAGCTGGAAGTAGTAGCTCTTGGATGTACATGGTAACATTACGGCTTCTGCTTCATGCAGCATGATGCTCATGGAGTCCTGGGTGTGGGTGGGAAGGGAAGGAGAAGAGGAGGAGCTGGATTCCTATTTCTTTTACAGTTCCAGTGGTGGTTTGCTCAAAAGGCAGGATCCACAAATAGCATTAACTGATGCGATCGTACTGGTGAGAGACATGCAAACACCATTCAGTACAGTTGAGAGTCTGATACGGTTTGTCTGTACTTTATGTTATCTGTCTGAGCTGTTTTACATTGCTACACTTAGAAAATAGTGGCCTTAGGCTGTAGTACTGTAGAAATGTGCGTTTTCTGTGGGACTGTGTCTGTGTAGGCACTTATCCTTTTATACAGCCATTTGCCACGTGAGGTGTTTGATGACCCACGTTTGTTCACCATTAGGCAAGCCAAATACAGCAGAAAGGGTGGTATTCCAGACCCACCACTCCATCAAAGTAGTTGTGTTGTGCTGGTCTACAGAGTAATTACCTCTGGTTTAGAATTCTGTCAACATCACACCTATACTGATGCTGATTTGGATTTTAAACAGCTTTTAGCACAGTTTGGTGAACTGGGAAACTTGAATCTCAAGAGTAAATTTGCCATTTGCACCCCTCCCCCAAGCTGAACACACTTTTAAATTCAGTTCTCTCAAAGCTCTGGGTGCGTGTGTTTGTTTTGGCTTTCTGTTATTTGATTTCTAGCAGAACGTTGTAAAGTTTATGTAATTTTGAGCCTGGTACTTAATGTGTCCCCTGCAGGCAGACTCCGTATGAATTAGAAAGAAATTCAATTACTGAACTACTGATAACTTATCTCAACAGAATGCAAATGGATTAAGATGGCTAAATGTTCACTCGCTTATAAATGTACCATTTAACTAGAAAACATACTCTTTAAGAAAAACAACACCACAAAAAGCTATTCTAATGTTTTATACTTTTAGGATTTTATGCGTTTCATATTACGCTATTTGCAAAGCAAACTATGGTGGTCTTTGTTAACATAAAGTAGAATAAAACCCACAAAAATGGTTTTAAAAACATGCTAAACAACTTATTATGTTTCCCAAACAGATACAGTTGAAATGTTTCCTCTTTGGAAAACATAAATGACCCTTTTGATAAAACCTGGTACATATATTTGATACATAGATTTGTTTTTCTAGGACATTATTTGCAATTATACTGAAATTAAGACTTCATTTTATGTAAAATATGGTCACTTCTATGTAGGATCACTAGTTATTATACATGGAACAATGAGCTAATCTCTTTTTCCTGTTAAAAAAAAAAGTCTTTCATGGAGTTTTTGAGCTGATCTTAATTTTATATATATACAATAATTGGTCTGTGAATGATGTGTATGCCTCATCTTCACAACCACTGGAGGCACTATCTTTATACATGTTTACATAGTTAATGAATTAACCCATGTTTCTCTGTGGGCTTAGAGAAACAAGTATATAGCTGTTGGCTCTTCTCTGGTGCATTTCCTTGAAAAAAAAAACCAGAAAAGTATTCTGTTATCTGTTTTCTAGTTGTCATACATGAAACTGGCTGTCATGTGATTTTGGGAGACTGGTTAGACTGGAATTAATACGTAAAGACTACGTTTACTGCTACTTTTGATCTCAAAACTTTGTATGCACGGGTCTGAAGGGCGATAAATTTTTAGCAAGAAAATAAAAAAAAAAACCCTTTAAAAAATGCTTTATTTGTACCCTGAAGAATCATACTAGGAAGTCATCCTACCAACACTGCCAATTAAATTAAATTAGTGTTTTATTCCACTAATAAGTGTTAGATAAAAATGTAACTTTTGTAGGCTGAAGTCAAGGAGGTACTCTATCTTCTTTACACCGAATAGTTAAATACACTCATTGAAATCATTGGCAAGAATCTGGGTACTTGATTCATTTTAGTGGACCTTTAGAAGCAAATTTGTTAAGAAATATTCCTGTACAATTTTTATAAAACTAATATTTCTTCATCATAAACCAATTTTTTTCTATTTCACAACAGTGAAGACATTAAATGTGACTTGAAGTTGTGGGGTTAGAAGGATGAGTTTCATAAAAGTGTTTTTATGAAATGAGATTGAAAGAGACACAATGAATGATATATATCTGGTGTCACTACAGTAGCATATTATTATTATTGGATTCTTCAGGATGTGCAAAATGTGGTTTGAAACCAATATCCTGGGATTGGGGCTTAGTCCTACAATGTATAGGGCTTTACAACCCTGTCAAAAAAGGCATTCACATATATATTTAATCATAAGTATGGAAATATTCCAGCTACGGTTGTAGTCAGGACCAATCCTGCAGTCTGCCTACATCTTATAAAAGCAGCAACAGTCCGAAACACAACCAAACAGCTTTTCAGAGGAATGTTGGTGTGATTGAGAGGCTTGGTGAACAGCGCTGGGTGGGCTCTGCCTGGGCAGCCAGCACGTGCCTAGCACAGACTGCATACCCAGCACCTCATGGCCAGCTCTCTGCAACCACACAGACACAGTGAAGAGCCTGGTGTGTCCCAGGTACAGTGGTCAATTCAGCAAAAGCCAGCTGCCTGATAGATTCGGTGAATTCTGGATCAGGAGAGTCAGGAGTGAGACTTTAAAGTGACAGTTTACACGGTCACATTATCTTTATTTCTCCATGGTTTGTTCCTTAAACCAAAGGTCTCAATCTACTAAGGCTCTGTAACAAGCATAGTGCTGCACTTTAATACAGTGAACTGATGTTGAAACCAGCTGGAGTTTGCAGCACGAACCTATTGGGAGATTATGACTGCAGTATCATACATTATAGGACCAAATTCTCAGAGCAGAAAACAGTTCTGCACACAAATAAATTCAGATACATGTTATGATATTGACAACACATTTATGATTCTTCCTTCAGAAGAATTTTATGAGTCACCTTATATGTTAGTTCATCTGAATAATAGCTAACCTACTATCATCACATATTCTTCTGCCAGCTTAATGGGTCCATGAGAGAAGATATGGCTTAGTAGACATAGCAAAGGTGCATAGTCAGTTTAAATATTGAGGTGTGCTGGGGTTCTTGCTTGGGAAGGTTCAAAATAGTAGAGAGCTTTTTGTACAGAAAAAAATAATACAAAAAGATAGCAAAGAAATAGATTTGTTAAATATTTATCTCTTTACCATTTTAGTACATTTCTGTTTGCTTCTTTTTCTCTATTTTCTAGTTCTTCCCTTTTTTTTTAGACTAGCACGCTCCAGCCAGAGAGGATTGATATACCTTCTATTTTACTTTTTCATTTCAACTGAGTAAAAACTAAAAGCAGATCTGTCCAGGAGTTTTTGAAACCACCCCAAAGAGAAGTCTGTTTCTTGGGGCTTACTGTACTGTATTTTGCCATGTGAATGAAAAAGGTACCTGTAGGCTACACACCATCAAGAGGGGAACATTTTTTAAACTAAGGTGGAATATTCGTATCTTCAGTCATCTGTGTCTGTGCTGAAAGTAATGTTATCAAAGCTTACTGCAGGTGTTTTCAACAGTATTAATAGTGAAGATGTCAATTAACATAACAATTTTAGTACCTAAAGCATCTACAAACTATGATTCTTATGATTTAATACTAAAGTTGTCAACGAAGGTACAAGGTTTTATCACAAAAAAGCACCGATAAAGAAACACAGAATTACTTTTGCAGGCTATCCTAAGCAATTACTACACTACTACACTAGTGTCTTCTCTGAAATTTGCATCATTTAAATAGTTCCCACAGAAGACACTCCGACGTCTTAATGAACTGGTCTGAAGTCCTTTGCTGTGGCTTGGTTTTATGTGACAACAAAGGAAAGAGAGTTAAAAAGGAACGGTATTTATGCTGAAAAAAGTTCCATCTATAATTCCACTCGAAGTCCAGTCACTGCCAAATTACTTCTGTTTTTCTCAAAGGTACCTTCAGTAGTACTAATCAAGGCAATGCAACAACTTCCACTGCCAAGGATGATAAAATTGTTTTATAGCCAACAAAAGGCATTCATTGACGCTGTGCCAAAACAAGATGTGCTTCTAATTATTGAAGTTTTCAACTGCTACAGTGCAGAAATTGTTTTAAATAGATGTACCTGAAAGCACACGCTTCTTACAAGTTTCTTTTACTATGTTAAGACCATCCTAGATAGATTTGTTGATCATAAAGATTTGTTTCTATTCAGGAACACCACTTGATCCCATAACAGCAAACAAATTTCAGTCTTTTCTTAAAATAAATATATCATCTACTAAAATTTGCCAGTACACGAACAGCTGTTATAAGCCATTTCTTAGAGTACAATGTAAGATTAAATTATTATTTTGTTAAAATTTTCAGAGATTTGAGTAATAAAAAGCTTTGAGCCAAGGAAGGGAAAAAATCCTAATGCAGACAAACGCAATCCTATTGCAGTCTTTAAAACCTTGTGAGTTGCAAGTTCACCATTCCTGCAGCATAGTCTAAAACTATGTTGAAGGTGAACATTTAAAACCAGACTGCATATATCAATGTAAGCAAGAATGTAAGCAACTCTTTACAATATATAATTGCATGATTTCTTTAATGTAAATTTTAAATTTTGGTCTTTTTTATTGCATCCTGAAGGGGTAAATGCTTCTGCAAGACAGTAACGGATAGATGTAAGGTAGGATAAGACTGCTTCAAGGAGCCTCTAGAAAGGTGGAAAATTCCTTTTTATTAAAAGATGGTCTCCAACAGTTTGAAGGGACCATTAGAATACTTATTCTGCCTCATAGGTCTCTACAACAAACATTTACTGCACTACTGAGTGGTTTTGTTGTTTTTTTTCTCTAAAGAGCCGAGTGCAATAAGTGTCTGAAGAATGCAATGTTTTGCTTTAGTACTGGGTATCTGATGTATACTTACAAGCTGGGATGAAAGTTTCTTCGTTTTCTCTTTATCCAAAAACATCTCTTAGAAACACCTCAGGCTTCACAAGGAAGGAAGAACAAGGAATAAGGACAATAGAGTATTAATTATTTAGGGTATTGTTATACGAGACTTTAGGGAATAAATATTAACGGAGGTCAGAAAACAGCTCAGAAATGCAGAGTAATTATCAAAAGAACCAACGTAGAAAAATCAACTATATCAAACAGTTTATAAAGATAAACAGTTTATAAAGATAAACTGTTTCAGTGTAAATAAAGAAGGAAGTGTTTATCTTGTAATTCTCAGCGTGGGACCTTTCCCTGGAGGATATTAACACACAATGATCTGGGGTTGTAATAGAAGACAGTGTGGTACAAGGACAGATTTGAAGATTTTGCTCATCTTCTTAAGGAATTAATCTTTCCTTAAGCTGAAATCAGTATCTAAATATGCCCTATGATATCTGCAAATGGATCAGTAATTTATATATAAACAATAAAACCATTAAATAAACAATACTGTATAACTAAGGGATGAATATAAAAGCGTAGCCTATGGAAGTAGGGAATGTATAGATTACGGCTATTAAGAAATGTGAAAGGCAATAAAGAAATCTATAAGATATAAGGAGAATGCCCCATTAGTTAATAAGGAATGAGAATGAAAAGTCAAATAGTCAAATGCAGAAGAAAGGCCGTAGTATTTAATGATTTTTATTTTTTTTTTGCCTTTGTCTGCATACATTAAAAAAAGTGACCTGCGATGATCATTTCAATAAGGAGGAAACATAGGCTACAACAGGGAAAGAACATTTAGATAATATGACTTCAAGTTAGCAAAGCTTGATGAAATTCACTCTGGAGTACTTAATGAACTTGTGAAAATCTCTTGTGGTTATTTTGGGGAGCCAGTGGAGAGATCCCAGAAAACTAAAGCAGCTGTAGTGTAGAGCTTTTCTCTGACTTTGGGAATCAGATTGAGGGAATGTTAGAGGTCTTAGAAATTATGAACCAACCTTCTTTGTTTTGTTAATTTAGAAGATACTTGAGCAAATTATTAAGCAACGTACAGATATCTGGAAAATAAGTAAAAGCCAGAATTGATTTGTTCTTGAAAAATTCATCTGATTTTCTTCTTCGACATAATAATTGGTCTAGTAAAAGGCAGCAAAATAATAGATGTTATAGATCTTGACATTTTCATAAGCAAAGTAGATTAATACAGTCTACAGTAAAATTACCATTTCGTGGAGCGATGGGTCTATAAGCCCTGTATAGCAGGGAAGAAATTAACTCAAGCAGCAGTTAGGAATGTAAAGCTGTAAAGGGACCCATCTGCAGAATGCAGTACTGGCAGAAGACTAGGAAGGGAAGAAAGCTGTTTGGGAAAATCTCGTCTGTGAGTAGATTGGGTTCCTAAGGAGGTCACATGCAGATTCACCAGTGGAAAAAAAAGACAACCTGCCTCAAAGCTGTTAATTGCAAAGAAGGCCTCATAAAGTGAGTAAGATCAGTGTGTGTCAACAACAACAGGCAGTAGCACTGCCTGTGGGCAAATTTCTGGTCTGGGACAGGATGGCCCTGACAGAAAAGATTATCCCTTTACATTGCTACATTAGCCCAAAGTGTGATAACTCATCACTTCTGTGCTGAAAGTTACGGAATATCTGCTCAGTTTTCTCAAGCACAGCCATACCATTGGCTAAGAATTACAACAGGAATACTAATATATGACTATGGCCCAAGAACAGTATCTTGGTGCTGGTCACCTAGCAGCAGTGAGTGCTGTTGATACAGGCACTGACTGAATGTGAGGACAGCAAGACTAAAGGCCTGGGATGACTGAAATTGCGTTGAGTGGTGACCCTGAAATGTCTGAGGATTTTGCCTTATGTTGGCTACTTAGCTACATACTGGGCATTACATGGGGCTACCTCCTTGCTGCTTTTCCCAAGTGCTGATGGTCAGACTGTGAGGAACTGTCAACAATTCAGTTAGGGAATGGATGTTAATAATGTATCTGTCTTAGCTGCTAGTCTTGCTATTATACGCCTTGCTTGGAGGAGGCTAAACCCAAGAACTAAATCAGTCCTGAGATGACCAGTCTTGCTGTTGTAGAGGGGTTCCCGTGGAACGCGTGTCTGTGGGAAGGTAGCAGTTCCACTGATACTGTTCTGAAAAACTGAGTGAAGTATTGTCTTGCTATGGGATTACACTGTCACCACTTAAAAGTGATGATATGTCATCTCTCCAGCCTAAGCATACGTGGGATAAAAAAAGAACCAGCTCGCAGTAGTCTCCTGGATGATGATGATGATGATGATGGAGGTAGCAGCAAACTCCTGATACTGATGTAATTCTTCTGTCAATAAGTGGGAGGCAAAGGCATTCGCAAATACCAGGAGGTAGATTGGTTCATCCACATCAATCACATCTGGAGTTAAGTAAAAGGTTACAGGCATACAAGAACAAATACGGGGTATTTCAGAATAGATTCAAATTTTAAATGTGGACGTGAGTAAGAGGTCACATTTAACAAGGAAACTCTATAAGTAACCCCAGGAGACATCATGTCTCAGAAATATTAACTGAGTTGTAACTTTTCCTCTGAATCTTCTAATCTCTTTATATATGTCTCTGCATATTGTGCCGCTAAGAATATGATGGTGGAACCAGTGCTCTGGCTCTTTCTCAGTTTCACTCTTGCTTATTCCCGGTAGCTGAGTGTGAATAGGTAGATACTGCTGTTTTGTCACATTGCCTACTAATTTTCCTGTATATGTCAGGAAGCTGAATCGTTCCTGTTGTCTGACCTGTTCAGTCTGTACTGACTGATACTGCCGCACTAACGTAAACCCAGGAACCAGCTTACATGAATTTGACAAATATTGCAAGCCAAATGCTGCTCAAGGCTCTTCTGCCAGCTGTGCCAGCCTTATGCAATGAGAAACACCAGAGGAAAGGTAAATAATGCCTAAGAAATTGAGTGAAACATCTCCAGCACAAGAAGGAAGAAGTACCCAAATGGAAGCATATTTCAGAGGAGAGAAAACAGATGGTTATATCTAAATTATCAGATCCTGAGACTGGGAAAAAAAAAAAAGTAAAAAAAAAAAGCGCTGGTCAGTAGGTAATGAGCCTTAGTAAAAGAATTACTATGAAAATGTTATGGACATGAATAGGTTGTATTATAAATTGTTATGAATGCAGCACTAAAGGATATCAGCACTCAGAGTCACTGTTGTTCACCTGCTGGGCTCTGTGCTGTATAACATCTATTAAATATCTGTTAACCCTTTACAGCTAAGCGGAAGTGTCGCAGCACAGTGTAATCCCATGGCACGTAAGATAGCATAGATAGTGTGATATCTATGAAACAGCTTTTGGAAGACAGTGTCTGCACCTAAGAAATAGTATAGAGGTTGGGAGTTTGAAGATCAGCAACACACAGATCCAGATCACTGAACCCCAGCTGTTAACACAATTATATTATAAATATATGTTTCAGTTCTGCCATACAGTGATACTTCAAAAATTTAATTCCTCTTCTCCTATTCTTATATTTGTAAAGAATCTTGGATTTATATTCCTCTCTGAGCAAAGAACCAAAACCCAATGACTGTTTTACAACCCCAAATAGGGTTTAATCTCTAATTTAGTCTCATTGCTCTGCAGTCGTTCACTGTGCAGTACAAATATAATAAAACTAGTTCTGTATATGAGTGTAGATTTTGGTTCTATATTGGAACCTCATCAGAAGTCATTCAAGATTATGCAAAGAACGGGACAACAACATGAGAGGAACAAACAAAGCACGACAGATTTTTTCAATTAGAAAAATTGTTGATTAATGCCCTAAAATGCCAAGAAAGTAGGAGAAATATGGGCAAAAAGGTTAAGATGCAAATATATATGTAATTATTATATTTTTTTGGAATTTTTGGACTATTTAAAAGTAATTAAAAATTGTACCTTTTTTTGGAGCTGAATATTTCTTTAAAATAATTTTAAATATTGTAGAAGAAAATTAATAGATCTCTTTATTCTTGTTGTGAGAAACATTTTCATTAGCTCAGAAATTTGTGTGGGACACAAAAAGCATTTTTTTTGCCCTGCGGTACTAATTAGCACAATTGTGAGTGTAGGCTGGATAAACAAACTTACAAATGGATAAAATTAAAATTTCACCTTTACAAATGACATTCAGTGTTCCAGACTAAAGCCTGATGAAACATGGTATGTTGCACAATGCATTCAGGAGGTTATTAGTATACTGAGCTTGCATTTTATCATTATATTGTCTTATACAACTTTCAGAATGCAATGAATTCAGTTTGGTGTTAAAATTTTGATCTTTTAAAAGGAACACACTTCTAAATATACTGAAAAAAGAAGAAAAACAAATTCTGAAAAATGACCCTTTGATTTTCAAAAAAAAATATGTTTATTATACTTTATTATGCTGTCAAATGACATTTTTTAAGTGTAGAGGTATGTATGGAAGATTTTTGAGACTGAAGGTAATATTTAATCTCACTTTTTTTTGAGTGTAAACTATGCAGTATTTTGGAGACAGCTGTGTTTTTGATTTTATCTGAATCAAAAGTGGCCATGTCTCAGAAGATGTGCAGTGCTATGTCTCAGATGACATACCCAGTCCTTCATCAAAGTCTTTTGTCCTTCCAGACTCACAGTTAACTTCACAGTTGAGGTTAAAAGGGACCTCTGGATGTCATCTGGTCCACTTCACCTGATCAAGCAGGGCTATTGTATGAGAATGTTATGGGACACACCATCAAAAACACCTGTCTAGGTAGACAATATCCACTGTTCTCCCCTCATCTATCAAGCCAGCCATTTCATCATAGAAGTTTATCAGGTTGGTCAAGCATGACTCCCCTTTGGTGAATTCGTGCTGACTGCTCCTGATGACTTTGTTGTCCTTCATGTGACTAGAAATAGTTTCCAGGTTTAGTTGATCCATCAACTTCTCAAGGATCGAAGTGAGGCTGACCAGCCTGTAGTTCCCTGGGTCCTCCTCCTTCTTGACCTTTTTGAAGATAGAAGTCCTCTAGTCCTCAAGCACCTCTCCCAATTGCCTTGATCATTCAAGATAATCAAGAATGGCTTTGCAATGGCATTAACTCCCTCAGCACTCATGGGAGCTTCCCATCAGGGCATATGGATTTCTATGTCCAGTTTGCTAAAGTATTTTCTAATACTGTGCCTCATTAATGACCAGCATGGATCATTCTTGTCTGCTTGCAAAATACCATAGAATTGTATTGTAAGTTATCTCCTCTTCAGGATATCCACAAAGTTTAAAGTCTCCTGGACATCATGACTCATGGTTTTTCTTTGGTCTTGGCAAAGGTGTTTTTGCCATAGCAATATTCATGAAGAATTCTGCTACAGGCCTCAACTCCAACCTTCAGCTAGATTGTGTTCACTCTCCTCCCAACCTTTGATCTCTCTCCAAATGTCTCCTTTGTCACCTCAAACACAAGGTGATTATTTTAAGTTCTTCAGCTCTTAGTGTCCTAGTTCTACTTGCTTTCTCTTGTTCTGTGTAGGACAAGTTTTATTTTTATCCTTCGTCCATCATCCACCTGCCAAGTTTTCAAACCAGCACTGTCGCAGTTTTTCTGCACTGCTTTCCCACTTCGGATGAGCTCCCTGAAGATTTTGCATAAACATCTGCATATCTTCCCCCACCTTTCTTAATCTCTTCATGTGTTAGGCTGAGCCCAGTACAAGCTTGTTTCCAGTTCTGTCCCTCTTTAATGGACTGTCTTACACACATATTCCATGTTTGTTCAGTGGCCAGTATGATCAGGTTTTAAGATAATTAACATGACCACACAAATAATGCTAATACAGTGAAAGAGTGTGGATTCATACCCATCAACATATTACATATCACTTTAAATAAAAGCAACACTAGGAAATCCATAGTGCTGTGTCACAGGTGGGAGTGATCAACTTTCTGAAGAACTGAAGAGGCTTTAAGTAGAACTTCTTTAGGCTTCAGATAGCCGGATCCAAAACCAAATTCCAGAAACTCCTGCACATTTTGCTGCCTAATCAGAATGCAGAAAAAATTACCAGAAGTAATAAGCAAAAGTAAGTACATCTATAGTTCTACCTCCCTAAAGAAGGAGGGTTTGGATTCTGACTTATGTTTGATATAAATAAATGAGCAATCCCCAGGCTCCCCTCTCTCTCAAATCATGTAACAGCTAGTTTCCAAAGTCTTGTGCTGGTCATATAGCAAGGTCTCGTTGTCACCAGTGTACTGCCAAACAGAAAGGCATCACCGTGCTGTGGTTTGGGAAAAAAAAAAAAATATTCCTACCTGTTTGTATAGAAGTGTGAGTTGTAACCATAAGTGGATGAATTCCCTGGCTTGTGTACAGAAATCACTTCACTTGAAGTGAGGCAAAGTTTTACAGAAATTCTTGTTGATAAAACTCTCTTTTTTTTTATTTTACTGAGAACCTATTCTGAACACAGCTCAGCTTATACCATTTTTTAGGTCCTCCATCTTAAACACAGAGGGATTATTTTTGAATCAGGTACCAAAAAAATTTATGGATTCCACTGAACCCCATATTGGTATTATTCCTAAAATCATAAAAGCATAGCAGCAGTGCAAATCTGAAAGAGGCATATATTTGACTTACTGTGTCTCAGGTCACATTTAAATGCTGAAGAGCAACATGAAGGTCCCGTGAGCATAGATGCATTCACCTGGTGCAACGCTCAGATACTGCAGCGATGAAGGTCTTAATACAACTGCGGCCTTCTCTTCTCCTCAGAAAATCCACCTCTGTTCGCAATAGTACGTAAGAAGAAAGAGTGTCAGAAGCTGGTTCTATCTATGGTGGAAGACAACCTGTGGGGATCCTAGGAAAGAGAACAAGAGCTTTGCAGTTACTCCAGCAGTTACTCCATAAGATGCAGTTACTCCAGCAACTGAGTCAATATCACTGTTACTATACACAAAACACGAACAAAATATTACTTACCAAACAGTTTATTGGTACCTAACTAAGCTCCATTGTAAATGCTGTCATTATGCATTGGTATATTTTCCTTTCCTTAGTGATGTTTTTTTTGCATGTAAGGCACTAAAGTTTCACATTTATAAATAAAACACATGAAAGAGTGCATCATAACTATAAAAATATGTAGGGGTTTTATAATTATATAAATACTTTGATAAGCCATTTGAGTTTGCTATGAGCATGAGTAGGATAATGCACATGGTTTAATCAATACACCTTTCAAAGGAGCCTCATTTGGGAAAATGCAAAAGCCATATCTTGCAGTCAGTAATAAATATTTCATTAATTTATCTCTAATTTAACTTTCACTCCCATTGGCAAACCTCTAGTGGTACATACTTTTTTCCTCTTGATTTTATTGCCCTGGTAACATGCAATCATCTCACAGCCCTTTGCTTTCTGATCTGTGGTGTATTGCCTCGCCTTAGATTAATCTCATAGTCATTATCTCATTTAAGCAGGTAATATTTGACCACCTAATCAGCTTAAAGCAACTTGAGTAGAATAATACAGGCTTACATTTGATGTCCAGAAACACTTCTGAAACAATGAGAAAGTGATTTGACAAAAATATATGATCTAAATTATTCGCTTTATGCTTGAAAATACACACTGCTTTCACTGACATAATTAAATTGCCTATGTATCTGACTTTTTAATAATGAAAAAGCATACCCTAGAGTGTTTAGATGATTTCCTATGTTCATTTAAAGCAAGGAATTCAGGCATTTACTCTTCTTGTGAAATATAGACAGAATAAAATGAGTGCCATAGCTTTTTAGGGTGGCAGATTTTACAGAGATTTGTTATCTTTCTGTTTTAAGTGTTCATTTTTAGTATTTGCATTTGTATATACTAATTATGGTGAAAAGTTCAGTTGATCTTGTTATCTAGCTATAGAAAGTAGTATGTTCAGATTTCAAACTTGTCAAGTTGCAGTTTTTGATAGATAAGCAACAAATTTTTTCAGGGCTTTAATATGTTTTCTGGGCAGATACTAAAGGCTTCTGTGTGCCCTTCGAAATCAAATTTAGACCTTGCAAATTAATAACAACTGATCCTGATGCAAGGTTTTTGACTGGCAGGCAAGAGTTGATGCTTGATCAAGACATCAAGACAGTTGATGTCTTGAGACAATGGGGATGCTGTCCATCTAGAATATAAAAGTTCTTCAGAAACCTGAATGAAATTGAATGCAGAATTGTAAGGAAAATTGATATCGTGTCAAATGGGGTCTCATAAGATTTGTCTACAAATGGGACACGGAACACTAACAATTTGAGTCCAAATTAATTTTTAAAGCAGGTTAGCAGTATGAAAAGAATTCCCAAAGTGAATGCTGCCTCTGCTTTTCCTCCCTGTGTGTAACAGTGAAGCAATGCTATAGGTTACATGTGTTGTCAGCGATCTAAATTGAATTGACACTGAAGTTTACCTGTAAAGGCTTAGCTGCTTGCTTTGTTTGTAAAAAGACCCTTGCCTTGCTTGATCTGAAGGTTAGATAACATGCATTTGTTAAGACATCTGCTCAGTTCTTCATATGTAATCCATTCTCTCTGAAGCTTCATTTCTCATTCCCTGAACATTATCCAGCCTCAACTTCTTCAGATGCTTGCCTCATTCAGTAGATACTATCCTTCTGCTCCAAAAATGTCAGTAGCTTTTCACACTGCATCCTATTGGTTTCTTGCATTCTTAGTTTATTTTAAAATTAACAAAACCTCAGGAATTGCATACATTTCTGTGCTAAGTATTTGTTTTGATATAATCAAAATTTTGACAAGCATGCAAATTTGGTCCTATCTGCCTAAATCCTGGGTGGAAGAACTAATCTACAGAACCTGCCCATCTTCAGTTGCGGTTTCCCTCACTTTCACCAGGCCCTCAGCAAATGTGCATAGTAGCAGCCCAGTAAATAATTCATCCCTCTCACAGTCCTCTAGCTCTCTAAGAAAATGTATGACTCTCATTTACCTGTTACTCAGTATTGTAATGCAGCCAATTGTCAGGTTTTCTTTTGCTTTTAACAGTCTGGGTATTCTAGCACACGGGACAGAAAGATCTATATTGCTTTTTATGACAGTTTCAGATACTTGACATCATGAAATAAGGGACCACAGAATGACAAGAACGATTTGTTACAAAGTTTGTATGAAAGTACCCAGCAGTCAAGACATGCTGGACTGAAGACACTCAAGAGTTGCCATGTTACACCAGCTTCACATGCCATATGGTCTTTTTTTTTTTTTTTTCCCTTGTAAATATTTGGTGTTTTAACAACAGAAACTTTCTGAATCTGGAAGTGCAGTGCAGTTCTTCTCAACACTTCTCCCTGAGAAACACTTCTGAGTTCAGTGAATGTGCAGTAGATTCTACACTGAGAGTTACCTGCCTCTTTGAGAGAAAATTTATCTACCACTATCACACAGTAATTTTAGCAGGACTTGTTCTGATACTGCTGTGACACCCATTTGTCATTTAGCTTGTTGATTAGCCATTCATCTTCTCTAGAGAAGAATACTAGATGTTTTCCTTTGGAAAAAGGGCAAACTAAAATTCCATGTACTAAACCCCTAAAATGTCCCCTGGGTTCAATTTGGATACTACAAATTCTAGAATGTCGCATCAGGAAATGCACTACATTTTATATATCTGTGCTTCTGTAACATAATTTCAAAGCCTAGTAGTTGTTAGAAAGATATAATTACTGTTATAATTCACTCAGTTACCCAAATTAAGTTGCATGTGCAATCCAAATATTAAAAAGAAGTCTGAGCATACCCTCCTGAGCAAAGCAAAGTTGTAACCCCAGTGGAGGAATGTTTGATTATCTGATTTACAGTTGTTTGTGTCTGTGGTAAAAAACATGATTTAGATGTGAAAATAAAGCTATTTATCTTCAAAGGTAGTACAATCAGTTTTAATTGGCAGGGGGAAACCCCACAGATGTGTCCTAGTGGCTTTTCTGCAAAGTTCCTTGAAAGAAGAAACTGCAAAAAGGCCTCTGGGCTAAAAAATAGAGTAAATAAAGCATTATACATTTAGAAGCTAATGATACAAACCACAGGAAAGAATGTGTGAAGAAGAACACAAAACCTTGTCTCATAGCTAAATGGAATAGGAGAGAATTTAGAGAATAAAGCTGCTTTCATAATGGCAAATTGCTAATTGTTTTGAGACTTATTGTATTATTTGTGCTGCCACAGTGCACTGCCATTAAAATTCTGGACCTGTATTATTTATGTGATATACTCAAACCCAAAGTGTTGCAATTTATATGTTGAGTTTCACCACTCACACACAAGTTTTATTTAAAAAAAAATTCTCTGAAGTGCAATAGCACAGTGTCTGGTGACAGTGAAGTGGAGATACTGTTTGTTCCTCTAGATGAGATGCATATATTCAGTGTCATTTTGGTTTTCAGACACGGTAGGGAAGAGGGATCATGTTTTTTTGATTTCTCCTTTCCCACATGGCAGCATTCATCCTCTGGTGTTGTCAGGAAAGAACAGTGTTTATACTTCTCTTTGCACTGGAAACTGATATAAAAGATGTCAGAAGATAAGAGGCTGCTAGAGGCATTTTTCACATTCATCCATTCCTGAAGGGAAAACACTTTGCCAACAGGTGTGCATTTAGTAGACTACTGTCCCTTCATGCTCAGTCTGTGTGTTTTGAAGCTTGTCTTTCTGGCATTTTTTCTTGACCATTGCTTTTTTTTTATTGTTATTTTTGATCTGTCTGACCTAGTTGAGTACAAACTTCTACATTGCCACAATGTAGAAGGGGCCCTCAGTTATCCCTTTTCTTGGTGCCAGCTCTGTTCCTCATAAACATACCTTTGCATAAATATACTTTGGGCAGTCTGGTTATTGTTCACATGCCCAGAGCTTAAGGTCTGGAACAAGACATACAGACTTTGGAACAGAGACTCTTCAGTATGGGCTACCTATAGGGGAGATCTGGATGGAAAAATAAAGTACTTTGATTACCTGCCTGTGAAGGAAATGAAGATATCAGTATGATATCACATTTATTATTACAATCTGCTTAAGTTAGCTGTTGGGTATCCCAAACTCTCTCTCTTCTCTTCCAAAATAGATTCTTTACTTCTTTTGTTCAGGAGTTCCTGGCTTGGGGGTCTGATCTTGAGGGTTTGGGAGCCTCAGATTCTTATGCTGGTTAGCTTCTGTAAAGCTGGAAGCCAAGTTCTTCTTGGAATTGAAACACTCAGGACATAGACCTCTGATGCTATACCAGAAGGCCAGGAGCCCAAGAGCAGACTACACAGAAAGGCTTTACTGTGCTGGTAGTCTTGGGATTCTCAATGCCATTTGCTTCCCTTGATCTGCCCCTCTTTGGAAGGAGGTAACTTGAAAGCCTGTAAATTCACAAGAATGGATTATTCTGCCTCCTGAAGTGATTTTAAAATAATAGACCAAACTGGGAACCTGGATACTGCATGGCAGGATGATAAAAACTTTACACAGTCTCTGTTGGAAGCCTGCTTGTGACTTAGCAAAAGTTTGCCAAAACTTCCTGTTCCCCTCAAAAGGTAGGCTGATATAACATAATTGTATGGAAATAAAATTTTTACTAGAAAGTTCTCAAATGTCTTGATTAAAGATGCTTAACCCATAGAAACTACTCTCTGGGGTTTCAGTCCAAATTGAGTTATAAAGATATGAAAAGCCAGACTATTGCCATAAACATATTGGAGCTGAGGAGTAAATACAGATGTTCAGGGTTCATAATTTCAAACTAGAATGTTCAAACTGGAAGTTTTACATCGATGCTCAAAATCATTGTGTTTTTTTCATAGCACGGATTCACTTAATGGAGCATAATGAGGAAAATAAATTAATGCCTCCTGATTCCTAACCTCTTGTTCCATTCATTATCCTTCTTTCATTTCCACTAAGTATGATGATGCCCCTACTTCCAGATATTTCTTTATTAAATTCCTTCCAGGAAAAAGAAAAAACACAAGTCATCCCAAATGCTGAAAGTTCTCAAATCATTATCACATTTTATATATCATACAGACATACTGACAATGTTAATTAGTGAGAAAGGCTTGATTGTTCTTTAATTACTCTGCCAAGAGCTGGTACAAAATACAAAGCCACAAATTATACGACATACTATAAGTGGATTGGTTTTAATGATATCTTCATGTACCAACATGCATATTTCATTACTAAGCTTTAGTTATTAGCATTTTAACGTGGCCATTAATAATAAAAACACTGGTTTATGTACATGAATAAGAAGATTATTACAGCAGAATTTTAAAAGGTGCCTGACACAATGGTGCAGGTTTATGTGTTATGAAGTTGCCAATATCACCATCAGGGCTGGGTGTGCAGATCATAAAGTTCTTCCTAACTGTCACTCAAACTGTCATGTCATTATTTATTTTATGAAGTGACTCCTTATTGAAAAATATGCAGTCTGTGGAACAGAGTATACTCCTCAGAACGTGCCCTGTTGGGTAGAGGCTCAAGTCTGTTTTATTTTCTGTGACTCTGAAGATCTGGCTTTCCAAATACTAGTGTTCAGCTTTGGGGAGGATTCCTCATGTGGTTCTAAGATATTTCTCCTGCATCTGTAGGCTTAAGGCTGAGATGAGAGTCGGATGCAAGTCCCTGACTTTCTGCATGCTCTGATAGCAGTTTATTATGCATAAAATGGAAACAGTATGCTCCCCAAGCTGTCTTTCCAAGAAAAGATTGCGCACCCATTGACTGAAACAAGTCTCATCCTCTTTAACATTGAATATATTTTTAGAACAGTGCTTTACTACTTTGAGTAAAATGACTATTGCCTGACTGATAATAAGACAGTGCTAGTTTAATTTGTTACATTTGTTTGTTTATTACTGTCATATTATGAAGATGACATTTAGGTATCAACTTTAATTTGAGCAAATAACTTTGACATTCAGCATTGAAAGGTCAATCTCTCAATTTTGCTTTGAAGTGTAAGGTCCTATTACTCAAATATGTACAAACTTCCTTTTCTTTACCTGCACCCTCTTTTATAATACAGGATAGGAACAGCCATGTGAAGTCAAAAAGGATTGTACATATCTGGTGATGGGACAGTCGTGTATTTTCAATCATTTTTCCATTGTCCTTTAAAACCAAAAAAAGGGAGATGAGGCATTTCAATCAGATTTAATAAAGAGAAAAGCCATCAATACCTATTGTGTAAGTATGAAAACAACTGGGCTTGCCATTTTTTTCTCCATTCTCAAAATACTGTAATTTCACAGAATAGTTCTCAGCTGGAATAGTTCTTTCTCTATATCTACATTCAAGCATGCTTGTGTCCTGAATAATTAAAAAGTCTATTGTAATCGCCTTTTCATGATATCTAATGCACTGCAAAAATGTCACATTTTGCTTTGCTAAATACAATTAAAAAATCTAGGAGAAGCAGATGGTTTGGCATTTTGAAGAAGGTAGACTGCAGAAGGATGCTGAGTTAATTCACAGGGTTGCCTTGTTCAATTCAAAAAGATGCCTTGTTCATCCCAGTGAGGAGCTGGGAATACTGTAGGACTAATGATCTCTGTAGGACCGATGATCACACTCTTCAGAATTAATTATGCACGCATAATCACTTTGAGAATCTTCCAAAAGCTGAGATGTTACATTCTTGAAGGAAAGCCAAGGACTTCTGTGCTGTAACATAGTGCAAGAGAATGCATCTTGAACAGAGATATTGGGATAGCAGGTGAGAATCAACAAACACCAGAATGCCCTTTTAATTTTCCGAAGGGAAAAATCCTGATCCACTACTGAAAAATCCTGATTTAGAAAACCTGAAATACTGTCTTATAGACTAAAGGAGAATAACTGAAATACAGAAATAACTGAAAACAGAAATAACTGAAAACAGAATAACTGTCTCCCTTTGACACAGGAAAATGACTGGCTGTGGTTGTATTTTGAGCATATTCTTAGGTATTCCTAGGAACTTCAAAGCTGAGCTAACTTTTATTTTTTCTCACTTGTATACAGTTCTAGAGAAAATGAAGTACTTTAGAGGAACGGATACTCTGCAAAGATGACTATGTGAAAGCTTTTCTGTATATTTAATTAATTGAGAGCTTTATTTTTGCAATCAGTGTGGGATAGTTTTGCAATCTAAGGAAAGATAGCTCTCATTCCTCTTTGATTCTGAGCAACTTTTTCAGTCTCGGTATGATTCACCTTTTCTTTGCAATGGGAAAGACAGCTCATGGTCCATAGTGCCAAGTGAGAATGAATGCATTACAAAAATTGTGAAGGTGGCTGCAAGTGTTAATGATTTCCCTTTGTTTCTCTCTGGTGACTGAGGCTATTTATTGCCTGCCAGTTTTGCTTGCCCATTTTTCGATATTGCCAGCCTTCATTGAAATGATGTGCAAAATGATTCCATTAGGAACAGGAGACAAATACTCTATGCTAACATAATTTAGTCTTTAATTATTTGTTCATATATTACTTTTCCAAAGCATCCTAGCTTACAAGAACACAAATATATGGCATTCATTTAACCATCAAATTCTCATCTCCTGGTTCTGTGAATGACCCTTTCCTGATTGTTCAAACTATGCTTTAAAGACAGAAGTGGGAATTTCTTACTTTTTCCTGCCACTGGTCTGTCCTTTGACAAAAAAATGAATTGATTTATACAATATTTTGTGAAGTAAAGGATATGTTTTCCCATGTGAAACTGTTCAGTCAAAAGGATACATTAAAATTGTGTCTGAAGAGTTTAACAAATGTAGGCCTTGGCTTCCCTTGTTTTGTATTGGGGAAGCCCAAAGCCCAGCTCCTGTATCATCAGGTGGAGGTGTGTAGGTGAAATATCAAAGCAGAAATACAGACAAGTTCACTTTCAAGAGAATTGCAACCTGAATGCTGGTTTGGTAAAACTGAAGCTACTCGTATCAAACAGAAATGGAAGCATTGCCACAAAAGGAAGGCACACAAAATTCAGCTGTTTTATTGTTTGGTGGTAGCCAGCTGGCTAATAGCACAGGTGCATTAGTGGCTCAGCAGATTTTTAGCCCTCAGCTGCAGAATATGCTGATTCTTCCTCATCCGATTAACACAAAGAGGTAGAGGGAGGGAAAAAGGAAGCTGAAGGTAAGAAATAAAGGATCAAAGGGTACAAAACTAGGCTTTATTGGAATCACTATGCTCAGAACAGTTTATCCAGCTGTGATATAGGGCTGAAGTGGTGAGAAGACCCTTGGTCTTGTTATGGACTGAGGGGCAGTCAGACTCTGGAGGTGTTGAGGGCAGGATGCCAGTGTCAGATACTTTACCTAAATGCTGTCTTTTTTTGTCCCATCAGTCTCCTACTTGAAGAAATTTTCTGACTTGGAGTTTTGCTATCAGATTTTTCAGTAACCTCATACATGTTGTGTGCATGGTAATAGAAACTTGAACTGTTCTGTATTGTAAGTGTGCTGTACTTTGTGATTATGATAAAGTGAGAAAGCATGTGCGTACCATATTTCTTTACAGAGTGACCAGGTTGGCTTGCACACTTACATAGCTTCATATTGTGAAGTTTCTCCTTTCAGTAAGGAGGGACAAAGCTATTTTTATGTTCACTGAAACATAAATAATCCTATACTTACCCAAGGACAGAAAGATTTGGATAGTGTGCTATAGGGATTTCATCTCAGGCCATCATCATGGGAAATTTATGAAATGTTTAAAGGTGACCTGGAAAATGTCTCCATTTGATTTGGAACCATCCCTCATCTGTTTAATACTTTTAATTTGTGTGTTTATTAGTGCCCTGGCAAACACAGGTCCTTGGCAGCAAAACCTGAAATTTGGTGGGTATTAATACATATGTATTTTTTGAGAGCACTACAATGGCATGATCGGTTTTGGTTACACAAGCTGAAGGTGATAAAAACAAAACAAATCCAAAAAACATCACAGTCCCAGGAGAGATAAGTGAGATTTGTCTATTTGAGACTGCTGGAAGGAGACTGCACAGTAGATACCATGCAGTCATAAATTTGTAATGTGTAGCCATTGTGGCTGAGGGGATAAATATTCAATACCTGTTATTACCTGATAAAGTTATACATGTGTATGGATCCATTTTATGTGATAATTAGAGAATCTAGTTTTAGCATCTGCTTTTACCTGATAAACCAACTTTGCTAATTTAAACAAAGGAAAAGCAATAATTCACAAGCTACAGACATCACGAAGATGTGAAACAAAGCTATCATAAAGGAGGGAGAAAAGAAGGACAGTGTTTCAGATCTGCATCCCCTGTAAACAGGAGGCTGTGCGACCAAGAACAGCTTTCTTTCTATATGGTTTATAGGAAATAATCCTGCCTGCTTTCAGACTACATTTGTAAACAATTGAACTAAATTTAATTTTAAATAAAATGAAATTATGGACAAATCTGGCCATACCAAATATGTCTGTTTTGGGGAAAAAATCTAAATATGAGCACTTACCAGGATAGCTGAATTTTATAGCCCACCTCTGACAGAGAATTTGACCAATATATGTTGATGATCCATTGTCGCAATGGTCAGATAACAGCTGTCAAATAAATAATACTGAAAGAGTAGTTAAGAATTGCTATTTTATATTCCATTCTTAGTCTTGGGCATAATGTGCATGCTATATAATATTTGGAGTCCTTACTCTTCCTCCCCAGCAGAGGTGGTGGGAGGAACCTATCTGAGCTTCGGATTGTTTCCTTGCCTGCTATGAGGTGAGAAGCAGTTTTAGAAGGTACTGCCTTTTTCAGAGCTTTAAAACTCCAACAGCAGTTTGTCAGTATAAATTATTTTCTGTCTTTTCTAAGTGCCACTTCCTTAAAAAATTCCTCTTTGATGAAGAACATATCTTAGCAACATATCTTCTCCCCGAAACACGGAGAAAATGGAGAATGAGATATAAAATAAAGTAATATCTTCTGTACAGTGGAAAAGTATGGGAAGAAACCCAACGATCCCAGAAGTTTTTGATGGGGTGTGATGTTGTGTCTTACTCTTTTTAAGAAAGGTGCCCAAGTGCTTGTGATGTAGAAAAGCATTCTGGTACCGCTGGCATTCATGCAGCACCTTCCTCTGAACTCTTATTTTGGCTGCCACTGTTTCACCCTGCTGCTGCTGCCTTTTCATAGACTCTTTTGGTGAGCAGTAGTTTGCACAGATTTGCACCTGCCTGGTGCCCCTTTCAGTTGTCCTCGTCACACAGCTGATCACAGCCCTCTGTTCCTGCAGACAGAGCCTGGCAGAGGGGCTGTGTGGCATAAACGCCTTTGATTCTGAGTGGAAAGGCATGTGGGTTAAGTCTTACAGGAGGGATGGTGTACTTAACTAACTACACGGCTCAAGGGAAATACACCCCACACCTGATATTCATAGGTTAAGCTTAAAACTGTAAATATCCATAGAATTAATTTGAACATGACACTCCTACCTTTATTTTTCAAAGGGCTTAGCGTCATTGGTAGAAATCTGGTGTTTCATAAGGTGTGAAAGCAAATTAGCTACTCTTTCATTCTTCAAAAGAATAAATGTGTTTGCTTATCTGAATAAATTAGCTATTCCTTTAAAGCTCCTTCCTAATGCAAATGTGAAGTAAGCATGGTAACATTTTTGCCCTTCTGAGTTTTATTCCACAGCAAAGACATTTTTTACGACATCTGTTCCTCAGCTCTGTGGGTCCTTCTGTCACTTCCTCCCTGCCCTTTTGTGTGGGCAGCCTGAGGAAAAAAGGCCAAAGCAGAGGTTTCTCCTCAGTGGCAAATCTCTCGGAGTCCATTGCTAGCTGAAATGTAATGGTTCTGTCTTGAGGCAACTCAGGATTTCCTCAGGTTGAGATGGATATAATTAATTCCCTGATGATCCTGTCACCCCCTCCTTCTCTGTCACACCAGGCTGGTCTTATGTGAGATCCCTCAAGGCTGTTCCAGCAGCCTGTCGGATGGCGCAGGGCAGACTGAGCAAGCTGCAGCACCCTTTTGATGGGCGGTCAGGCAGCCTAAAAGGTGTTTCAATTGAAGTACAAGATGTAACACGTTCTCCTTTCTCGGGAATATTTAAAGTACGGTCCTGACAGAATTAGTACTCTTATTGATGCTATGCCTGACTTCCATCAATAATCAAAAAATGAATTATAAAGTAATTACTAGCAAAACTCATGAAAAACACATAAATGACAGAATCAATAATTAAAAGAAGCAGGTGCTTAATGTGGATTTGTGACTGGGTATTTTACTGGAACCAAATACAGGTCGTGTATTCAAGGACAAAGAATTCAGCCTGTATCTGCAAGCTTAGACACTCTGTTCAAGAAAGCATCTAGGTTTCATAGAGTGCCTATGTTGATACCTTAGTTCAGATAAGGACTGACGTTTTGAAACTAATTTCCCAATCATCCAATTATCATTTACTTTGTTTTGTGAAGCATCCGGTCTGAGAGACCAAGCTGGATATAGTCCAAAGTGTGGAAAAGTAGGCAGTGTGGGCACGCAGCTGCATGAGGGTTCCCTGTGTGACGTGACAGCAAAACGGGTTGATGGGCTCCTTGATGTGTAAACGCAGTCTGTAGGACAAGAGGTCATTTTGCAAATAGGTATGGATTTATACATTGTTAGGTGACCAGGATATTGCATACAGTTCTAGTATCTACAGTTTCAAAGGATTATAATTATGCAATCATAAATTATGAAGCTGATTCAAAAAGATATCTTAGAGCAAGAGACATAGCCATCTGGATCTGCAAAGTGGTGGTGGGTTTTGTTTGTTTGTTTGGTTTTTAAAGTTGGATTACTGTAAATAATAATCTTCAAGAAGATTATTATGGACTAAGAAGCTTTTTAACATGCTTGGCAAAAGGTATGATGTAAACCCATGGCTAGAATATAGTTTGACCATTTTAATTGGTGATATGCATCACTTTTTTTAATGCTCAGGATTATGAATCTTTGTTACAAGCTTTCTTGGGAAAAGATGAATTTTCCCTCTCTTGAGGTCCTCAGATCAAGACAGAATGCCTTCCTGGAAGTTGTACTCTAGCCCAGCACAAATTGTAAGTCCCACTGCAAGGAGAACTGTGATACACAGCAGGTCGAACTAAATAATGTCAGACAAATAGATCTTTCTGGCCCTAAAATCTATGAATCTGTGTTATCAAATTTATATATGTCATCCTCTTACATAACTCAAACCTCATTTTGAGCCATTTTATAACCACAGTTTACCTGACACCTATGCTTTCAAGTTTCTAGCGTGCTCTTATTTCTAGAATTAGTAGTTCTCTGTCCCACACACTCTCAAGGCACTTCTTCCAGCCATTGCATTCATGAACATAAAGTGTTCTCCAAACAAAAGAGCACAGTGCCCTTTTGACAAGTGGTGCTGTGATGTAACCTTAATTACTCAAACATACTGCTTGGGATTTTTTCTGAAGAGTCAGGCAAAGGCACTCACTAGCTGAGGGGTTAGAGCTGATATTCTTTCCCACAATTGAATTTGTCATTTCATTTTATCTAGGAATGTTCTCAGCACCTAATAACCTTATCAAAATTTAACCTTTTCTGCTAAAACCTACCATAGGATTATTTATTTTTTTTTTTGTAGGGAGTGAGATTAGGCCCAGTAGCTATATTTCTAATTATTTTGATTTTATTTTTTTTCCTTTCAGAAGCTTCAGGGCTCCATGTGTCAGCATGAGAGGGAGTTGACATTTGAAAGGAAGAGAAATGATTATGTTGGGTGGGTAGGGGTTTCCTAACACTGTTTAGAGAAAGATGTGTTTCTCCTGTCACCATAAAAAATATCCATTTGAATATGGCCCCTAAGAGTCTTGGATATTGGACCATTGGTGAAGTGAATGGGTCAAAGCACTTTGCATTCTTGGATTTACTTTTGAATGACTTAGAGTAAGTGTTATTAATAGAACTTATCTATAAATAAGGTTTTTAGTATAGGGCCACAAATCTGTAGTTCTCTGTAGATTACTAGACATTAGAGGGAAATTGGGGAGTACAAATGAAGCCAAACAGACCAGATTTTCACAACAATAAGTAAGAAATAATTTTACTTGAAAAATTAAACAGTCTATAACATGAGTAATTTGAGAAAGGAAATTCAGGTATGGGACAGAAAATCCATATGACGCATCAATATATATAATACATGCAGTTGATGAACACATCAATAATAATGAAAACAAATAATAATAATTTTTAATACAATAGTTAAGATTATTTTGAAGACCATTAATAAGTAGTTTACTTATTAGGGCAGAAAATCTATATTTAATCTATATTTAAAAGGGCTTTTGGAAACTGCAGATAGAAACCCTGCATGGACGCATTCTCAGCATGTGGGGGCAGCATACTGGTGCTGAATCCTGATTTTACTAATTTATATATCGATCCAATGATTTTAATCTGTATGATGTAATCAAATACATTACCATTTTACTTTAATCCAAATATTCTTAGACTTGCAAGTATAGGCTGCTTTGTGAGCAATCTCATTTGTCTAATTTTTGCTGGTGGAAAGGTCTCTGTCTCACCTGTCCTAAAGATCTCTGATTTTTCCCTGTTGTGTAACTTCCTAGTCACCTAAGTGAAACTAAACTGTTTTAAGCTGCTTGTGTAGCAGCTTGCGCTGACTTGTATATGCTAAATTTCTATCTTTCTTATTCTGTCTCCAAGTAGTTATCAAATATTATTTTCAAAATTACCTATGCTTATGTAAGTGCACTTACTACCAACTAAGAGTAGTAAGTGAATGATAGCTTTATATCTCTCCTGCAAACTATAAATATTAATAGCAGCAAAGAATAACAGCAAATAAAGCCTTTCAGGCATATCAGTTACAAGTCAATAATATTCACAGAGAGTTTTGACTCACTTTCCTCCACACTGATATGTAAATTACGATAGGATATCTTTTCCAAAAAGTTACTTAGAATACAGTTTGGGTTTTTTTGCCTGTGTTGATGAAAGCTTAAAAAATAAAATTCATTGCTAAAGTGCTTTATTAACATTCTCACTGCTCGGTGACATGCTCTATTATTTGTGTCCTGCAAATTAATAGCATCAAGGCCAGTTGCCTGGAGACAGCATAAGTATTTCTGTGTTTAGAAATCAAAGGAGCTCTGGGAATTATATGAAAAATATGTTTAATTAAGTAGGGAAAAGTAGGGAATTAAATGCATTTAATTTAAGGACACTTTAGAAGGCACCTCACTTTATGTGTTTGTAGCTGCTGTAGAAGCTGTCCCATTTAGTTGAACCTGCTGTCCAATTCTGTTCTTATTTTCTCAACTAAATACATTTTCAGCTCAAAAACAATAAGACAAATGGGAGTAACAAGCTGGTCAGGAGATTTAGGCTTATGTTAATTTTCATTCCAGTTGACTCTACCCAGATTTACTCCATAATAAAATGTTTCTCTCTTGACTCAGAGTTACTGTAACTTGGAGAGAAATGCCGTCAATTGTATAATCTGTATTGCTATTCACCCAAGCCCATGCCAAGTACCTTTATTATAGACACTTTCTTCACATCTCAAATGTGTTGCCAGGGAAAAATTAATGCAAAGCAGTGCTCTGAGTTGAAAAATAATAGTTTCTTTGCAAACATTGTTCTGCATTAATATGTACTTTTGAGCCTATTCTGCATAGTGACGCAGCCTATTCTAGTGAGAGATACTCTGCACCTACGAAGCTCCTCCTCCTAGGCTGCTCTGTGGCCAACTGAGAGCAGGTCTTGAGGATCAGTAAAGCAAGGGATTTGTGCTCTTCTGAGAGACAGTGACATCAGTCCCTGCTGCAGGCGTGTGCTTCTCCTTCCCATTGCGCCCTGTCAAAATACCATATTCAAGCAACATGATAGACAGCTGAGGTAGATTTTGGAAAGTTTCATTGCAGTGTTTGTTAATTAAAATTTTAAAAAGGGATGAAGCTCAAGAGTTGTGAAGACACATATTAGCATTAAAAGTGTTATGCTTGTTATGTTTCTTATACTTATAGAAATGGGCAATAAGTACTGTTAACAACTAAGCTTTTATATGCTATTTGAAATATGCTGAGCTGCCTAAAACTTTCCTGCAGTTCTGTCTGATGATTTTTAGTATGTACCACTGAACAAACGCAGCCTGTATTTCCCAGTTGAGAACAAGAAAACCTCTCTTCTTTTTAGAACATCAAAAATATGCAATTCCTCTTCTTCAGTTTACAAGGACCTAAAGACCATTAAAAAGAGGGCAGAGAAATTCAAAGCCTTTAACTCCTTTTTGACTTTCACCCCCAGCTTCAGAAGCAGCAAGCTCAGCAAAGAGTGGAAACTGTGGAAAGGCAGTTGAGTGGTCAGCGTTGGTTTGACTGCTTATGAAAAAGGCTCAATGTTTGGGCTGAAGCATCACATCAGTGTATGAGTATGCCTACAGCAATGAAAATATAGTGAACATATCCAAATTTTCTGAAGGAGTAAAGGACAAAAAGGACAAATACTTTGCAAATGTACATCAGACGCTGTCTATTGGTATTTTACAGTTATATGATGAAGAACTTGTCTTTGCATTATCTGGGTTTTGAGATTTTATATTGAGCTACAATTCACTTTACTCTTTTGTCCGGGTAACTCCTTTTCATGTAATCCTAAAGTGGCTGAATGATTTATCTTTTAATTTGGGTCTTTACTCACCATTTATCTTTTAATTTGGATATAGTGTCCAGGAGAATGAGAAACCACAGCCCATTTTGATAGAATTCAGAACTTCAGTAAAGCTTCAAACACAGTTCTTATTGAGCTTCCAAACTGTGTGCCACAGAATAGATGAGCCTGTAAGCAATTTCTGGAGATTGTCTAGTCTAACCCTGTTGCTCAGAGCAGGGTTACTTAGAGCAGGTTGCTCAGGACTGTGTCTAGTCATGTTTGGAATTTCTGCAAGGATGGAGACTCCACAGCCTCTCTGGGCAACCTGTTACAGTGTATGATCACCCACAAAGTAGATTTTTTTTCTTATGTTTAAATAGAACTGACTCGGGGCCTTTTCTGCCTAGGTGATTTCCAACTGGTTAGCTCCCAGCATGTACTGGTGCATGGGGTTATCCCTCAGGTGCAGGACTTCGTATTTCTCTTTGTTGAACTGCATGAGGTTCCTGTCAGCCCATTACTCCAGCCTGTCCAGATCCCTATGATTGGCAACACAACCACCTGGGGTATCCTTCCAATTTTGTATCATCTGGAAATGGAATGAGAAAACCAGTATTTGAGATTTGGAAATGTCATGCGTTTTACCAGCACAGCTTCTGAAACATATTACTGCAGCAAGAGCTCTAAATGTGGGGTTGATGGAGTTACCAGCTCTTTTACTATACCTGGCCTGTCTTACAGCACTTACAAGAATTTCTGCAAGAAGCTTTTCAAATTCATCATTTTCTGGGAGATCTTAGAACTCAAACTCAAATGGTGCAAAACCTGTGCACTTTAAAAAAAAAGCCACAACAAGAAATTCAAATAAGGCCCTTTTGTCAAGTTTACATATAAAGTAAGCAAATTTAATTAACCCTATGACCTTCCCAGTTAATATCCCCCCAAGACAACTGTAATCTCTTAATTAAAAAGATATGGCTGAATTAATCACTTTAAATATTTAATTATATTGTTAAATAGAAGGAAAGGTACAGTAGTTGAAGTATTAACAGAGGGGACTTAAATCGAGTTCTAAACTTTACTTCTGACTTCACAGGGTTTTTTTGTGACTTGGCATAGGCTTTCTAAGAGAAAATAGGCAGAGAAAGCATGAATCATTCAATCAGGCATCCCACAATAAGAACCGTAAGGTAGACATCTCATGTAATAGGGACCTACAATACTCTTATGTGCCCCCACTTGCTGCAAACCTCAAACTCATTCCAAAACTGATAGGAAACTCTGGATCTATAGTAAAAGGTAAAGAAGCCTTGGTTATGTTGATGGCTGTCTCTCCAACCCTATACTTGTTAGATGCTATTCCATATGACCAGTATCTGTCAAGGCTGGATAGAAAGGTCTCTACAGAAGCATTGTTGAAGTCTTGGTAGGTTTGGTAAGATCAGATTTGTAGAAGTATTTTTTTTTTTTTTTTTGCATTAGACCAACCAGCATAGCTGAAAAAAGAAACATCAAAAAGCTTCTGTGCACATGTGCCCTTCTTCCAGTATGAAAAGGAAGCAGCAAACTTCAAAGCTATGCACAGACTGAGATAGATACAAATCACTAGATACCTATCAATTAGCCTGACTGAGAGAACATGTATAGTATTTACAGGATGGATGGAACATAACCGGGGACAAATGTATTAAGATGATGATCTTTTCATTGCAAGGTAGATAATTTCATTTACAGACTGTGAAACATAAAGAGGCTAATGTGGAGAGAGATTATGATTTGTCAGAAAACCAGCACCTGTATTGGATCCCTGATATTTGGTATCCAAGAGAGTTATAAATTGCACTGCAGAGTTACCTTTGAAGATGTTTTTTATATCTCCCTTAAGGTTTAGGACTGAGAGATCAAAGGTAAAGTGACTGTTTTGTGTGTTTCCCTTCTGAAAGCCATGTACATGTTGAGCTGGACCACTGTAGCTTTGATTTCAGCTGGGGTCTACAAAGTAAGCCAACTTAAACCTAGTTTCCCTGGAAGGCTCCATGCAATAGCATTCATGTGACGTCTAGGAAGAGAGACTTGCAATGGCAGCAGGGCAGTGACATTCATTCCCAGTCTGCCTCCAGTTTTATATAAAATAGCCTTCTTGTTGGTGTCTCAGAACTGAAGTTTCAACTCTTTCCTCCACTGTTTTTAGATGGGAAGACATAATAAAAGAAGCTGTATTTCACCAGATAGCACAACCTTGCTATTTTTAAATGACAAAAGTATCTCTACAGTGCTACTGTGAAAATTCGAAGGCACTGGTTTTCTACAAGGGATTTAGGAATGGGCATGCTAGAGGACCTAACTGTGAGGGTGAATGTCCTCATCATTTTCCTATGGTTAATTAACTGAAAATGTAATATGATGGCTTGCCATTTTGTGTATCCCACTTTGAAAGTCTGTGTTTTCCCATGCACTGTGTAGGATACCTAGGCACTTGTATAGTTTTAGCCCGTAATCTCTCTCTGATGCAACTTCACGTTTATAAAATAGTTGTAATGCTTCCTTATCTCACAGGGGGCTGCATGGCTGGGTATACTAAATCCCTGTGAGATTCTCGGAGGCAAAGGTCTGTAAAGTATGTTGTGAGGAATAAATAGAGAACAGCCTGAAATTTTCAAATGCCAGAGCAGTAGAAGCATGAGATGTTAGCGTTATTACTGTTGTCTGACCTACAAAAAGAGACACCATGCACTTGCCATATAAAGAGCTGTTACTTTGCATTTTAGGAAGTAACAGAAAGAGAAAGGAAAAAAAAGTAAAATTTGCATGCAAGAGCACAGTGTAACTCCTCTGTAAGATGTGTGTCGTGCTGTGCATTCCAGCCAGTCATGCATGAAATCAAGGAGGTACTTTGCAAGCAGAACTGAAGCAGCACTTCCTTCTTTTCCTTCTTCAGGGAACTCACAGGTTCAGGAAGGCAAAAAATCTGACACAGGCTCTAAGGGACAAAGGCTATGGGCTTTTGTTAAGGCTATGGGACAGCAGTTTAAGCAGAGTTAGATTAACATAGTGTAAAACCCATGAAATACATTCTTTTCTCAATTATGCCTCAAACTTATTCACAGTCCACTACTTGCTGGCAGGAGTGGATTGCAGAGAGAGGAAAGCAAACTTTTCCTGACAATACAAAAAAGGGAAAAGCTGATTGAAAAATATTTGGTCTGACACAGCAGGAGAAGTAATTTTAGGGTGAGGTAATGAATCATCCGTAAATTGCTGATGGCTGAAGCTCTTACACAGGTATTTAAACTTGGCAGCTTGCCTAAATGCCACTAGATTTCATGCCGCATAGGTGCGTTTGTGGACTGGACACAGGCACCTCCTGCAACCGTGCTCAGCTGCTGGCTTACCAGTCTGCTGAGACAGAGGTAGGGAAAAAACTCCCCTCCCAGACTGGCCTAGGCTGCAGCTAGAAAAAATCCTTCTTAAGAATTAAATTTAAGATTTTTAGATTAAATTTGAAAAAGACTGTCATTGTGTTAGATCCTTGCATTGAGAACTCATAAGAAAACTGGAAAAACGATCACCCTCATTTTTTTTATTCAGCATGACAGAACTTCTAAAATGAAATTTGTCTGATCCATGTTGCCAATATGGCAGAATATAATCCAGTCTGCACTGTTCATTTTCTGCTGCTATGTGTAATCAGTGTTATACACACACTTGTTAAGGTATTCTTATTCCATTTTCTTACTTGTAGTAAGGTGATGGTTTTTTAACGCTAAAGACTGAACCTGCTGTGAGAACTGCTATCTCAAAGGAACCATCCTGGTGTAAAATGCTTCATCAACTCTCTTCCAGATTAACAGTACTCTGTTGGCCATTTGATATAATAACAAAGCATGAACCTTTTTCTGTCTTCTTTTACATCCTGTTTTTATTTCAGGGCTTACACAGGCTGCAGAATCTTAATTCTAGGAGAAGTTAGCCACTCTCACAGCACAGAGAATAAACACTCTGGGATGCTTTCTCTGAACATAAAATTTACTTTGCTTGCTATGAATCTTAAAAATCCTAAATAAACTTGGCATCACCAAGGCAGTATATCACACAGACCCCCAAAAAAAGAATAAGAAAAAAAGTAAGTAAGGAAATGAGACCTCTTGAAGTTCTGTAGAGTCTGTAAAACAATAGTAATCCAAACTATGGACAAGCACACGTACCGTGTAATTTCTAAATGAAAATGTTTGCCTAATTGTATAGATTTTGTGTTCAGATGGAGATGTATATTTTCATTTATTAACTTTTCATTCATTTAGATTGTATCATATTGTTCTCATCCCATGGCATGCTGATCAAGTAAATGCTGGAATTACAGCCTAATCATAAATTTTAAAGGAAGCTTTTTTGTATACTTTTCTGATCTGCCTTGGTGTAACCACAGTCATTACTTAATAGAGAGTGAACCTGAAGAAAAAATTCTGATTTTATGTTCTGTTCCATTAGGTGGTAAAAAGCTCAGAGTTAGCACAGGGGATGACGCTCATTTTGTAGAGGAGGAAAATAAGGCAAAGGTTTTTCAGGGAGCTTTCTGCAATGTCAGTTTCTCCAGTAGCATCTCCTTTTCCAGGCAGCTTCACCCTCCTTTCTTCCTGCTCTTCCACTTTGTTGAAGCTGCCTGCCCTGCACAGGCAGTGATAAACCTGTGAGGCCACAGTGTCAGAGCAGCAGCTCTTCAAACCTTAGCTCTCCTTGTGCTGCAGGTCACGGCTGGTGCCAGGTCCTGCTGGGTTAGTAGGGCCGAGAGTTTGGATGGGGCAGCAGTGGGGTTTGGATTTCATACTATTCTACTGCCATTCGCTGTGCTGGGCTATGTGCTGATGAGAAGGTAGTGATTAAATTAAATGACAGATGTCATTTAATTTTGGTTCATTTGTATTTGTAGAAGTTGTATCAACTTCTACAACAATATTTTTTCTTTCCAAACTTAGCTTCTGATTAGCTTCATCGTTATTCGTTAGCTGCATGATTAGCAGAGTGTTTCTTTCACAGTTGTCAAGGAAATGCTTATCAGATTTGTTTTTTGTTTTGCTGTTTCTTAGTGACATTCTCAAAGCAAAGATTTAGAGTGTGCATTCAGGAATTAAACCACAGTTTATCTGTAATAGTATAGTGCTGCCTTTTTGTCATGACTTCAGTTTATGTACCTTATTACTGAGTAGCTTCAAGGTAGGAATTCATTAAATGCACATCTGTCTCAGTCATATCATGTGAACTAGATACCTGAAACTATGCTTATATTTTCTATTGTCTTCATAGTTTTTTATATCTCATTTTTCTTGTCTCTTCATTTTTAAAGAGAAGGGCCTGCTTTCATTGGCCTTTCTGTATAACTGTATTCCCCAGATTTATGCATCATTCAGTTTTCCTTTTACTTTCCTTTCTTCATTCCTGTAATATCAATTTTATATCAAGGTGACCTTAATTGAGCTTGGTATTATAATGCAGTGTTGTTGTAGGACCACCAGCCATCACATTTATTATCCACTAGCAATTTCTCTCTGAGAATTCTGCTTGCCAACAGGAAAAGAATGATGGAACTATCTAAGATGTATACTCATTCACATACTGTTGCTGGTCTCAAGGCATTTATTACTTTCTTTAATCCATGCCTCTAGATTCTGCAGTTCATAACTCATCATCATTGAAGTGCAAGAAGTTAGGTGAAATTTAATTGCATGAAATTTCAAAAATGCAAATTGGTCAGGGAAAGGGAGGCCATATTAAATCTATTAAGTTTTGAAAAGCATCTGATACTGACATTAAAAAGGCTCCAGAGGCAACAGCATTCAGTGCATGATGAAGTTCCTCAGAATCAATTTTGCACAGTCTCCTTATAAACTGACAAAAGCATCTATATATCTGTATTTGCAAGTGGGGCAGAGAAAGGCACTCAGTGTGGTAATGACATTAAGCCTCTAATTCCCATACTATTCTCTCAAGCGACATGTGGAACATTATGTTTATCTCCAGCTTTAATTTAAAGGCAGAAGTAAGTTTAAGCCGCTCAATAAATGTGCTAGCAATGCTGTGTTTTCCCACTGGTAGCTAGTGGGTAACTGTGAAAGCCTCCCACTTCAGGCAAGCAGGTTTGTCCGTATCTTAAATGGCAACGGAGCAAACCCATGATTTTTCCAGTGCTGTGCTTAGTGGGTTTTTTTGTCAGAAAAGGAGGACTTGGAGGAGTGTATCAATCTCAGTGAAGCCTTATTCAAGCTAAGGAGGGAGGATGCGCCCCACACAGACTGACAGCGCACTTCTCTAGCAATGGGCTGTGAGGGAGTCTCATATTTGGTTCCAGCTACTTGGCATAATTCAAGGGAGAGAGGAGGGAAGGGAAGGAAAGGGTGCTATTGTTCTCTGAGATAAGTTTGAATGTTTGGAGGAAGGAGGATAGCTCAAGATCTCTGAGAGTACTTTCTCTTATGTCCAGATGATAACGTGGTAACCTTAGCAATAGTGACTGTGAGCTGTAAGGAGTGGCATAAGGAAGTAATCAGCTATCCGGGTGGTTAATAAAGAATAAATAGCCAGACAAATTAGTCTTGGAAAGCAAGTGTTTGACCTGAGACTACATGATAGCTTTAAAGTTTGATGTGTGATATGTAATAAGTTAATAAATGAAAGTTGAAAACTTTGTGTGAACAGAAATTGCTCTCATCTGTGCAGTGCGTGCTCATTTAATAATGTATCATAATGTGTCTTTAAGATTATTTTTTAAGAGGATAATTAAAAAATTGCAGACCTAGAGATTTTCTGCACCTCCTTTACAGGCTGTGCACTTATCTGACTTGTCATATAGATTTCAATAAAAGTTTTTTGTAAGTAGGTGCTGCAGGAATAGGATGCATTACCCTTTGTATGATGCTCAACCCTTTTGTGCAAAATCAAATCCGTCAAAGCAGTTCAGTACACAGCTAAATACAAACTCATGTTTTGCTGTAAGCATGTGAGTAGTGATTAGTTTCACTGACTTTAGGACAGCTCACATGCCCGAGTTTTGTTCAACAATGTCTGCAGAAACAGAGTTGCTTGTTAAACTCAAATAATAGAGGTAAGGACAAAGGAAGGTAGTGTTGATTCATTCCAAATAACTTCTTAGTTCTCAAACTAATTTTTTTCACAGCCTCAAAGCCCATTTAGTGGGGAATTTTACTTTAAAAATGTTCTCTGAATTTTTATCTAAAGGCTCAATATTGTCTTCCCTTTCTTCCTATAATGCTTTATATAACTTACAATCATTTTAATCCAAATGAGAGCAATGATCACCCACTTTGTGCCCAGGTTTCTTCTTAAAAGTGTCTCCATTCACTTTCCCTACCACTTCACTGGTATGAGTGCTCTTACGCAAACACTAAGCGAAGAGACAAAACCCTTTATTCCAACTTGCTTTCTTTTATTATCTTGGGTTATTTGCCGCTCTTATCATTGTAAACTGGCATGATAGACCACAATTTCTTCTCTACTTTTTTGTAGCACAAGGCTAACTTTTGAAGTTTAGCAGATGAATAATTGAGAACAAAAATAGCTACACTTATGGCAGTCTCAATGTTTGCAGTAGTGAAACAAGTACTGGTGTGAGCTGGTGGGTCATAAATCCTTTCACTGCCTTCAGTGAGACTGTGGTGATTGTCATGCTTTTCCCTTACCAGAATTTTAAACTAGATTTGGGGATAAAAATGTCTGTGTGGAGAAACAGAGACGACAGTTACGAGTTATTTCTACTCTTTGGGTTGGTTTTTTTTCCCCTTTTCATTCAGTCTTACATCTCCTCTTTGATGTGCTGCCATCTTTGGTTAGAGATCTCACAGAGTATAGTTTATAGAGATGACAAGCCTAGTTACCAGACTTCCTAGGCATATCAGTGATCATAAGATTCAATCCACTTCAGTTTATACTTCAGCTTGTGTCATAATGACTTACAGTAATTAACCAGCTTTTCCTACTGTTCAAGTACGGCAACTCAGAATACGTTTGTCATATTAATCTAAGCATTCTACCAAAGAATCTTGAATCTTATTCCATTGCTGGTTTCAATTAGGCAGTTTTGTCACAGTGATTACTTAAAATTAAGAAAAGTCATAGAACAATTAATTATGAATTAATTATGAATTATTAATCATGAATACATCACAGGAAAGCTGTGTCAGTTGTCAGAGTAAAACGAAATTGGACAGAACCTATCCAACACACGTTATGTTAATTTGCTCATGGGTAAGTTATAAGAGAAAGAGCCACAGTTTTACTTGAGCAGGAACTCAGAGGATGAGATGCTGCCATAGTCAGTGCTGCGATGTTCATATCTACACAGGTCACTCATTTACATTTATGTCATTAATATCAAAGTGTTAACACACCTGCACTAGCATTTGTTTTCTTTAGAGGTTTGTTGTCAAAACAGCTTGACTTTGTATCACTGTTTTCCATTCTAACTCACAAATGGGGGAACCCATAACCCTTCTGAGTGATGAAATAGCTTCTCGTCACCTCCTGGAAGCTCCACAGAGTGCTAGCATCCCATCACGTCCCCTTTGTGTGATGTGTGGGGCCATCCCAGATGTATGTGAGCTCTGTGGGCCCCTCTCTGTGGGCTGCCCCTCTTGCCCCTCTGCCTGCTGGACTGCAGCAGCCTGGGCTCTATTAGCACACGGCTGTGCCAGGTGCTGTGGGAGGCCCTCCTTACTGCCTTGGCAGGATGCTTCTCCAAACCCACAGACATTGGTCTGTAGGGGCTCCAAGTGTTACTTTATATCATTGCAATAGCCCCTCTGTTTTTTGGCTTCTTTGATTTGAGCTGCAATTAGTGTCAGAGAAGCACTGCATCATCTGGCTTAAGTCTTGATTTTTAAATGAAAAATTAGATCTTCCCTTCCTCTTTGTTCCTTCTCCTTGAACATGCTCCACATGGGCAATATTATCCTCTCCTCCTCCCCTGACACGCTGGGTGACACGGCCAGCCCCACAGATACCTGCAGCTCCCCTCTCACTCTCCTCTGCCACACGAGCCTCTTCCTCAGCCTCATCAGCTTTGTGGCTGGTGCTCCCTGGTCAGTCCTGCTTACCTGCTTCTTCACCCCTTGGGCTGCAGTTCCTCTGCTGTTCTCTGTTTTGGCACTTTCAGGTCTGGCCACCCAGAGACTCAGGGCACTCTAGCAGGGGGAATTCCCAAGCCACACTGCATGGAACCAACGTGCAAGGCTGCACCTCTCAGCACTCTCTCCACAGTGCCTCCAGGAAGGATAATAATGGAAATATCTATGAAACAGAATATTTATTAAGGAAAAAGTACTTGTCACTCGTGCCCTTCTCCTTTGTTCCATCTAGCTGAGTGCCTTGGTATCTGGGCAACTCTGCATAGCGTGTGCGTAGTAAAAACAGCAATACAACTTCCTTATAATTCAAGTCACTTTACAACATATTTTTTTTCCAGTCCCCCCTGCATGTATTTCTGCAGAGCTAATTATGCTCCACTGTAGGATCAATGCTTTACTAATTTAAATATGTTGTAACAATATTGAAACCAATGAATTTTACTGCTTCAAAAGGCAAATTGCTCTATGACAACAATTAGAAAAAAATGTCTTTGTTTTTCTCTTATGTAAATTCTTTGACATTAGCATTCACCTTTTGAAGCAGGCATTTGTTACAGGACAAGTAGCAGTATTACATAAAAGGGTGGAAAGCAGAAAAATAATCACATCTCTCAAAAGAGAGAAAATTATAGTAATCTCTGTGATAAACAGAAAATTCTTAGAAATAAAATACTGAAGTTGTATCTGCTCTTGAGACACCTGAGCAGCACATATCGTACACAGCAGGTAGGGCATGTTCTCACAGCACTTACTGGAATTACAGTAGCAATCCTTATGCCTGTAAAACACATGGTATGCCTGATTTATTTTTAAAACTTATGATTTGCTTTTCTTCAAATGTTAGACACTGTGTGCTTCTCTAGTGGCATGTTTTCTGCCAACAAACTATTTTGGGGGCACGTACTTCTTAGCTTACATGAGCTACCATGTTGATAGTCCCTAACAATTGTTCATTTAAGAAAAGTAGATTTGCTGCCTCTCCTTGTCTGTTTTTTTAAGTTCATAATCACTTAACTGTAAAAGGAAAGGAGAAAAAAGAGCTATGTCTCTTCCATGGAAGTGCTCATGTTTGTTTGTTTGTTTGCTAGAAAAACAATGGGTATAGCTGGCAATTAAGTAAAGACTGTAAACTGACAGAGTAATATCTCCCTTTTTGGCTTTGATTTTTAGTGTCTTGTCCTTTCTTTTGCTGCTTGGGATTATGAAGCAATCACCAATGCAAGACAGAGATATCCTTTTTAAGGAACTGGAAGCGTTTGTCAATCCAGCTTGAGTGCAGTAACCATTCTTATGCTGAGGCTTAGAGCTGTGTAGTGCATGTGCAGTACTTGAGGCTTGTTGTTTTATTCAGTTGACAGCAGGGTTTTCAAAGTGTATTTTATGATTAGGCTGGGGAGTGTCTGGGAACCGTCTTCTTTTTTTTTTTTTCTTTTTTAATAGTGGCTCATGCAAACATTTTCTTCACCTGTCTCAGGTGCCAGAAAGTTTTATGTGCCCATTCAAAGGTATGATGTGGAATACTTGGAGGATTTTGAATTTATGGAACAGCTGTGTTTTTAAGTAATATCACCAATTTGCCTATTTAACCACAGTGAAAAGAAGGTGTGAGTAGGTGAAGTCCTTAGGCTGAGCACACTGATGCAGAAATTCATGCAAGAAAGACGCTGGGGCAATCTGCACGCCCGGACTGCTCCCTGCAGCCTGGAAGTTGCTGGTTTGCCCACGCAGCAGCGAGGTGTCTCCCTGCAGCTCTGTGCAAGGCTGGCTTTGTGGCTGGGAGCAGAGGTGGAGCAGTGTGGTACGCACCAGCCGGGTGACACCAGCAAGTGGCTTTGCCCTAGGTGTGTCTCTGCTCTTGCAGGGCTGCGCAGGTGACACTGCAGTCCCAGCACAAGCTCCTTGCCGTGACTTGGGAGTGCGTCTCCTTGGTTGGGATAAGCAAAGCGTGTGGTAGACCTGAACTGTCGTGAGGGGTAAAACAACTTCACCCAAGTCAGGGTGCCCAGTTGTGTAGTATCAGTGAGTTGGGTAATAGGCTGTGCTTCTTCTAAAACAACAGGTAACCATTTACTGTATACTGTGTGCGTCTTTAAATGCCCATTAATGAGTGGCTAATTTACCTTCCATGAAACCTTCCTATGAACAAGTAGGATTTCACAGCCTGGTTTGGGAGCACGTGCTCTTGTTGCCCAGGGAGCGCAGACCTTTCCCCTCCAGCTCTGCTTATGTTTTTTCCTCAAAGCTCAGCTGGGCTGTGGTTTGGAGCTCTCCGCAGGCTGATGTAAGCTCACTTTAGACTCTGCAGAGCTGGTGCTTAAATAACATTCAAATGAACTCTATTCAGCCTCTAAGCTAGTGTTGTACCAGGGCTGCTTCACAAAGCAGTGCAGGCTTTCATGTCTTTCTCTGGAGGAATAAATCTGAGGCTTCATTCACATGAAAAATCTCAGTATGATTTATTTACAGGTTAAGGACACAAGCACATCCCTATAAATAATGCTTTAGCCTTATTTTTCCTGTGTGAACTTTTTTTTGTTCCTGCATTTTTTGTGTGCCTCCTAAGGCCTTCGGGTTATTATCACGGTGAATACGGCTACATTTTACATACCCTGCTGGAAAAGACAAGTTGTTTTCTGCCAACCTGAAGATCTAACACTTAAATCTAGTCTGTGTAGTCCTCATGTTTGACATCCTTTCTTCTCTTAATTTCTGTCATGATTCTATTTCTTTCCAAAGTAGACACCTAACTGCCATTGGTCTTTCTACTTTGATATGTATTTCAAGATACTGCAAGTACTCTAAATTTAATAAAAACTGTTAGGTTAGACAGGTTTCTTTCAAATATTATTATAGGTGTGTAACAAAAAAGTCCCCCCCCCAGTAACAGAATATAGGAAAATACCCAGTATTTCTTTTATTTTCATAACTTTCTTCAAAGACTAAGTATAATCCTTCTTAATTTTTAAATTACAACTATATAATATGGTTTACTAGAAGTCTAGCTTTGACACATTATACTGCCTGCTACAGAATATTATTGGTCATCACAAATAAATTATGCATTAAAGTCTTCATTAACTACTAACTATAACTAAAGTAAATTAATTATTTTAACTTAAGTAAGAGCTACAAGTCTGAACACCAGAACATTAACATAATTGCTAGTTTACAGAACAAAACCTAAGTCATTTAAAACTATGCAATTTCTTTGAAGATGGGTGTCCATAAAGAGATTGTCCTTTGGCATTGATTTTATTGTTGCAATCAATATAAATATGTCTTTTAAAACCTTCTTCTGATATTTAAATATCTGACACTTTTAGCCTGTGTGTGGGAATAAAATACAATTACACTTTTCTCACTGGGCTGCCAGAAGATCTGTTGGTGGAATGACCCCGAGGTCAAAGATAAAACAGACTACTTGCTGCTTTTTATGGTGTTTTTACTATTTTTATTAGAGTTATAGTGGATGCTGTTATGCCTCTAGTGAGTCAGGGCCTTGGGACGTTTATGCCACCTGTCATCCTTTCTTAACGGCTTTGATCTTGCATGCACTGGTTGGAAAAATTATTGTGCCATTTTTCAGTTTCAGCCTGCAGTGGTTTAACACAGCTACTGACACTTTTTCACAATATGAGTTGATACAGACAAGCATTTTTGAAGAGAGCCCTAAGGCTAACAATAATATTTATATCTTCTGCCATTCATGGAAAAGCAGAGCCAATAAAGCAGGCAAAGGATCTGGTGTGTGTTCCCTTTTGCTCATTAATGTTTCAGCTGATTCTGTGGGTGTTCTGTGGAAGAGTGGTTGCTTTCATTTTCTCATGAAAGCAAAAGGCTATATTTCTTATTCAAATCTATTGCCTATGAGAGTCTGCTTTAAGCTTTTCCTTGAAGGATGTTGTTCATCTCTTTTACACAGAGAGATGTATAACACAGAAATATGTGTATGTTGAACAATGCTGGACTGGCCTTGAAAAAACAGATGGACTGCAGGAATAGTATCGGACATGCAGAGGGAGAAACAGAGAGCCTAGTTAAATAGGAAGTGCCTACAACCTTCCAGGCTGTGTATCTCTTTGAAGATGGAGGGGACTGCTTCTCAGAAAGGCAAATCTCTCCTTTCTGTGGTTGCACATCACTGCTACCGTGCTAAATTTCTCACCCTGAAGGCTCTACCAGTCAGTATCTGACTCCCTTGATACGAAGAGTATCCAGCTCCCACTGCTCTTCTCCCCAGCTGTGTCACAAGACACACTTCTGTCCTTTTCCAGTGTCACTTAGCTGTGAGGGGCTGTGCGTCTATCTTGTACCCTTACAAATTTTAAAAGTGCATTTTCTCATGAGCTTCTGTGCAGGTGCTTAAGCCTTACATCAACTTCCATTCCCTCATAGCCTACTCAGAAAGCTTTTAAAAGAATTTCTGGTCCTAAAATAGAATGCAGAACAGAAATAGAATGTGGGTTGCAATATCTCACATTGTACCTGTTGGTACCTGTTTGGGTGGTTTAACAAAATGAACCATTTCCTGCCTATTTTATTCTTTAACAGCAGTCTGAATGTCCCCTCTATGATCTCATAATTGCAATGTGGCAGCAGAGTGTTGTGACTCACAGACAGGGCTGATGCTCTCGCTCCGGGATCCGCTAAAGACGCAGAAACTCTCGTGATCCCCCGATGAAATGATCCTGAAAACTCCCACTGAGGAGTCGAGAGCAGCAGCCAGGGCTGTCTCTGAAGTGTGTGGGACCAGATCCACAGAACTTTTCTGTCAAGTGCATTTGGATTTGTGTTGGTTATAAAGGCCCGTATTGACTGATGAAGGGTTTCTTTTGAGGTTATTAATTCAGAAAGGGCTAAAAAGCCCACTCTACTCACCCACTCACATTTGTTTATACAAGTATCACACGTGCATTTGGACCCTAAGCAACCTGACAAGATTTTTAATAAAAAATGTCTTTAACAGAAGTGACAAATGAAGTCAGATCAAAATTTATCCTTTTAAGAGAGAAAATATGCTATTGTAGATTAAATGGGACTGATTGAGACTGATTTAGAGTATATTAATCCAAAGTAAGAGAGAGGAATCCTAATCTGTGACCAGGATGGGATTTCTATGTAAAGTACCTTGATAACAAATACCATTGTTTGTTTTGTGTATACACAATAGACATATGGGATTTGTATGTATTGTTTGACATATTGTCACACACACATGCACACATATATATGGTACCTTACTGTTTTATTATCAATTTCATGGATGTTCACCTTCAAATGAAAAGGAACAAATCTACTAGAAAGAAATCCATAGAAGAATCCATAGAAGCCATTCTGAAGTGGCAGTGAGTGTATAAAAAATGCTTTTTCATTTTCATGTTTAAAATGCCAGGGTGTGAGACAAAGTTTAGATGAAGTTGATTTGTATTATTTAGAAACTAGTCATGAAAGTTCAGGATAATTCCATTTAAGTGTGGGCATCTGGATGTCATAGTTAAATTAGGAGCCTAAATTAGAAAGAGAAAGTCGTGTTCTAACAATGTTTCAGATCTTCAGTAGGCTGAATCACGTTTGAAAGTTACTTCCTTTGAAAATCATGGATAGTGTAAGAAATAATAATAGATTTCATTTAAATGGAGAAAATGAAATTATGTGAATTTGGAGCCCATCTACAGCAGTGGCATTCCAGATGTTTCTCTTTTTGCCTAATTTTATGGTGATCAGTGAAATTAGTGTTTCTCACCAACGTCATATTATCATATCCACCTGTTCTTTCCACTGTTTCCCAGTAGTCTATATCATCCTAAACAATGTGGAACAGTAAGGTACTACTGAAATGTCATGGGCCAGATAGAAAAATCTGGTAATCTGTCGAAGTTGAGATACACCGAGAATTCACAGGAAGATGAGAATAATGCATAGGAAGATCAGGGTGACCTTAAATCAGCTTTAATAGAAATGGAATGAAATGTTCTAGTACAAGGTCAGGTACTTAAGAACTACTAATAAGAAGTCTACTGTAAATTGAAAATGAGTGATAAAGACAGAGACACAGTTAATCATAGAATAATTATGTGATGGAGCTCTGAAAAAGACAAAAGCCTTTCTAGAACATGTAAGTTCAGAGACAGGGAAAGTACTTGTGCTATTGTAAAAGGTCTTAGTGAAATAATAATGGCTGATCATATTCCAAAAAAACCCTAGTGTGCTTTCATGCATATAACTCGGGAATTAGCTAGTTAAAGAAAAACACAAAAAACAACAAGAATAAACCCCTTCCTCATAATTCACAAGCATGACAGATTTTATGTTTGTTCTTATGAGAGGACATTAAATCACAGCCTGGTGACTTCAGAGCCTTCTTTCTTTACTGCAGCTGCCTCTCTCCCTTAATCTTTTTACAACCTGAGCCCTTTACAGCTGCAGACTACTTCTCCTCATCCAGTCCCATCTCTGATTTTATGTCATTTGCTATTTTAAATATACTTCTACTTGAAAATATGTGCAGGTTGTAGATTTTAAAAAGTAAACATATAAAGTGAAATAGTTTTACCAAACAAGTGTGTAGGATGTTCGGGACAACGGGGGGCATATCTAATGGTGGAGACTGAAAGAAATCTGATTAGCGTAGAAAACTTGAGTTCTCAGGAGGGTAGGATTGCTTTCTCCAGAAGTCCTGTTGATGACTTCAGTACGGTAAGTAGCTTGACACAGAAAGTTACTACTTAGATAAAAGGTAAAGCAAACTTAAAAAAAAAGCAACAAAAACAAACAAGAAATGGGGCTAAGTAATCTTAGATGGCAATTCTAAAAAAAAAATTAATTATAAATTCCATAGAACTTATATATTGGAACAGCATTGAAACTGAAGTAGTAGAGAAGCAAGCCCCCAAAACTAATTGATCTTTGATTCATTTACAAAGGGGATTCGTTATCTACGTTGTTTGTGGTAGCAAGAGGCTGGGCTTGATGACCCTTGAGTTCTCAGCTTTTTAGTTTTTCTGATAACAAAATCTGTGAAAAGCAAGGTCCCTTTTCCAGCTTCTCCAGACATCACCTTTTTTACTTTTTCCAAATTTTGAGTTCCACAAGTCTTAAAATTGTTGCAGACTTTCTTCTGAGGTTTTAAAGAATCACTTAGTTCTATTGTAGCAGAAGCCTGGTCACGTTGTTTAAATTGGGGTTTATGTGCTATTTTTATATCAATCCCAGAGCAATTTAATCCCAAGCACTTAGAACATTATGTAGTCCTTTCTGTTCAGAAACTAAGTATTTTACCAGCAGTAATTAAACTCACACCAATCCAGTGAATTATTGAATTTATGCAAAGATAGCTATCAAATCAATAACAGAACTGCAGAAAGAGTCCTTCTCTAATTCTACAAGTTAAGAATTCTGTTTCCACCCACTTGAAGGTAACAACATAACCATATTCTTAGTATATTGTACTGTATTTTATGCTATTGTACCTAGTGAGGTTCTCTGAAGAAAGCATTAGTACAGCTTTGCTTCAAAATATTGGAGAAATACTCATTATTAAAGAATGGGAGGTTTTCACAGGCTTAATTTGCAATGAGTTCACTCTTGATATCTTTATCTCAGTTTTAGAGTTATTTATGATCCCTTGAATAAGCTACGTTGTTGAAAAAGTTAGGAAATTAAAAAAGAGACTTTTTAATGGCTGGTAGTAATGGAAGAGTGATGTCACATCTGTTGTCTCTGGGTCTTTGGTTGAGCCATATTAATTTGTCCTAGGCTAACATTTCCAGAATTAAACACTTGCTTAATTCTCATTTTATGTCCCAGAAATATTGGTGGTAAAACCGCTCATATAGATCACAGTATCTAGATAAATAAGTATAAAAAATGGTAGAAGTGAGAACTGCAGAAATAAGCGATTTATTCAACAGTGGTGAATAGCCTTGAGAAGTACCTGGTGTCTGCTTTCATTGTGAATCCTTCAAACAGCTAAGTGTTAAATAATTTGTATGAGAAGCATGTTAACCTCAGTGGTACTGAAACTCTGGAGATTTGTGAATTATAAATAAAAGATTTTTGTCTGGTTTAGCAGCATGTGTCTGTACTACTTACTGTCATGCTGAGCAGCTGAAAATGAGATAGTGGGGGCATGATGTCACACTGGTATAAATTTGAATTTTTTAATAAAGCCATATTTGAAATCAAAGACAAGACTTGTGGGAGCAGATATTTTTTTCTAGTGTGCAAGTAAGTATTCTGGTAGTTTTATGGCTTCATTTGAAATGAACGTAATGTAAGCAAGGGTGAAGTCTTCCATTACAGATTCATGATAAAAATGAGTGAGCCACGTAGACATCTGTTACCTGCAACCACCCATCTGGATGGTTCCAAGTAATCAGATTTCCAGTGGGTTAACTAGGAGGTAGGCACCATTTTTGATATCATGAGGAAAACAGGAAATATTTCTTCCAAATGTCAATGCAAATACAACCTCGCTTTTGATTGCGTTTCGTGTTGTGTCATGTACAGCATGAAATAGTGCAAGCCAGGGGAATGTGACCAAAAAAATGTGAAAGAGGTGAATTCTTTGTATTGGGAGGTTAAACGAGACTGCTCTCCTGGATGATTAAACCATGTCATCTCTGCCTTGCCCTCCCCACCCCGTTCCAGGAGGGATGTTATAACACAATTTCTGCAGATAGGTTTTGATCTACTCAGATGTGATGTCTTTCAATCAAGGCAATTGGAAGAAGTCAGATGCTTATATTGCTAATTTCTTATGTCCCATATTTGTTTTAGAGTTCAGTACCTAAAAGAGGATTGCAAAGCCTAGCAGTATGCCCAAAAAAACCCCCAGATTTTCACCCATTGTTATTGCTATCTATTTCTCATACAATTCCAAAAGTTGCCTGGTACTTTTGTAGAACAAAAGAGCTTGATTATTGTCAATCACTTGAAACTTCTTAGCTCAGGTACAGGAAGCAATCTAGCCCCTAAGTACAGTGCAGGCTGCAAAATTCATCTGGGAAGCAGAGTAATTTATTTTACTGTGCTCCATGCTGGAGCTCTCTACCTGGCTGCTGTTCTTTCTAAGTTTGGGCTACTTTGACATGAGATCTTTACATTCTGTGTTTCACTCAGGATAAGATCATGACTGCTGTGTTGACACAGTCTTTTCTTTAAGAAGTTTGTCACCTAATTTTAGACATGATATGGAATAACAGCGAGTAATCATAGGTGTATATATATATTGAACAAGTGCAAAATGAAACAGTAAGGAAGACTGTCATTTTGTTATGGGCTGCATACATCTTGATGGTTCTCTTTGAGAAAATTGAAGAATATAATAGCTATTTGCCAGGAAAGCTGCATCTGTTAGAAAGTAGCAGACTATTTATTGCTAGAAAGTGATACTACAATAAAATGCATATAGCAACCTTTTCCCCCAGTAAAATATTTTCTCAAGGGCCTGAAGCTGTGGGTTCTGTCAAACTTAACCTGGGTGGCTTGTAGCTACCTATAATGTTTGCAATGAAGATTGAGTTTCAAGTTGTATTTCAAGTAGGATTTAAATTCTCATGCACCTGTTTATTAAACTCTCTTGCCTTCTTTTCTTTTGTGTGTGTGTGTGTGCGCGTGTGCTGTCTTGCCAAGAAAATCGTGGCTTGGTTTTTGTCTGCCTTCCCAAAATGCTGTCAGGCTAAAGCATATTATCTTATATATCATCCATGAAGAGTTCAAGATTAATTAGTCTTTCACCCATTTTAAAGGCATCGTGTATATCCTGAAGGCAGAGTATGGTGTTTGGCAGCCTCTTCAATCACTTCAAATTCTTCTCTGTGTACTGTATAAATAATCAGTGGCAAAATTACACTGTTCTGTGAATAGCTACAGATACAAATGACATATTCTGTACAATTCCACAGTCTTCAGTCTATACAGATTACCCCGTTTGAGCATTATAGGAAGGATAACAAATATTTTTCATGTCTTATAATCTTACAACAAAAATGACGTATTATTTATTAAAATTCATTCTGTGATTTTAGGTGCTTCATGCATTTTTTATTTTCCCTAGTTCACAAAATGATAGTTGTTGATATGGGATGTGGAAGGTTTGTTTGCGCTGCGGGAAGTAAAAGTTATTAAGTGTATTTAGAAAAAATGGGAGAGTAAATTATAAGCAGTTGCAGTGACGCTATTTGGATGCATTACCTATATGAGGATTATTAGCTACCGTCGTAAGCAGATTTAATAACCTACTTGTTTGCTTCCTTAAATTGCCCTAAATTAGTTCTATTTCTTATGAATTAAAATATCTGCCCAATATCCACAAGTACAAAAATACGCTGGCTGCCATAATGGTTGTGTACACAATCTGAAAATACACAGGATACTTTATATAATGACTTCAGTTTTGAGTATGGTTTGTTCGTGATGTTGAGATTTTACCTCCCTCGAGAGCCACTAGTGAACAGGCAGCGGGGCGAGTGTAATGTAGACAGGCTCTTTTCCTGTGTAATGCACTGTGAACTGGCATCTTATTATCTCACTGAACACTAGGGTAAGTCCTATTAGTGGGCTTGGCTGTTTGTGTTAAAGATTGGTAAGCAGTGCCTGAGGGTAAAAGCCTTAGAGATTAGAAAAACCTAGAGCAAAACGCTGTGTTTACTCTTCTCCATCCTTGTAATGCCAAAAGGAAGAAAAGTGTATGTGTGCATGTGTTTTAAGAGCAATGATTCTGGAAGAAGGCTTTACCAAAAAGGTGCATTTTACAACCTGATCTGACACCATAAGGGTTGGATTCAACCTGTTTTGTATCTTAGTCATAGGTTGCACGGGGAGGGTTTTCTGCCAGGATGTGCTCTGTCCTCAGCGGCTGTGGCTCAGCTGGTTGTCTCTGCCTGACAGTACTGCAGCTGATAGAATCTAAGCTGTCACTTATAAATAAATAAACAGGCTTCCTGCTTTGCAAAAACAGTATTCATAATGTGAGCTGTTGTACTGCTTTCTCAATAAACTGCCTTTGCAGAAAATCTTCGTCAGCTGAACAATAGAATAATGAAGGTATGAGCTTTTTTACTTTATGCTTCAATACTGCTTTTACTTCAAAGCTATTTAAACAGGTTAGAGTATTAGCCATGAAAAATGTGATTTTTTCCAAGTGACTTGCAGGTAAGTGAAAATATCTTGGCCTGGTAAGGAGATGGAACACATGACTTAGTACATATTTTCTATTTTTAATGTCTATGAACTACTTTTGTTGGAATCACTAGGAAGAACAGAAATTACTGCTTCGTTATTCCCCTTCCATTTTTCTAGATAAAGCATTCATAACTTCTTCTCCAAGGTCATCATAACAACGTCCAAGACAATATACTTCTCTCATTCTCTTAGAGATTTTTTTTAACTTAATTTCCGCTCTCTTTGGACCTTTCTTCTGTTGTACCATGATTCAATTAATGTTATTTTTTCTAAAGTGAGATCAGAAGGCAGTATCTGAATATTTTTGACGTGTAAATGATAGTTTTGAGCCACCACACACAACTCTGCCTTTTTTTCGTATCCATTTTAAAGATGCGTGCAATATCCTGGAGCTTTATATAATGACTTTGATATATTCAAAGCAATACATTTCAATGATGGAAATGTTCTAAAGCTGGTTTAAAGTTATGGATGAGATAAATGGTTGAGGTCCTTTTGGGAATGTACCAAGACACAAAGGAGATATTTATATTAATAAGTCCCAGACATAGAAGCATACATGTAACTTTCATCCTGGATTGTATCATCTTTGAAACTCACAGTGAGGTGAAAACTCATGAAACTTAACCTACATCCAGTTTGGAGATTGCAGCTTATGACCTGGTGGGTCCATGCATTTCAACCGTCTCTTATGCTACCAGGAAGATGACATAACAGATACCCCTGGTAGAATTACTCTACCTAAAGTCTGTAGGTCTCAGTTCCTAAGTCACAGAATCTATGGTAAAAACAAGCGCCCTGTTTACACAGCTCCCATGCAGCCAACAGGTATAGGCACGGCCACTGGCTATTGCATAAGCTGTAGACATGGTATATAGCAAGTCCATATAGGAGTCTATTAGGAGTCCCAGTAGGAACTCCAATACGCAGGAGAACATGTAATGATTATGTTGACCTTTCCTCCCAGTTGCAGACAATGTTGAGTTAGGAAACTGGCTGGAAAGTTTTCTGAAGAGTTACCTGGTTGGTGTTTTGTTTCTTTCTTTCTTTGTCTTTTGTTTGGGTTTGTCTGTTTGTTTGTTTGTTTGTTTTTAAGGATTGCTTGGTCCTTTTAATGAAAAGTTGGAAGAAAAGCTGTTTTATGGGCGTTGGCTGGCCTCCTAGCCCTGCCAAAGTACCGCAGCAACAGGCAGCTTCTCTGCTTTCCTCTGGGCACAAAACATTTGTCCCAACATATGTATAGCATTTAGGAGTTCCTAAATAGGTGCTATATAACAACTGGCTCTTTTTATTATTGAATGGATTCAGTAAGTTATAATTTTGTAAAGGTAATTCTGAAATTCTCAGATCTCTATATCTTTTCAATACTTAAACCATGGCAAGCTAGGGAACTGGTCCATACCTACTTTATGTGAGCATTCAGTGTTTGCTATAACCTTTGCTGTTACGTTTATTATTCTGGTCTTATTTTCCTGATTATTTCTGCTGTAACTATGAGAATGTCAAAGTGTGAGTATATTGGGGAGAGAGCTACAAAAGAAGGTAATCTCACCACACAGTGCACCCCTGTAATTTCAGGGGAATATGAAATTCAGACACTGTGTGGATTTTGGACATTTTCCACAAAACTGCCAGAAGAAAGCCATGGCCTTTAATGATCACCAGCATCTATGTTCAATTGAGTGTGACTAGATGAAGCAAAAATTCAAACCAAGTCTCCTCAGTGAATTGTCTTCGGATTGAGATGTAACTCAGTGAGAGTAAAATCATCCCATGAGAATGAATTTCTATTGAAAAAGGAAGTAGAAAAACTGATTTGAGGCTAGGAAGTATTTTCTGGACAGGTTGTGATGCAGAATTTTGATATAAAGAAAAGGGATAGTGATAACAAAATTTTTGAGTATTTTTTTCCTTAGAAATAAAAATGCTCATCACTCATACAAAAAAGATAATCATCTTAATTTCTTGCCCTTTCTGTAGAAACACATTCTGTTTGATCTGCACACAGAACTCACGGAAATTCTCATGAATCGGATGTTGCCTAGAGTTTTGTTATTTCTTTCTGTGAGATATTTCAGATTAACAACTGTCACCTTGTGTTGAATTAAAGAGCAGTTCACAAGTCACGTGCTTAGCTGTGCTAACTATTGGATTTAGAATTGGCAGGATTTCCCTCCATTTCTACCTTTCTGCTATTTGTATCCTATATTGGATAGTAAAATATGAGAAAACATATCAGAGAATAAAAGAAAAGAGAGAAATACAAGGAGAGTTAATAACATAGCTCAGGAAAGTTCCCCTAAGATGCAATCTCTTTTGATGTAGAGACAGAATAAAATACTGTCTTCCTAAAACAGTATAATGCATTCAAGCCTTTTCAAACCACTCTGCATCCTCACAGTCTGGGAAAGTGCCTCAGAAAAGGGTGAGCTTTTGGGGTGAATGGCAACTTACTGGGAAGTTCCTTTCACCCAGGGAAAATATATGGGATGTCTCGGGCAATGAAGAAATGTCCCCACAAGACCTATAGTTTAGATCTTGTTTTATTAATCGAGGTTCCTTTTCTCATTCGAGTCATCTGCTGGAGCTGCTGAAACCTTGATGCAGGAAAGCTCACATCAGCCTTTTGGAAACACTGCTGGTGAAGCTCTCCATACCTGATCACCAGCTTGCTTTATCAGCAGCTTTCCACATGGATCGCTGCTCTCGATCACCTTTTGAAGCAGTTTTTCATGTGACTTACCTGCTTGAACTGAGGCTCTGTGCTGGCCGTGGTCACTGGTAGGTGCTGGTCTCCTGCAGAGAGGAGGACAGGCAAGTGCCTGCAACTTCTGACTTAATTTGTTTACTCCAACCAGGGAAGACCTAGCCCTTAGCAATAACAGGCAGTGAATTCCCTGGCTTTTAAAACATTTGCTTTTAGAAATTGATAAAATAATTGGTGTTTGTGACAAAACATAGCAAACTGCCCTGGTTCCGCTAAATTTATATTTTCAGGCGAGAAAATTCTTAGACCCGATCATTTCACACAGCACCACCCCGATCAGAGGTGCTTAGGAGAGAGCCTGTTTGCCATGAGTGGTGTCTGCAGTGATATTCTTCCAACCAAAATATTATCAGCAATTTTGTAAATGAACTTACGATAATTCTTAAAAGAAGTCTGACCCTTCAAACTACTATTTGAATATGGATATATCTGTGTATATATTTGTTGGACTTTTAGCTGCCTTTCTTGGTTTGTAATGAGCATATTTTAAGTGTATAACTGTCTGCCCTGAAGTCTGCAATAGATAAAATGTAGACAGAGCATAGGTAATGAGAACGGTTTGTCACAGCCTTATAGTCTTCAGGGACCTAATATAAATCAAGGTCCAACTCCTCCCAGAGGTGTAGTGATTTTTAAAGTATAGGTTTATTTTCCATTTGTATTCTGATAATGAGTCATATTTATTATGGTCTTCCTAATGGCAGGTCTTCACTCAAGTATTAAAGAAGATATAATTCACAGGTGACTAGAATTGAAAATAAAAAGGCCCTGAAGAATATTATTCCTACATCATTACTCAAGCCATTTTTAATGAAAAAGAAATGTGCATTTAGATGAGACAATTAAAAAGGATGCAAATTAAGAAAAGGAAATTGAAAATTCGCAGTACATGAAGAGTATTTGCATGGGGGTTACTGACTTTAAGGTGATTAAAATGTTTTCACAAATTAAACTATAGCAGGAAAATTGCTTGGTTATTCATATAGTTAATTACCTGGCTATACAGTAAGTGCTTTTCTTATTATATTGCATCATTTAATGGCTGGCTGCTACAGAAGTAGTGTGTCATAGTTTTGGTTTAAATCCAATTTTAAATCATGGTTATACTGAACAGTGGACTCCGGTTAAAACTGTATCAAGCACTTTAATTTAGGAAGTGTACTTTTAAAAAAGTAAATACCTACGTTGCAAATAACCAATCAGTTGTCTGGGCTACCACCAAGGCTTCAGAGGCATTAAGGCTCGGCACACAAAGTTAGTTATCCTTCCATGTTGGGTTTATAATAGCATAAGCCCTGAAGCGTGAGATTCAGTACTGCTCTACAAAGTTTAGCATTAATTTTGATAATAATGGTCTGTGAAAATTACTGTGAAGCCATTAAGTTACAATACTTGGATGGCAGAAGATCAGATTCTGATTCCAGTTGTACTTGGCTCCACTTGCTTACGTACACTCTGGGGCAGGATCAGGTTCAAATCTCAGACGCAAACCTGTTAACTTAATAAAGTTTGTTAATTAAAACTATATTATTTACCATGTTTACAGTTGTCTGCTGGCTGTCACTTTAGCTTCTGAACACAGCAGTCCCATTTCTTCAGTCCACAGGGCTGGAGATACTGAGATGTTTCACCCTTAACTAGTTTTAGTAGACAAGTGGGTTGAATAAAATGGGACTTAATGCTTTTACTGTGGTCTACAAAAATGAAGTATATTTGTTTACATAGTACGTTTCAAAGCATTCCTAGGAATGTCTGCCTTAATTTGTAACCTTCTATGTGTTGTGCCACTTTATTTTTTTCTCATAGAGGTGATTGCTATGGTATGAAACTTTTTAATACAAATTCCTGTTAAAACAGAAGGTGCAATACTGGAAGAGAAGCATTTCTAGTATCTCAGCAAACTCCTATTGACTTTCTATAAGGACTGCTGAGTAAGTTCCTTTTCCCCCATGCCAGCAGAAGTGTTCTTCTACATAAAAATAATTATTTTCAGATTAAAAAATTATATTTTTCTGGGACTTATTCATGTTTATGTACCTAATTTCTCTATGGGTTGTTATTATGTTACTGACTTTTTTAATACATGCTTGGAAGATCTTGAATTTCTTCTGTGATGCAAAAATTTCTTTTAACTTTTCTTTTAACTAAACTATGATTAGAGTTTACATAAAAGCAAAAAAAATAGTAGTCAGTAAATCTGTTCAATTCTAAACATTTAGAGAAGACTTTCTAATTTACAACTGGCAAAATAAAGCAGATTACATTGCCACGAATGTTCAGTATGTGTAAGTGGGATATATTTAGATGCACAATACCTTTATCGTAATTATATTTGGTTAAATAAATAAATCTATAAGATTAAATATGTATATAGATTCAATAAAATACACTTTTTGTTAGTGTTCATAACTTTTGTTTGCTCTCGGAGGCAGAGATGAGTTGCCTGTGGTATAGGTGCCACAAACACAGAATGTTCTAAATCTCAAATGGACCCAACACATAGCTATAATTCCCAGAAACATAAAAAAGTAATCAGTTGTAATATACAATCCCAGCTGACATTTGCTTTAGAGGATTACAAAGACTCGATATAATTACACCTTGGAAATATTTGTTCACATTGGCAATGTATTCTTAACCCCCATGCTCATACCCATTTCTTGCTCACTTTGACGGAATATTTGTTCATTTGGTTCTCTCAAATTTACAGGGCAACAAACTCTGTGAATCAAACTTTATCTGGTGCTGTCCCCAGCAAACATTAGGCACTAGCATGAGTGTAGTGTTAGGCCAAAACCTGAGCAGGAGTTGAGTAAACAGCCATGAAATTCTTGTAAATATGTCAATCTACATAAATTTACATTCATCTGTCCTTATTCCTAAAATTCTGTTTATTCCTGCAATTTTATTTTTCTCTTCCTCATTCTGCCAATTTTTCTCTGATTTTTTTCCCTGAAAATTTCCTCTCCTTTTTAGTTCTAATGTTTATAACATGTTGCTATTTTTTACTAAATATTAGAGTGAAATTTAAAAGTTTACGCCAAATAGAATGTGACACAAATGAGAAAAGGAATCCCAGAAGTGTTTTTTGCCTATGTTAGTCCAAGAGTCACTTGCACCTAAAAAAGAAGAGTGCTTCACGATCCGTGACTTGCCTGAGTTATTTATGATAATTATGGAGGATTCGTGTATTGATTTTTATGCTAATTAGTTCGTGATTTAATTCTGCTAGAAAAGAGCGTTTCTATCAATCAGGTTATTGTCATGCTCTGAGTGAAGGTACACTATCTACTGGAAACATTTCACAGGAAGGTCACAGTGAAAGAAATTATAACTAAATTACTAGTGTTAGAGATAAGCTTCCTCTTTTCAGTTTTAGTCTTCTTGCATATCTAAATCACAGTCTCTCCTAATTAAATGTCTCAACCTTGTTAGCCCAACGTTTACTGTTAGTGAGCATGAACTGTTCATGCTTTAAGCCTGTAAATCTCTTACAATGATAGAACAGAGTGCCACCCTCTAGGAGTATTTCAAGTGTAAAATACCCAAATGTCACTACTGAGCATCAGAAGACTGACACACGAATTCACTGTCTCCTCAGCTCCTTTTTTTAATCCTGTCAGCTACATATTTTATTTAACAGAGGTAACTCGGGGGAAGTAGTTCAGCACGGCCTGCATCTTTATGGGTAACCTGCCTTTCCTCCACAGCAAGATACTTTTGCCTACTCTGCCAGGAGGGAGACATTATTATCTTGCCTGAGCATTGCTGGAGAGTTTTACACTGAAAAAGCCAAATTGTGTGATGGAGCATGTTAACAGTTAAAAAGCATGGACCAGCGTATGCCCAAACGTTCTGTAGTTTAGTGGTTATCAATATAGCTGTTTTTAAAGACACGCTTTGCCACTGACTTTGGAGGAAGATATGTGATGGATGATTCCTTTTACATCAGTGGTAGCAGTTTTGTACTGCCTGAAGAAATTCAGCAAAAGTTAAGAGCTGTCACAGGGCACTGGGACAAGTGATCATCCATCCACCCATTCGCAAATCAGCTTTTCCATGCAAGGGCTCTTGCTTGGACTATGCATCAGACTGCTGTTGGCAGATAAGTATTTTGCTAAAATCTATAGGTTCTTCAAGTCAGTTTGCCCTTGTATGAGGAACTGAAGCATGTCACCTGCAACTTGGTGTATTTGATATTTCACTTGATGCTGTGCCCCACAGATGGGGAAATCTTGTCTTCTGGCTAATAAAAATTTCTAAATGACAACCTGACGTGAATATGAGAAGCAGAATTCACTATCTGGCCTGGTTATAATTTTAGTAAGTTGAGAAGTCATGAATGAAACAGGTTATGTGTCAAGAAGCTACTGGCTACCCAAGAGTTCAGTCCTGTGAGAAACTGTTCTCCTCACCAATATTTCATGTGAATACCGGAGAAAGTAAAAACTCTCTACCAAATGGAACATCTTTTGGTTGCTCTCCTCCCCTGGCTCCTACCCCTCAGAAAGTAGCATCTCTTTATGTACAGCTCATTGACCTTAATAACAGTGAACAAAATTTAGAAGACAATTTAAATAGAAGGTGAAATTGAATCCTGTTTTTAATGAAGTATGGTGTTGGAAAAAATCTGACTGTGGATGTTCTTGTATAGAACATGGTGGGCAGAAATGGGAAAAGTTCTTAATTCAGGAGGTCTCTGTTCTTCTAGTATGTTCTCCATAACACATTTGTTAAAGATCTTCCTTGTTCTGTCTTGTCAGGAGTTTCAAGCGACAGAAATCAAAGACAGCTTTTGAAAAGCTATTTGACAACTTGATTTTTATAGATGTCAGGAAAATATTTCTAACATAGTTTCTAAATTTATCTTATCTTAATAGTGTTCAGTTGCAGTCTCTGCATCACACTAGATTATTTTTTTTCCCCACTGTCTTATACATTCCCTGGATACACATCTGCCTCTAGATACTTTCAAGCTCTTTCCTACTTGTCATCAGCTATTGGCAGAGATGCACAGTCAAGGTTTCTATTTGCCATAGTAGGACACAGTACTCTGTCTTCCTTAACCTCATTTGGAAAAGATCATTTTAAAAGGTGAGTGAGCAGGTCAAGTTTCTTTATTCTCCCATTTTTGCTTTCATTACTAAAGGTGAAATTCCGTTGCCTTAAAAATTGGCATCTGGTGACAGTTTAGACATATTAAAGCATCCTGCCTGCCCTCCAGCCACCACTGCAGAACAGTGTGGGTCTCCTCTGCCCTGTTCACCAACTGCATGTTGGTAATTGTCCCCTGAGGACGTATCGGAGAAGATTGGGCAACTTAATCATAATCAAAATGTCTACACTGGACATGGACAAGTGAATTTAAACCATCAAGCAAGGTGATTAAAAATTGGCTCCTGGAGCATTATGTAGGATAATAACTCAAAAGTATCCATTTAGAGCAATAGCTGATAATAACTAGGAAAGAGTCTATGAGTATGCTAATATAGAGATGTAAAATTCACTAGAGTAAAGGAAAAAGCATTAAAATGTGAAAGTGCAGGCTGACTAGTGGCTACACTCACACACACGTACACACACAATCGTACAGGCCAAATTTGAGTCTCCTTTCAAGAGCATAATAGACCTGGTAGAGATTTTTGTTATCCATCTGCGGATCAACCCACTTCATAATTACTATTAATAACAATTGTTAGCATTCATTTGGGTAATTTCAGGTAAAGATGAAGTATTTGGAGCAATGCAGTGTCTATTGATAGTAGTATTGAAAACAAAATAAAAATATATGTGAAATAATTCTGTAATCTTGTAGGAGATCTTGTAAAACAACTGGGAATGAGGAAAACAGTATTCTGTAGCTCAATATTGAATTAAAAGCATGAGTTTTTCAAGTACAAGTATTCATGCTAAGTTACATTATTGTATTGATTTTACACCCTGCATTAATTCTTTTGTCGTTCTACAAATCATACCAAAAGACTAATTTGATATAAAATAGTGCTGACATGGAAAAAAACAAGAAAGGAAGACCCTGCACTAGTCAATATGATAGGATCAACACTTTTTCCATTTTTGCTGTGAATTTGACAGCTGTGTCTTTGTAAAAGCCAAACTAATAAGGTCAAAGGAAAACATCCGTAAAAAGAAAACTGCTTGTCTAGCAATGTTTCATGGTGCTGACACAAACTATGAAGTAGCTCTTCAGCTTGCTTAGTGCATATAACATTTTCTGGTGATTCTGATATTATTTTGTTACTTTTTCTTAGTTACACTGTTTTCCTCACATTTTAGCTGTGTTTGATTGTGATGGTGCCCATCAATAAGCTTTATATATGTAGGATAATTTCTGAATCTTTTTCTTTCTTCCAAAGATTTCTCTATTTTGATTAAAATTTCCACTGCAGCAAGCACTTCCTACTAGGTTTTTTTCTAAAACAGTTGACATAGTAAGACCTATTTAGCCACTGAGAATCCCCAGCAACAATCCACCAATAGGAATAATAAAAGTATTATTTATTATTTGTTTCAGGAGCTCTTAATGTTTCAGGAGCTTATAATTTGTTTCAGGAGCTCTTGTTTCAGGAGCTCTTTCAGGAGCCTCCAAACATGAAGGGTAAGAAATTCGCTGTACTGAATGAGTTCACAGTAATGTTATACACTTGATACCTGGCAATAGCAACTTTACAATAAAATAGTATTGTAACTTAGGAACATGGGAGTTAAAATAACCGTGGACATAGTCTTGTACAATATTTTTATTGTAAAAAAAATTAAAATCATTACATTAAAAAGCATCCTCTGCCTTCTTGAGGACTTGAACTTTGTTCTGTTTCTTTTTTCACAAAACATACGATAAAGCATCCTCTTGAATTTCCTTCATGGTACATAGAGTAGCTTATGCAAAGCATATTAAAAATGTTGTTCATAATGTTGTTGAGTACTAAATAGCCTTGATCTTGACATAGGCACACACATTACAAAATAGAAATAAAGGTTTGCTTCCAGTGTTTTAGTTTGACGAAATAGGAAATAGGCAGCAGAATGTCTATAAAGCACCGCCAAAGATCATGAAGTAATTCTATACGGTTCCTTGAAAAACAAACTCAGTGCCAGTTGAAAAAAACCAGTAGTACTCACTAGTTTCCATTGAAGCTGCTAGTCTCAAGGTCATCACTTTTCAGACACTTTTGGACAGGTTCATTAGAGAATGAACAAGCAGCAAATTAAGGTGTCTGGTGACTGAAGACCAGTGCCTGTTAACACTGACATCTTAAATGGATACAGGGGTAATTGCTAACTGTTTCTTTTTTTCATCAGGGCGTATTCACTGGTAATACTGGCAGAGCAAAAACAGAACCCTGGTTAAAGCAAAGCTTCTTAGCATCCAGGTTTTACTTACAGATTACATTCATCTCAGGGGGATGTGTGGCTAACTTTGAGCAAGGGTTATGGAGCCGTTTTCTGAAGGTACATTGAGTTATAAGGCTTTGTAAAGCTTGTCAACACTTCTCTCTTTCATGGTCATACAGAAAAGATTAAGGAGAGTACTGTAACTATTGCAAAAATTGGTTGGTAAAAAAGAAAAGTTGCATGGGGTTTTTATTTTCTCAGGCTGTTTTTTGTCTGAAAGACAAGATCAATCTGTTTTAATAGAATCACTGGGGAACAGTAATAATACAATTCTCTTAAACTATAGGGAAAAGGATCATGAAAATTGGCTTAGCTGCATAGCCAAGGAAATATTTCAAAAAGTGATCTTTTCTAATTATTCATATGTTGTGTTTTTATATTTGTTTCAATGGAGTCTTTTATGAGTCCTGTATGTAGATCTGCTGAAACTTAAACTCTGTTGGAATAATTTTTAGCCTGAAAAATTTTGGAGAACTAGTACACATAATAAACCCCTGGATAATCAGATACAGAGATGTGTCACTCCCCAATAGGGAGTGCTATAGGAACCTGCTTCTGGGTTATTAAAATGTACAAGTTGCCTACAGGCCTTCTATGTTTATCTATGTGATCTTTATTGAGCACACAAGAAGTAGAATCCCAAAAGTGGCAACTCTTTTTTTAATTAACATACTCTGAATAAATACAATATAACTTCCACTCCAAATAATATTTTTTCATATATTTTAATTAAATAAAATAAATCTCAGTTTTTTTCGCTTTGCAGTCTGTGCACTTCTCCAGGGAAGCATCATTTTTATAACAACTGAAAACTACAGTTATGCTTAAACATGTCTGTCATCCTACCTCTCAAAGACAAGGCCTTGGATTATTATCTCCAAGTCCATACTCACCACAAATCTTCTGGTTACGATCATGTCTGAGCTCAGAAAAAGTCTGGGAGCACGTTACATGAAAGCTATCTCTTAGGAGTAGACTATTGCCTGCACAGGTGTGAAATTCTATTCATCTTCAAAATGGGCTTAGAGCCTGCTTAGGGTTTAGCCAAACACCGGCACAATCATTTTCTGAAAACAAAGGTCAAAATTCTCCTGGGACATTTGGAATGCGAAGGGGTAACAAAGTGAGAAGAGTTGACTGTAAAAACCTTATGGTCCAAACATTTCTCCATAAAATGCACCCCTGAAAGGCTGGTAATGCTTTGGGACCGACTCTTTACCTGTATAATATGAGTGCCTGGTGTTTGGGAGCTGAAGACAGAAGGGAAGAGGGAGATCTCTGGATCTAGTGCTGCAGTAGCCTGGTCTTTCCTCTCAAACACCTGCCATTGTAAATCTTTGTAACTTTGTATTTGTGAAACTCAAAATACACAAACATACTTCGCTTCCACCTTGGCTCTTGTGCATCAAGGTAGCAGAGCAAGACAATCTCCTGCCTTTAAGGCACTTCACCTCACTGGTTGTTGCAACCTTTAAACTCTGTGTTTTGGAAGGCTTACTGCACTTGACTCAAGACGCTCAGCTTGCATCCCTGATTTGTTGCACAGGCCACTTTGTGTGGAGTCGACAAAGTAAGGATCTCCTAGTGACTACTGTAAACCAAGGAGATATTACCGGCAGCAAGGAGAAAGGATTTACTGAGCCAGGGCTTCAATGAATGCAGACACTCTATGTACCTGAATTTAGCATGTGTGCGCCATTTACCATACTTGTATTTTGAATATGGTTGTTATGTAAAAAAATAAATACATATATTCTACATTGAAAGTAAATCTGTATAGTATTTAGGTGTAGATTTTTAGATGCAGGTTCCTTTTCCACAATATTTTTTTTTTCCCATGCAATTTTCTGGTCTCTTTCTGATGATTGTTTTCTGTTCAGCTGATACAACTTTGCCCTTGTTCCAGAAACATAACAAAGACTTAATATTGATAGCCACATTTTTATTGTTAGTACACAAGTTTTATAGCCTTTGGCCAAATTATCCCCTTGCTTACACTGAAGACAAACTTTGGTCTTTAAATTTGTATGAACTAGATATGAAAACCCACATATGCCCATTAGTGATTTTTTTCCTAATAGCAGAGTAACAGTCCATTTTTCTCCTAACATTTTTATGGGAGTTATTGTGGCCCTTAGCATGGATCAGAAGAGCATACAGTGATATTCAATAAAACAATGCAGAAGGTGTATTTCCAAACTCGTCTTCCAGTGTCCTGAGGTGGTTGCACCCCAGCCACTCTTATATAATTTAGTGAAACAACATGGCACTGGCACCTGTAGTTTTTGGGAGATGAGTAATAGGTGGCCTGAGAAGGGGGTGTTTGCAACTGGAGTCAAACAATTTTTAAGCAATTTTTCAAGAGCACAACATGTTGCAGCTTATTTAAACGATAATTTGCAAAAATAGCAGTAAGTGGACATAACTGAATATCTTTAATGCAATCTCGCTGATGCACCTCCTCAAGTCAGAATTGGAATTGTATCCTGGTTTAACTGTACGTCAGTGAAAAGAACCATGTTGAGGCTTTATTATAGGGAGTTGGACATTGCATTAGAAAATATGCTTTTCAAACAGTTTAAATTTGATCAGATTATTATCTTTGATTTGAGATATCTCATCATTAGGCCCATCTTGTAAATCAGTTTGTGAGCACTATTTATGGTGAATTTTATTTATCATTAATTCAAAGTATTTTTCAATACATTTTCACTATTTCAATATCTTTTTTGGCTCTGAGATAATTTTCTTTGCACTTGTATATATGTAATTCAAATTGGTACTAGGTTCTTTGCCGTGAGCAAAACATTTGGCTGAAAGATGATATTCTTAAAATAGAGAGATGTAAAATCCACATCCACTGTGTCATAATTTAAAGTCTTTAAACTTAGTGATGACATAAGGAAAGAAATGCAGAAAAATATGGTTTGTAAAGAGTAAATGTTTGTATTGTTATTGGAACTGGAAAAGGTTATTCATGTCAGGAGTGAAATTGTGGCCTCTCTGAAGTGTCTGGAGTTTCTGCTGCCAGCTTCAAGGAGTCAGGAACTCACGTCAGAAGGAGCTAATGGATTAAAAGCATCATGTGTTCTTAATGGAGTTGCTTCCAAAGATGCTTTTGAAAATCCTGCTCTTCTTAATGATGACAGTTGCATAACAGCTATGCACTAAAACACATTTTTCATAAAACAGTAACTGTTCTGAACTCCTTAATTTGCCATGTATTCATTAAAAAGAATAAGCTGCTTATAGTATTGTACAAGATCATCCTTGAATGAAAAAAAATTATGGGTTTCAAGGTAAGCTGTAACTGTCTGTGACCTCAGCCAAAGGACACAATTGTCATCAGCTCATTCACACTTGCCGTGGGTGAAGTTTGGGCTCTCTGACTGCGACAGGATATGCGAGCCAAAAGCAAACCTGTGCATGATGCAGGGTATAAGCCTATAGTAGATCTTGAGTGTGTTACTGGTGCCTGACAAGGTCTGTCAGCTGAGCTATGGGAACAGCTATCACATATCTTCATAGCCTATTCCAGCTGCAGATGGAAGCAAGCTATCTGAAATTCAAGTTAAGGAAGTCTCTGTTAACGCACTTTACTTCCCAGTTTGGACGCTAGAGGAGAAGCTCAGAGGATATAGACCAATATTCCCACTCAGCTTGGGGGCACTCATTGTTCCTCATGGCAGTGGACCATTCTGGTATTCTTCTGTTAACATAAAAACACATAGTCAGAGAGCATTCTTTTGGTACCAACTCTGTTCCCTCAGATTTGCCTTCCATAAGAGAATCCCAGTCTTCCTAGTCAAATAACCAAAGTAGTAGATCATGGAAATTTCCTTGTTACACTTAGAAAACTACTTAAACATAGGGGTAATGAATTGATTACTTGCTAAACTCTTACAGGTATTTCATAGCATTCTGGTTATATTATCATCTGATTATCTCATGCACGTCTTCCAGGGAACAAAAAGGAAATTCAGAAGAGATATTTGCTTTTAATTTCCTGCCATTTCTCCTCCTGAAGACTCAGTTTTAAAAATATAAGACTACACCTTTGTGCGTAATATATTGTCATTCTGTTATGACAGCTGATGAGTTTAGTGTTCTTTGATGACAGTTATTAAAACTGATTTTATATAAAACATGAAAACATTACCACTGTGTTTCTGAACACTAGTGTAGTGGTTTATTTACTGGCACTTCCCTTTAGTACTGCACAAACCACAGTGACAGATTTTTCTCTCAGAAATCATCCGCCATTGCCTTGAACTTGTCAAGATGGGCAAGACTATGCCATGGTCTTCTATAATGGTATTCATATATGTAAAGCCAAATATCTTTATAAAGATATTAGATCCCTTGTAGGTAGATAATTTTGACCAGGTTCTTTGAAATAGTTAAAATTGTTTCTTAATTAAATATGTAACCTCTAGAAACTTCGAGTTTAAAAAAAAAAACCTCCAAAAGAAATCAGAGTTGAATACTTTACCTGTTATTCTCTTTTGGATTGTCATAAATAAATATCATTTTTGCTTAGTGTGAAAAGACAATAGGTAAAATATGCCTTTTTATATGCTTTTAGTCTTTGATGTTTATATCATATTAATTTTCATATATATATTAAATCTAAAGATTAAATGCAGCAAATCACAATTCTCAGGAAGAGATAGGAAAGATCATATCATAGAGGTCCCTTCCAACTCTGACAATTCCGTGATTCTGTGATTCCATGATAGATGATAAAATATACTAAAAATAATGCAATTCTTCAATGAGTATGTTTGGGCATGGTGCCAGCGTATAGGGCGTGTGGTCCCTATAACAGTGTTGGCCATGTGGGCCATGTGGGCCATGTTGGCCCCTGTCTCATTACTGCATGATCAGCACACTGGCTGATGCTGCTGGGGAAAGATGAGAGTCCTCTTCACCTTACTCCCTCTCCCATGGCAAATCTCTCCGCCTACTTGAATATACATGCACCAGGTTCATGTGAGAACTCGGTTCAGACTCTTATGGCTGAAGTTTTGGTTACGTCGCCTGCAGTATCCACCTAGACTCACAACCAAATGCAACAGGCAATGGAGTACGTGGCTGACTCAGATTTCCAGTGGGTACCAGCGTTCATAAACAGCATGCATCCTGCTTTTTATATAACCTGTATATTTAAGCTGGAAAGCTGGAAAGCAGATAACCTTATTCAGTAAAGAAGTACAGCCAAGAATTCAAAACGATTGCTCTTGGGCTTCAAAACCATAAATAGCTTTCTGGGAGCATTAGCAGCTGCCTGTGGCTGGGGTCCTGCCAGGCAGGAAGAGCCACTCCTAGGGAAGGGATGAGTTCCCCAGGAGAAACTACCTGCAGATCAATCTCCATTCTAGGCTGGGCCTTCATTTTTGTCTGTACTAGAAAAAAATGATCCCAGATTTCTGTGAGCACACTAGATATGGCTCTTTAATTATAATTTTATTTGTGTCTAATTGCCATGTTGCATTCCGTTGCATAAAAGTCTGCCTGTTTCTCTGACAGATGTGAATTCATTCAGCTTGAAAACCTTTCAGAGTTTGAGGTTTGTAAGTTCATGGCAGGCATCGCTCTTGCTCCAGATGGCTGCAGCTTTAGGTTAGTAGAATTTTTTTTTAGGAGTACTTTTTTGAGTTCTTCAGTCATGCTTCAACATTTTTGAGAACAGATGCTAATAAGGAGCAATGATATCAGCTAGTGAGCAGAGCCCCTCCAACACTACAACCGCTCATCTTCTGTTATTTATTTAAAAATATAAGAATAGGATGGGAGAACCTGGCATGTTGAAAATGAATTTGAAAGAGTGCAAATAGGATGAATGGAACTTAAAAATGCAGCATATGAGAAGACAGGAGAGAAATGAGAGTGCTACAAGACAGATAGAATTTTAGTTTATTTTCTTGTAGTTTTCACTACAGACACCATTTTCTCTATAGGAATAAAGTAAACAAGTTACAAATACCACCATGTATTTTGAATGCAAGATTTTGAGAAAGAAACTGCTTTGTTAGACTGCTTAAAAGATACGTTCTGATTTAAGGGAATTTATCCCATTTATCACCTGTATATTCCTGCTATTTTTTTCTCTCTCCTTTTGAGCTACAATAGCAAAAGGCCCAATTCTAACCCGGCATTTACTCGCTCCAGGGAGTTTTAATTTTTTCAACAGTTAATTTTTCCAGTGCTCTGTAGTTTGTTGAAGATATTATGAGGCAATGACTACAACAACATGGGCAGGCAGAAGAAGGAACAGAAAAATACAGATACTTTTCAACTGGTGTTTCAGTATTCATTTAAAAATGTCAGTAGTGGAATTAAAAAATACAATTATCTAAAATAGCTGTGCTCAGTAGAGTCATTACTTTGGACGCTTTTTATTTTTGGGGCAATCTGTTAGGTATGACCACTGCTCCCTTAGAAAATATATGTGGTTATAGTTCATAAGAGCTTGAAAAACAAAGAGGATAATTGATGTGGCTGATTGTCACAGAGCTAACGTTAAGCACTTGACTGGGATGCCTGAATTAGGAGTTGCTCTAGCCTCCACGTCTAGAGAGAAAATAGAGAAAAATAAGCACCTTTAGAGGATATTTTTGTTTCTAGGTGAACTGTGTTGCTTCCTTTGCAGTCTTTCTCTCGGAGAATGATAGAAGACATGAACGGTCCCCAAATTGAGGTGATGTTGTCAAAAGTCTAGAAGTGGGAGGGAGAAATTAAAGCTTATGTTATAATGAGAGGCATTAATGTTAAATGTGTATGGATTCAGCCACACCATTGCCACACGTGCCTATAAACAGGTTCACATGTTAAGTAACATATTATTGTTGCCTGTTGGGATACCTGCATGAAACCTGACTAAATTCAGAGCATCTGCACATAAGCCTGCAACAGAGCTGATTGCAGAATAAAAGGGGAGGGCGATTCAGATTTTGCAGGTGGAAAGCAGCATTCATTAGGGCCTTTCAGAACAATGTGCTTCTCCCATGACTGCTGAATTGAGAAAGAGCATGTATCAGGGTGTTCAATAACGGTGTGAAAAACTGAAGGACTTTTTAGAAATAGAACACATGATACAGACTGTAGAAGAAGACTTATTTTCTACCTATCAAGCTGACCATTTGGTATCCATTTGAAATGGAAAAATTAACATTCAGTCTCTTCTATTTTGTCACAGTCTCATAGGGCCTGTTTCCTGTCTCTGCAATAAAATTTGCTAATTAGCAGCTCCAAGATGTTAACAGTATATACCACATGGAATCAAAAAACCCTCAAGCCTTCACACATCACACTTCTTTAAACATGCAGAATACCTTAATTTCTTTGTCAATTACCTATAAATTGATTCTATCCTCAAATTTAGGCAAGGAGGTTTTACAGATTTCACATTTCCCGATAAACTCTGAGGCAGATATAGATTGTGGTGGTGTCCTTTCCTGTTCACACGAAGAATGGATATTTGTTTTTGAAATGTCTGAGTTTTATAATATACTGTATATGACTGGCAGGTGGATTTAAAAAATAAGTCAACAAAAGAGTTAGGTCATATGCATATGTATTAGGTCATTCACTAATTCTTACTACATGGCTGAATAAATGAATTTTCTCACAGGGAAATCCACCTATACCATCAAATTCCTTAGGAAGGTATGTAACTGAGCCTGCTATGTAGGCACATTTCTGGATAATCTAAGACAAGTGGTGGTGTTGGCTCAGCCAACCCAATAACATTTTGTTTTTCTCTACGCCTACTGATCCTATAGCCCAGTTTCATCCCTACAAACTTTGGATATCTAATGGATATGTCTAAGTTGAAAGAGAACTTGTCCTCTATTCCCTCTGTACACTATGGTGATGCAGATATAAGCCAGTGCTGTTTGTATGCCTTTGACAACAGAGATACTCTAGATGTCTACACTCAGCTTGAGACTTAATTAGATGTGGGTTGGAAATAATTAGCTAAACACTAATTGGTTAATAGGCATGACTGATTTAAATTTACAGGCCTAAAACTTTTTTCTGTGCTGTGGCACAGCTTCAATTGGAGGGTTTTTGTTGTGGCTGAATAGCTGATAATTTGGGCTGAGGACTCTAGAAGCAGGTTTCAGTCCTTCTGGCTAAATTCAGATTTTTTGTGTGGTTTTTTTTTTCCCTGTTAATTCTTTAGCTGCTGAACACAAAACCGTGAGGTAGGTGAATAGAGCTTTTTGTTTTATATTTTGTCTTGTTTGCTTTATTTTATTTTTTCTTAATAAGAAATACTGTTAAGTAACTTAATCAAAAGATGTGTGCTGACAAGCCTGATTTCACAGAGGGGCCCTCTCTACATCCTGTAAATCGGTGTATAAACCTGGGTAAGGGTAATATTTTAGGTGTGCCCCTCTTTCTAGCATCTCTCAGTAGCCACTTCAGACAGCTTCCTACTAAAAAAAAACGTAGGATGCAGGAAATTTAATTGTAAATTCTATTTTCAGTAAAAAACAGGAGAAAAAATAATAAAAAGCACCCTACGTGGAGTTCATGCACAAGGCTGTAGAGTCCCTTCTGGAAATGTGGCAACAATTGGACACTGGTTCTGAGCCGCTTGTTCTCTCAGCCTCTTTGAGCAGCTGTGGATATTGGCAAGAGGGCAGTTGCAGCAGGTCAGATTCTGTGTATCTCCAGAACATGGTCTCAGTTTCAAACCAACAGAATTACTCTGAAGTCCTTAACCTGTTCCTACAGGACCTATATAGCCAAAGTAAAAGGCTTGGTCACACCAAATACATTATCTGATACCAAATCAAGTAGGAAGGGATTGATGGAGGCATAGAAATGCCCAATAGTGAACTGTTGTTTTTAAAGTGAAAAAAACAAACCCACAAACAAACCCCAAAACAACAAAACCCAAAAGGGCTTAGTCATCCTCAAATCTCAATGTTGCTGTTCAAATCACTGCCTGTGCCACTTCTTATAATTACCTAGGTTTATGCTGGGTAAAGTTTCTGGAAATAAAATGACTGTAATCTGTGACTTCTTTTAATCAAATTTTGCAGCTGTTAAAGTTAGTGTTTCTAAGGGCAACCTATCCTCTTCCCCCGACCTTCTTTTCACAATTGTTTAGCCATAAATGTGGGTGAGGGGAGAGCCCTGTTTAAGCTTGCTTTGCCAATCCACTGCTTTGAATTTTTAATGATGACAGCTAAATAATAAACGCTCCCCAAAGGTAACAAAATCACAGTAACATTCTGATGGCTTCTCTGTAGTCTGCTATGGAAACAAACATCTGTGAAAGATGATTTCCTTTAATGCTGCCTGATGAAGATGACCTTTAGAGTTATCACAAAAGCAAAGCTTTAACCACCTGCTGAGGAATAAAAGGCAGATATTTGCACAGTAAATGTTTTAACTACTGCAGGGAAAAAGAATAGAAAAATGCTTTAGTTAAGGCTTCAAATGATGTGATAGTTGGAAATTGGGCACTAGGAACTTCTTTGGAGTTAGCTTGTTACCTTTTGTATTCATATTCAGTAGGTAGTAACAACACAAAGGAATACCTCAAAAAATACCAAACATACAGGTTTTTGAACAGGTCCACACAGTGTTTCACCTGCAAATTGAGAGAACAATATTAAAGAAAACTTTATCAAATATTAAAGAAAAAGTTGCTAAGACTGTGGTAAGCAGTGTGAAGTAATTACGACTGCAGTATAGACAAAAGGAATCTGTGCTAGAGTGGCCTCAGGGCAGCAGCTGGAAGTACACTAGCTGATGGTGATTTGGGTTCATGCAAACTAGCAAATATCTTCTGAAAAATTTTCTAGGTTAAGTTGGAATGGGAAACCATGTTTACAGAAGTCTTCCATAAAATACTGTACAGAATAGAGTTTGGCATTCCTAATATTCAGAACAGTGGATTACTCAGCTTTGAATCTATATCACTGTCATTCTCAAAGGGTAAAATAGATATATTTCATTTTAAGAATGATATATTTTCTACTAAAATGCAGTATATTTATACATAGGTAATATTATGCAGATATATAATTCCACATAATATATCCACATAAAATGCAGTACAAATCTGTCATAACGGAATAATTTATTTTATTGTGAAATTTAATTCTGTTTTGCTACTGAATTACACTTTTAATTGTTTTTCATCTTTGAATTCTGAAATACTAGATTTCTTGCTAGAAATCCATCACTCAAAACAGCTGCAGTCAGAACTCATGTATTTTTGTTCAGTGAAGAAGTTTGTACCTCCAGAAATGCATTTCTCCGAACCCTAGGGACATCATTGATTAATTTTACCTTGAAAACATGGTGAGCCATAAGTAAAGTCTCAAAAGATACCACATGCTGAACTACCAGCGTTTTCGGGTGACCTCTCCTTTAATGACCTCGCTTATGTTGTCAGAAGCGATGGGGTCACAGCACATGGCTCAATGGATATCTTTGCTTCTTGTTATTTTTTTCCCCTCTTTGTTTCCCATTCAGATGGGACTGATTCCCTAATGAAAAGATGCGATAATTTCTAGAGTTTTCCATGCTTTTTCTCTTTTCCTGTTAGTATAAGGATTTGGCCTTCACAACATAATCTCTAATACTTAGTGACTGGACTGTAAACAAAACAGTTTGTGGGGAAGATGTCCATAATTTTCAAGTATACAAATAAATTAGAAATCTAAAGGCATGAAAATGTATCTTTATTTTTCTCAGACATTAATTCAGTGACTGGGAAAAAAAATTAAATTGATTTTTATTTTTTTTCAGAGGGAAGCAATTATAAAAGTTGGTTAACTGCTAACCACAGTATTTAATAAACCCTAAATGATCTAGATGGAAGATAAAGCATTAAAGTCAGCCTTTAATTATAGAGGCTGGGCATTTCTGCTAGGAGTTCATGCAAAGTATCATCTCTGTACAAATGGTGTGGATTAATTTCTTTTAATATTTCAGTTATGCTGTAAGATTTTGGGAATGATTTGCTTAAAATAATTTAGGTTAATTTTAGTAAGGTTTTTGTAGGGTTTTTTGGTGGACTTTTTCCTATCTTATTACATAAACTGAGTTTGAAATGATCTTTTATACATTTTTCCTGGCATGATTTTCTGCCAGTTTACAGCTCCTGGAGAGCTGTTCTTCCAGCAGAGTCCACGGATACAATTTTTCTGATGTGCATGCAGCCTACTTTGAACTTGCCTCTGTAGCGGATACATGTTACAAGATCACCCATCTCCTCACATAAGCTGTTCTGAGCTTAGCTTTGAGAAAGTATTTCTGGATTTGTATGAACCTATTCTCAGAATAACAAATAATTTCCCATTTTTCCAAATTTTCAAGAAGTGATTATTTGTATGATGTCTTGAATTTCAGCTTAAGCTACCCTGGAACTGGCCTGGGTAGGTAAACAAGAGAAAATAAGTTGCCTTTCAAAAGCCTAAAACAGAATCATTGAAGATCGCTGGTGTCTGTAGATACTACTCAGTCCTCACTCATGCTACTCTTTGCTTATGTGAAGCTTGTGCTTGTGAAAGGAATTAATCTGATGCTAAGATGAAACATATTACTTTAAGTTAGTAGAAACCAAGAGTTGCTGTTAATGTCACAGAAATTTTAGAAAGAAAGCAAACCTGCCACATGCATCCCATTATATGGCAAATAGTTCAAGCATACTCTCAGCATCTACCTGACTCAGATAACCAATAAAATTCAATTATCAATTCTTTGAGGCAAGAATTTGTGAAGCATCTTCTTTAGTGATCAATCCAAATTTTCATGAAGGATTACACTCAGGACTTACTAAACACCATAAAGCTTTCTCTGTTTATCTATGGTGAGAAAAATCATGAGGACTGAAATATTGATGATTCAAGGATTTGAGGGTTTAAACAGATTGTGTATGGTGAGATTGTTTTATAAGACCTTCATTAAAATTATGTTTGAGCAGTTAAGGAGAGAAATAGCATTTCTAAACCCGTTTTCTTGTAGTTGGACTATTAGATTATGATCCACTTATATTCTAATTGAAGCTTTTAACCTGTTTCAATCTGGGACATAGGCCCATATCCACAAAGGCATTTAAGAACCTAATTCTTATTTGAATACTTAATTATCGCTGATTTTGAGAGAATGTACTTGCCAGCACAGGAGTCAAGTGCCTAAATACCTTTGAATAGCTGAGCTGTAGTGTCGGGGTTTTTTGAGCTGTACTTTATACAGGTACTTATGTTCTAATTTTTTGGGAGACACAACAAAACCCTTCTAACCTTTCCTATTCAAACAATGCAAATTACACTCTGCCAAGGCTAAACAGAAAGGCTTTTATCATTTATTATATTTGTCTACATTGCTGTAGAAATGCAAAAGCTAGAAATTCACATCAGCAAAGATAACACTTTACCAATCCATTTCTGCAGTATACTTTGACACTGTAGTCATTAATGCTCTCTTCATGAAATGTTGATGCCAACATTAACAGCCAAATTAAGCTCTTCTGAATAGGTGGGGAATTTTTCTTAGCTGGAAGTGCAATATTCAGCCAGCAGAACCACCTGATTACTCCATATTTTTATGTTTATGTAGCTATACTCAATTCCATGTAATTGGGCTGCTACTATTAGCAGAAACCATTCAGACTTTATTAAATGTATTTGTAAAGCTAATTTTCATTAAATATGTGACATCTGCATTTCTGTCTGCTGGTTTCTGCCTTCCTACCTGAAACAATTAAAACTAGGCACGTTATATATCTGCCATCTTTCATAATCTAAACCACCTCAAGTAGGAGCAATGCATTTATATGAGAAGAAAGCCTCTGAATGCCAACTAGTAGACACAAAAGATTATCTTCCTGTTTGCCAGGCTTGAATTGTCAGACATTAAATTTTTTAACAGCCACTTCTGATGAATTATTGATGTTCTCACTATTTAGAAAATGGATCACATCACTGGAGTAGTTAGCACCCTGCCACTTCTGCCTATCATATTTAATGTGTCATGCGAGAAGGCTGTGTTGAACTATTTCTTTTTAAATGAATGACTAGTTTTGTTTCTCATCCATTGCCCTCTTGTATATTATCATCTAGTGCATACAGATGGCATTCCACAGAGTTAGGATCCAACATGCGTATGTGGATTCCCTTTTAGTATATGTATACATGCTTCTTGTAGGAATTTAGTGATGTAGATTTTTTCTTTGAGGATTACTATACAAAGCAAAGGTTTGAACCAGTATTTTTTACACACCAACAGAACCTGTTGACTGTAGTGAAACACTTTCTCCACAAAATATGCAGTTTTATCAGGTTAAGAGAATCCTTAAGCCTGTTATGTGACAATTCATATTAAGCTTGTAGTAGGAAATACTTCTGAAGTAACTGACTTACAATGTAATTTAATATTGCCAGCTTAATTTTTGTTTGAGGTTATCATACATGTAAATACATGTATGATACATGTAAAACATATAGAATGGATGCCTTCTGAAACTGTTAAGCTGCAGTAAAGGTAATAAGTGAAGTGTACTGAGATTCATATAACCAAACGTTATCCCCTATATCTAAGATATATTGCTTCAGGAAGTCTAAGTATTTAAGAATAATGCTGATTAGCAGGTTTTTATACCTTCAAATGGATAAAATAGAGTTCTGTTTTGAAGTTTGTATCCAACAAATCTCACTTCTTGAAATAAGAAGTGTCTACAGATTCAGAAGAATGCACTTTTTTGGAAAAACAAAGTCTTTAACATAAATACAGGCCATGGAAATCTCATCAGAATAAAAGTTACTTGCCATAATTTGCTGTCTTTTTACAAAATTAAGATGCAACAGTGGTAGTTTTGCTTTATTCTTGATCTATGCAGTTTGAAATTTGTCGTGCCTGAGTCTCCTAAGAGACTGCTAGAAATGACTGAAAACAGAGGTAAATGTATACAAGCAAAGTAATTTTTATCAGACCCGTAATTTATAAACATAATGTACATTACTTAGAAATACAAATTTTAAAAGATGTCTGGAACTGCATATTTGCTTGGATTATTGTGCACTTAACTGAGCACACAATTATGCTCTGCATTTAAATGATCTCAATACCTGGTACTTGGGAAAGCAGAAATGTTCATAGAGGTACTTAAGAAAATAGGAAAGTGAAAAGAAGTATCACATGCAGTTCATGGTCATGAAGGTTTTTTTTTTTTAAAAAAATCATTAATTGTGTACCTAAATAAAAGGCTACAGAAACCAACCTTACTCTGGACACATGTATTTAAATGGACAAGGGCATTGATCAACATAATTAGATGCTTAACTGGACGTGCTAGTCTTTGAACTTGATTGTGTGACTATGATACACAGTATTGAAAGGCAGCCTGCTCTGTTTCAAACTGCTTTGTTTTCTGGTTTCAGGCTCTTTAAATTACCAAAGAATATAGATTATGTAACAAAGACAATAGTGGCAAAAAATCAAAAACGGATGCAAGCAAAAATCTATTAAACAGAATAAATAAAACAAAAGCTCAAAAAGGGTGATACAGAACAAAACCAAGCAATTATAAAGAAAATAAACTCGATGACCTCCAGGCATTTTTAAAGATAATTTATTCTCAGTGGTAGACACGCATATGAAAATGCTTCCTTATTTCCAAGCTAGGGCGGATTTTGCTCAAAGAAGTGGAAGAAGCTGAAGAAATGGCAGCTTCCCCCTCTTGACATCTAACATGTTCGGGGTGGAAGAGCTCCCCAGCAATTTCTGCAATGGCCTGGCAGCTGTGCTAGGTGCTGGAGCACCTGTAGAGTCTCTAAATTGAGTGCATAAAGCCTTAGGATGTGCTTGATGTTTTAGTGGAGAATGCACTGCTCTTCATCTCTCAGCTTGACTTGGCTATTATGCTGTCGAGCTGCCTCCGCTCTGCCAGGGAAGCCTGGGCTGTGTAGGAAGCAGAGCACACAGAAAGCTGGCAGGGGTTGTTGTATCTGCACTACCTGCTGTTGCAATGGAATAGTGATAGCTTTGTTTCTGCAGGTCAGCACTGAATATGTGAAGGGTCTGTCAAATCTTTCTGTATGTCCAAGCCATCTTTGTTTCCTAGCTAGACCTATATCTCTTTAGAGTGCTTTACCAATGTTAGCTGTTGTATTATCTTCTCTTTGGTGCTGCAAAAATACGTTGTACATGATTTCCTTTACCTGAAAGTACATTAATTTGTGATTACTTCTTATTTTGATTGCTAATAGGGGCAAAGGGAGATACTTAGTACTGTTTACTCAATACAAGCTACAACAAAATTAGCAAAGAACATATGTGTTGTCAAGACCAGGCTGGATGGGGCTTTGAGCAACCCGGTCTAGTGGGAGGTGTTGCTGCCCAGGGCAGGGGGGTTGGCTTTAAGGTCCCTTCCAACTCTAACCATTCTGTGATTCTATGACTAAGGCAGTGCTGATCGTGCTTCAAATGCGAGCACACAACTCATCAATTGTTTTTTGCTATTGTTAAGCTGAGCCTTTTGCTGTACATTGGAGAGCTGAGTACCGTGCTGTTAGAAAGGAGACAGGCGTCCCTGCCAGACAACTCAGCTTACCTTAATGCTGATGTAGGAGGCTTCGATGTCAGGTTCAGTTTTAGTATCTGAGGACAAGGTAGCAGACGAGTTGGGCTGGTGTGTCTGAGCCTATGTACATCAGCTTATGTGTTTTGTAGAAGGCTGCTCCAGGGGAAATGTACCTTCAAGGAAGCTTCTGAAGTAGTGTCCTCCTGTAAATTAGGGTGGTGTCATCACCCAGAAGAGGGTGTATTCTGAGGCAACTGAGCTTACAGTTGGTGAAGTACTTGTAGTTGAAAAAAAGAATATCTGTTTTCAGTGTGGAATGGAAAATAAGTGGTAAACTGTACGTGCACTGGCTGGGGTCAGACAGAGAGACATTGAGAGATCTGAATTGGGTAAGTCACCTGGCCGGGTGTCTTTCTCCCTTTCCTATTATCCCTGCTCATACTCTTTCATATCTACTAAGTTGTCCTGGTCGGTCAATTTGGTCAAAACCATGCTATAAGTCTTCCTGAGCAGACCTCACTCTCTTTCTATACCATGTTAAAAAAACTGACTGTGCCAGGTCCTTTGCTTTCCTGATTCTGCTGAACCTCTTGCTTGCTGACTCTCAAAGTCTGTCAATTATTGCAGAGAAAGGTTTGCCTTCTGTTGCAAGTTTCGGCTTTGGGAAGAGGGTCCAAAATTTCTTTTGTTCCAAAAGTTGTACAATTGGCCATGAAACAAGCAAATGTTTGATACTTGTCACAATGTCTGTTTTACTTTTTCCCTCTACTTCAGAGGTAACAACTCAAAGCTGCAGTTCTTCTCCAATAGCAAACTAGCATAAGGAAGGAAAAAAAAATACAGTAAAATTTGATATGTGCAGTGTTTAAGCTTAATGGTCTGCACTCCTGCAGTTAGCAATACCAGGGCTATAGCACTTAAATGGCACCTCCAAGAGATTGCACAGAACAGGATTCACTCTGTGCACTGTCAGTTGCTAGGTGCACATCTTGGTTTGCATTCCAAAATGCGTACTACCAACACTTACATACCTTATAATATAAAGTCTGTAGGAGAAAAAGGACTCCTATTATGTCCTCAGAATATGAATAAGAAAGTTCCTATAAAGAAAAAAAGGAGCATGTGTGTTAAAAATCACTTGAATTATGCTATTTTTATATTGTTGCTTGTGTAATTAACTTGGATGTACTTCAAAGAACAATTGTGGTTTAAAAGTCCTTTTTTCCTATGTACAGCCAAATAATAATGAACAAAAGATGTGTAGCAAAATAATAATTAAAAAAAAAATCATTCTGTTGCTTTCAAAAAGTAATTATGTACACAAAGAAAAAGAGACATTGCAGGCTAATCACTGAATGTAATACTGTCATTTAGCTTAGATGGCTGCAAGGGTCCAAAAGTACGCTTAACTCCTCTTTCCACTAGGGTTGTAAAACTCATGTAAGATTGGATTTTTACTCACATAATGTCAATATGAAGGTTTTTCATCTCTCTGCTGTAAAAATCTCTATGGTATTTGACATAAATAATTACATCACACTGCCTAATGGAAAGAACAATAAAGAAAAAAGTACTCTGGTGACTCAGGACTTCCTTCTCATTGACTTTCAATAATACACAGGCGTCTAAAAGTCTTATCAAGTCATACAGAAGGACATTGAGCATTAAAATGGAATTTAAACAGACTTCAAGCCCATACTTCTGTTCAAAAAGCCCCATTTAGCAGTCACGTTCCCCTAAAACTGCCTAAACTGACCAGTATCTCCTCCTTAAATAGTCTGACACTTCCATAGTTTCTTGCTCGATGTGGCCACACAGCTGTGCCACTCTCACCAGCTGACTCTTACCTAAGCTTTGCAAAGGTCTAGAAATTAGGTCAAGTGAGGCTTATGTCCTTCAGAGGATCTCTATGGCATTGCTGCTCCAGGAAGGCCCCTCAAAATACTGCCCACAGTGGCCCTCCTCCCTTCTCCATACATGACAGGATGCAGATGAAAAGACAATGGTGTTGCTTACTGTTCACATCATACTCTCATTGAGCAGTCACCCAAATAACAGCATTCCTATGGGGATCTGGATGGACACCTCCATCTGGATTTTGGGTCTAATGACTCTTCACGTAGAAGCTGAGCACTGCTGAAATGCTGTACTGGATCTTTTACATCCTGAAAGGATTTTTTGAAACTTTTGCCCAGATGGGCCATTGACAAACTCTCTCTCTTTTATTCTTTTTTTTTCTTTTTCAAATCTGTAGTACAGCTTTTGATTTTTTCCAACAAGAAATATTTTTTTTCCCCCCAAAGTCTACTGAATTGTAGAGCACACACACTTCCCTATAAAGAAGATCTGTGGTCTTGGAGAAGCTCTTATAAGCTTCTCATGCACTGGCTATGCATAATAGCCTTGCATTTTCTTTTTTTTTTTTTTTTTTCTTTTCAGTGCAGTAACATTTTTATGTAGGAGGTAAGATAGAATTTTTGTTCCCTGTCAGGCAGCTGAGCTGCCTTTGGGAGTGAGCACCTCAGGGTACAAGCTTCAGATGCCTTCTCTGGCTTGCAATGGTGAAAGAACAAAGAGATGGTGCTACAACAGCAACTTACAACCAGCCATCTATGGGTCCTTCAGCCTTTCCTGAATTCTTTCTAATGGGTCCAAAAAAGGAAATGGAGTAAATTAAACTTATTATTTGGTGTCAGTTCACAATTATGGAACCTATTCCTTCATCCAAAAAAGCTGAAAAATCATTAATCTACATCAATTACACCACTTCATTAATTCATACCAGCAAAGGACTTAATCCTGAACGTTGATTTTTAGTTTTTAAATTCTTGATCTCTTTAATATTGCAGTTAGATAGAAAGTGTTTGGGGATAAATATAGGTTCATTAACAGCACATCTAAATCCTACATTTAAGGACTCAAAACAGTATGTTGATGTGCTGAAAAGCTACTTACTTGCTAAGCATCACTTTGAGCTTTTAAATAGAGGACTAGGAAGGCCATCAACATTTTGCAATGTTAATAGACTGCTTCCCTCTGTATCTGGAATGGTGCCTAGTAGCCTAACTTGCAGCTTTGCTTGTGTTCTCCCAAAACATACATACAAATCTACAAAGATTTCATATCCTGAAATAAAGTTTAGCAGATAATATAGATACTTCCCCTGAAAAAAAAAAAAATAAAAAAAACTATATATATTTGGTAAACTTCCTAAGAAATAATGAGGAGAAAATGTACATTTTCCATTTTTCCATGATAGGTTGCCAGGAGGGTAATGAAAAGATCTGAGTATATAAAGCTGCTCAATTATTTCTGGATCTTGTATTCTTTAGTTCTGCTCCCATATGTTTATGGTTTTACATGGCTTGTGTTTAAATGAAAACTATGTATATGTGTGCTAATATGCTCTGCCTGGGGAATTCCAGTACAGAAACTAATTATTTCTTCAAACTGATCTGACACCATGCAGAATTGATACTGATGGGTGATGAGATTATAATTTTCTTGTGATTAAACTGATTGTAAATGCACTGTCATCTGTTAGTGAGTAAGGTTAGCCTGACATTCCAATTGAGTGATGGTCATAAACTTGTCGTATTGTCAGGGTATAATTGCATTATTATCTGTTTATAATAAGAATCCATTGGATGGAAAGTTTGATAGAAATGGATTTGTCTTTTTAACATGCTCCCAAGAATATATGATCAGCGGTTGCAGTTGTGGTAAAACCACCTCAGGGCTAGTCCATGTGGAAGCTGGGTCTGACATAACATTAGAGCCTCTTTTTTCATGGCTTTGACTAGAAGGGGGAGCCTGTAGCTGTGGTGTGAGGGGCAGGGAACAAGTACTAATGATACATTCTGTTACCACCATGAACAGCAGTAGATTTACCTATTTTTGCATTGGGGTTGGATGGGGGCAAGGAAAGAATAGACCCTGAAACAAGGTCTTCTGTGCATCTATCTTGTCCTGATAGAAGCTTCATTTTTCTTTCCTGTCAGCAGTAGATCTGCTATTGCATTTTATTTATTTATTTTTTAGACTTTCCTTAGTCTGGAAGATGATAGTGTTGCTCTTGGGTTATTTACATGTTTTGGACTTGAGGCGAAATCTCTGCCTGTGGGAAAATGCGCGGGTAGAGGATGAGGAAAAGAGCATCATAAAAATGTATAAGGAAGCATACTGGCTTCTCTGCATTAGTCAAGGCCTATCTTGGAGCATTCTTAAAGAATTTAATATTATTACTAAGATTGCAAAGTCAAATACTCAAAAGTGGTTAAAGCCAGGATCATTTCAACGTTGCCGTTTCGAGTACATGAGTTGCAACATTCTTCACATGGTCACATAGGGCTCTTACCCCTGACAGGTCCCTGGTTTATTCCATGTGCAGAATGTACAGTGCTCTCATCCATTACTTACTACTTTCTGATCTTACTGCTCAGTATACGGTGCTCAACTTCATCTAGTATTCAGTCTTCTAGCCCTATTACAAATATAAAATTATTTCTCCTGTAAGTTGTTCTCTAAATCTTCATTATCCTATCCAAGCAGTTAAATTAATTTTCATGAGATTGAGAAAAGAGATATTTTTTATTAATTCCATTTCTCAGATGGAAAACCTGGGACACCAAACAGCATCAATACTGGAATAGCTTCTGGCTTTCTTCTTTGCAATACCTAGCATTGCAAACTTCATGTTTTGAAAGCACAGTTCTAGTAAACTTTAGTCACAGTTGTGACTCTTCTGTGACTCAAACTCCACAGTCTCAAGGTGAGTGCTTATAAGTAAAATATACATTGGCAACCAACTGTGGAGCTAAACTTCAATGACTAGTCTAACATAACATCCTGGATGTATTACATTTCACATCAGTGCATTGCTGTACAGTTATATCTCTGCTTGCTTAAATACTGAGACCAGCAGATCTGCATTACTGTTTCATTTCCACTTTGGCTAATAAGGAGCAGTTTTGTTTAGCCTCAGTGGAGCTTGATGTGAGCCAGCTTAAATATCTGCACAGTATCACATTGTGCTATGCAGATGTGTCCCGTGTCAGATGCAGCAGCAGAATCCAGCTCTGCGTGACGCCATTTAAATCCCTCGTTCATAGGAGTAGCTTCTGTCTTTGTGAAAGCCCTTGTCTTTATTCACTACACACATTCTAACCCCTGAAACAATGTAAGATCTGGTAGACAACAGGTCCACCTGTATATTTAACATCATGTGGGGAAAACTAGTGTAAATTAGGGTGTCGGAAGATTTTACTTGCATGCATTTGTGCAAGGTTCTTGATTTGAAAAGCCTGGGGGTGGTTTTGGTGGAGTTTGTAGTGGAAAATGGGCTTCCAGGAAATTCTGATACCACTTGCCTGGTTTATTCCTTATTCTAATCCTCTTTTTACCCAAAATCTACTTACTCTGTTGCTTACTGTGGCAATGCCACCTTGCTCACATTGTATTCTCTCTGCATGCTGCTTATGTGATCCTGTTTCTTGCCTAGCAGTTGTCCCCCACTACCTAACAGGCTAAAACAAATTCAAGAATGTTTCTCTAAAAGGATGCAAAATGTTAGACCTTTCCAATGCATTTTGGAAGTACAAGTTTCCCTACTTTGAAAATCATTCTAACTAAAAGTACTGTACTTTTGAAATATAGCACATCTTGTTTGTCGTTGGTGTTTTGGGTTTTGTTTTCTTTTAGAAGAAATTAATTTCATCCTCTAACCCCATCTTTGGAAAGCCTGGTGCAGCTCTGTTCAGAACTCTGACAACTCGAGCCCTGTGAGGACAGTCCCCAGCCCTGGCCCTCAACGGGGATCAGACTGGAACTCAGAATCACAACTGAGTTATTGCTTAGCATCAGAGGGGAAGTAAATTCTACCATTCTTATTCATAGGGTATCTTGCACCTCCCTTCTTAATTGATGTCAGCTCATGCTTCACCTCCCTTGTGGGGAGCACAAGTGATAGTCTGTCTGTTGCAGAAGACCCCTCACATAGAGAGAATCTGGCATTCTCTGCTTGGAGGGGTTCAGGAGATCAGCAGAACACCTCTTTTGCTTCCTCATGAGGACTTGTGTCTTTGCTTGCAACTCAGCCACTGGCTTCTGTTTGCTTCTGCTCTGCTCTTACCCCACAGGTGTATACTTGTGCTGGGCTCATTTGTCATGCTTGCTTTTTGCCTTAATCTTTGTTTGGTGATCTTCAGCATACAATATTTTCACATGCCTGCTGCAATGGTAAGATCTTAAGAGATCTCCAGCAAGCTACTTATAACCTTTATTTCTGAAATCCATGTTGGGTCTTGATCAAAACATTTTCCATGACCCCTGCTCACCCCTGAAATGTTTGTCATATATCCCCTATACTGAAAGCTGATGTTAAATTAACTTGTCCACAACTGTGTCCGTCCTCCTTCAGTAGCGCTCAGATATTTTATAAATAAACTGAACCAATTTGGGTACGGAAAAAGCAACGTTATCCTTGTAAGAACACGTTCTTAAAACTGTATCTTCTGCCATTTATGGGAGAGAGGCATTATTTTTTGTGCAAAGAGAATCTTAACGTATACGATGTGAGCTTTTACTATTAAATGCCCCAATCTGCATTTACTTCACAAAGTAACAATATGGAGAAATCAATACTGAAGGTTCAAGGCAAAAGAAAATTTAGCTACAGAGCTTTCTTCCTCCTGCTTTTGCTTGAAGCCAAACTATGGTTTGAATGTGTCTGCTCTGCAGGCAAAGGGCTTTCAGAAGCTCGGAGTCTTTTTTGCCGTAGGCTATAGATCAGTGGATGCACCGAAACCTGCCTGAGTAGCAGGGTAAGTCAGCCTATGCCATGGTAGCACAGGAGGCTTCTGATTTTTGCACTCCCCTACCAGGTATACTGCAAATGCACATCTATTGTGTTATTTCAGGCAGTGCTAGGAGGCTTATTCTCCAAAAAGTTTATTCTTTTTTCTGGCCATGGTTTGAGAGGTTGTCATAATAGTTTTGTGGCAGACTGGGTAAAGTGACTGGAGTCTTTTCTATGGCTATTTTCTGAATAGTTGTAATGTGCTAATATTTTTCAATCTTTTGACTACTATGACAAAAAACTTTCTTCATTTCCATCTTCATTTCCTTTCAGTCTCTTAGTAATGTATTACTAGACATAGCACTTTGTCTATTTTAATATATGACTAATCTTTTCAGACTCATTTCCATTGCTATCTGTGCACTACAATTGCTAGCTCTTTTATACCATGGCATATAGTATGCAGCAGTCCATCAATCCTCTTTCTTCATCTAAAGGCAGAAAATATATAGTAATTGCTTAATAAATCTGCCATTTCTTTATCTCAGTCCCCAATTCCCCATTTGCATGTATAGTAGTTTTATCTTTAGGGCTGGCTGGTCATCTGACCAAGACAAGACGATAGCTAACTATTATAGTACAAAAAGCAATAGGATTCTATGGTGAATTTTTATTTTTTTTTTAATTAATAACATGTACTAAATCTTGATGGACTTGTTAATGTCATGCATAGCTCCAAACCCCGCAGAACTTGTTTTGGGCACCTGGGCTGGACAGTGTCCACTCCATGTGCCTCGGGGATGTAACCCAAGGAAGTTTCCTGCATTTCAGCACAAAGAATTCAACAACAAGTTCAAGGCTGAATTCCAGTAGAATCAGCTTTTCCTATATTCTTCAGCATCTTCTCTTTGTCAAAAGGATTACCATATTTTTAATGAAGCATTAGTAGCATATTATTGGTACAGAGACTTTTTTTTGACTTCCTGTGAAGCAATGAAAGGTTTGCTAGGTGTGCTTTTACTTTTCTGCTATAGTAGTAGAGATATCATAAGAGGATCTGAAAGCATCTAAAACTATTAGTGATTCCAGTTATTTATATATTTTCAAGAATTGTTAGCTAGAACTTTTAGATTTCTTCAAGGCAAATTTAAACAAAGGAAAAACACAAGGGCTTTCAGGTTGTTTATTAATCGCACTTTTGTTTTCCACCTTATTCTGTGCTGTATCAAAGAAGCTTAAGAATACTCAATTACCTAACTGAAGTTTAATTTTCTATGCATTGTTTGCCTTCTGAACTTGCTGTCTGAGTTGTGCAATAGAGAAATTTGCAACCAAGCATTTATTGCTATTCTTCCTTGTCTGTATTTCTTGCTGGTTTTGAACTGGAGTTTCTGTTGAGCAGATCTTCAGAACTGATATTGAAAATGTTCAGCATTTAGGAAGCATGAACTGATGCAGAGTCCTAAAACGTATCTCATCAGCAAAACAGGCTTTTGTGAACATGTTTGACCCATCCTACTCCTCAGGCTTAGGTGAGCATCTCAAAGTGAGTTAAAGCTCCCTGTATTCATCTTGAAGGAACTCTATAGCATGAGTCCTCAGATATGTTAAAGATTTAAAAACTTCAGTATAAAGTCAGTTTTGGAAAACTGGCATGACTCGCTTTCCTATGTAGGATTAAATCTCATTTCTGATCACAGTAAAACGCTTAAGACTGTACTGGATACCATGGACTAAACTGGGACTAAGGACAATCAGAAATCTTGCAAGCTACTCATCTCCTTGGATGTCGTTGCTAGAATAAATACATAGCAATAGAAAAAAGACTTTAAAAAGTAAGCCAGAAAACCCACCTAATCAAGACATTGATTGCTTGTGCTCCCAAGGGACTGTTAATAAATGAAAAAACCCATGGCTGACATTTAGTTATTTTGCTTAAATAAATACCCACAAAATGTTAAAAGAAACCTGTGGAGAACTTCTATAGAACTGTCAAAATATACTCCTGCTTGCTAATATTGCAATCTACATCAAAATCCGAGACTGATATAAAATCCCTCATTAATTTTGAATTGAGTTCCAAAGCAAAAGGAATAAGCAACTTTGAGAAAGTAAGCACAATGATATGACACAGCTCCAGACTTATGCTTCAGAGAACCTATATGACTATTTTATTCCTAGGTACATAAGGGAATATACAGCGGAAGAATTACTGCTTTACCTTTTACGTTTTCAAAATACTGAGGAAAAAAAAAAAATCTTTCCTAGTTAAGCGGAACAAACAGTCCTTCATGGGATCTCATAGTGTAATCTTTTTCAGACAAAAAATGGACCAAACGGCAAGTACGTTACACCATCAGGCTTCCTGTGGCGTGAGGTCTAACACAGGCTGCATAGAAGTGGAGAGGCCACCTTGGATCTTTAATGAAAGTATTTTAATGTTGACAAACAAGATCAGCAAGAGAGAGAAATGTATTCTGTACAGAGCAAAGACAGAGTCTAAGACTGTAGAGCTTTAAAAGCAGTTGCAAGAACACTTAATCCAGACTCATGACAGAAGTGCTGTTTGAAAGGAGAGATAGCCACATCCAGTTAATTTACTGTCCTTTAGAAAACTACATATGCAAACTATAATCAAAGATCTTTGTGTAGTGAGATTGCTATGTGTGTATATCTCCATTTTCTCCTCTCCTATAACAGAGGAACAGCCTCTTTCTTACTCTTCAGTTTGGTTCTGATTCACCTAGGGACCTCAAATTCCTTTTTCAGACTATTCAATTTTTGAAAATATTCTCATTGCTTCTATTGTTCTTGATTGTGCAGTCTTACTTGATAAAATTGGTCTCTGCTGCCCTATTTCCTTTTAGCTTCAGCCTGGATGAATTTCAGATATCTCCTATTCCTTTTGTGCTCTCTATTGCCAGATTTCTTTTACACGGTTGAATTTTGATCATGTTTCCTTAGAGTATTTTATGTTATTTCAAAGCTACTTATATTAAGAGAAAATAGCCTTGTTTCTTGTGATAGTACTAACACTCCTGGGTGTTTACTTTAAATGACAGTCCTTTAGCTAAGTGTTCCCTAATATCAAATTTACCTGCTTTACTTTTTCTCATTTGGCGTACAAGTTCATGGATAGATTTTTTCCACACTGCCTCATCAGCAAACCAAAAGGATCAGTTGCCAATAGAAGAAATTTTTCTGATTTACCTAGGAGGAGGACTGAGGCATCTTGTAGATGTCTCTAGAAATATCTCCAGGTTCCAGAACTGCAGTTCTTCTCCCAAACAATACCTTCACATTTTTCATAGGTCTCTTGAAACCTTTCCTGCTGTCCTACAGATGCACAGCAGCATACATGATTCATCTAACAGGCAAAATGAACACCTAGAAAACTTCCCTCTATTTCTTGCCATCTGTCACTCTTTACCATTACCATAGACCCTCTTCCTGCACTGCTTTTTGCTATCCATTTGATAAAATGTGAATTCTGGAATTTTCAGTTCCATGTGATGTTTGTCCTTCAGTCAACCTCTGATATATTTGAGGGGGTTGGGTATGTGGAGAAGTGTATGTCTGATTTCTTTTTTTTTCTTTTTTTAAAATAATCAGTGTTTTGCGAATGTCTTCATGGAGGTAAAAAGGCAAGCCAGTCTTTGCTATCTGTGTAACAGTTGCATATCAAGGCTTATATCTGCAGATGAAGCACAAATGTCTTCACTAAATAAAATCTCTGAGGTCTGTTTTTAATGGCTATGCTTCTGCAACGATGGCCACAGTAAAAGCCTGAAACTGCTGTGAATAAAATAAATATAAAATTGAACCATTTTATTTTCTGTCCTGTAACAAAAAGCCATTTCTGGGAAAAAGAAACTTAAAAGAAACTTAAACTTAAAGAAACTTGTTTTGTGTCAGCAGTGTATATGAAGTTGGCTTCTGTGTTCAGGAGGGGAAAAAAACTAGAGGCTAAAAAAATTAGTCAAAGGAATCAAGTAGTATTTTGAATTATTTTTCTGTTCTACTTGATAGATCTATGAACCATTTCATTCTGTATCAGTGTGGGTTTAAAAAAACCACAAACACCACATAACAGAAATAAAACAGTGAACCAACTTGAGATTTGAATCATAAATTAATTCAGGAATTTTCATTGAAATTACCATTGTATATATTTTAGAACATCGTTGTGCAGAATATTTATTTCTCTAGCTTGCTTTGACCAGCTACACAAGTACAAAATGTATCTAGTAGGGGCTTAACAGGGACAGAAAAATTGTGATTGTAGTAAAGCGCTAAACTTTCACTGACTTCAGAGCCAGTATTTCTCCTGAGGAGCCAGGAGCCATTGTTCCGGGTGCATGCATGGAGCTGAGAGTGGGAAATTTATATAAACTGTACTAAGATGCTGCAACTAACAACACATAGTGATCACAATAAATATTCAAGAAATTTGTTTACTCTGTAGGAAGGGAATCCAGCAGTGAATGGCTATTACATATATCTGTAGACAAACTGTCTTTTGTAGTGACCATAGGGATACTATAGTAGTAAATACATTCAAATTCTGTGTTTAAAAAGAACTCATTTCCACAGTGGCCTCAAAAATTTTATTCCTCGTTACCAATCTTATTGCTGGAATAGTAAGCTAGTTTTTAAGGCTTCAGGAAAGCAAGACATTCGGTATGGGCTCCTTTGTAGGTCCAGGAACACTAGTTCTCCAAGAGGCCAGGATCCGCTTGCCAGCGCTCGGCATCATCCCTGCAAAGTTTTTGCTTCTTGACAAGTAGCAACAGCAGGAGGGTTCAGATGAGAAATCAGTCTGCATCCTTAGACCATGAGTGATTTAAAAAGACTCACTCGTATATGATGTGGCCACGTAAATAAAACATGTATGAGCTGCCCAAAGAAGAAGGGATGTGAGCGTAGTGCACGCTGCCTGCCGCAGCTACGTAGGAAGGAACAAACAGTATAGAATGGTGCCATTGTGTACTCCAGACAATATGTAGTATGGACACAGTTAATGTGATTTGAACAATATGGATGTGGGTTAGTCCTTATCATTTGACCATAATCAAAGCCTGGATCACGCAAGACAATGTAGGTACGTCACTGTTTTCAAATGTGTTAAGTCAAATATACCATAGGCCAAGCAAGGAATGGAACAGGACAACTACGAATCATACGTTGGTTTTGAGGTATCTCATAAAACTAACATAAAATATTGTATCCTATAATGATACAGGATGTATATAGATATAGTATTAATTATGGACCAGTTTCTCCATCTGGAGCATCTTTGTTTTGTTTGGTCTAAGCCTTTCCAGCTCAGTCATATGACAATCTGGAAATGGCTTTGCCCTTGCCAGTGTATATAGTATCTGTTTCTGGGTTTTATTGCATTTCCTTTGCAGCTGTGATTTGTGGCCATTTGCATTTTTGCTGACAGGTACTAAGAGTAAGTCAATATTTATAAAGCACTTCTTCTGTGCCTTCCTTTTACTGGAGACTTCCCCAGTTGTAATGAGCTTCTTCTTCAGAAAATGAAATACAATTTGGGTGCACATGCCAACAATAATTGTACTTGTCAAAAGAAACAGATAATATTATAACTACTCAAAATTGAATCACAGGAAATGTGATAATTCATACGGGAAATCGTGTTTTACAATTTCTTTCATTTCATGGGGTTCAGAGTAGATCAGGAAAAAAAAAATTATACTGCTTATGCAAAGTGTTCAGAATAGTATGGAAAGGCGATTACATGCAAAGCTTTTAAAATGTCTTGGTGTTTGCTACTGATGGAAACATACCTGAGCCTTCAACAATAAAACACTGTATGAGAAGTTGGGAAACAGTTAACTGTTGCATAATATACATAATTTGATTTAGTTACAAACTATTTTAGGATTTGTCTGGCAATGCTGCTGGGACCAAGTATAATGTAACTTATAAAAGAACCTCTCAGCTGTGGAGGGCGAGTTTCCGTTCTGTCAGTAGTGTAATTCTGGGATAATTTGTTAAATCAAATCTGTTCCATATTGATAGCCATAGAAATAAACTCTGAATCTGGGCCAGATCTTGTATACTAAAATTCACCATATTTTTAAGTTCTGATTTATAGTGACAATCAAAGAATACCGGTTCGTTGCTCTAAAAGCAAACCAAAAAACCACCTCAAGTCACAAACCCAACAAAACCAATCAACCAGTAAAAAATAGCTAATCAATAAAAAAGTTATTAACCTAAGATTTTTTTTCTTTTTCACATTTTTGATTGGCATTTTCATACCAACCACAATGTGTTCTTCTTACGTTGCTTGGAGAAACCTATAAATTTTATGAAGGCAGACGTTTAGGGACCGACTTCATATGTGTGAGCCTGGCTGGATAGAAGCACAGAGAGGTCCTGTGCTTCGTTACTGTAGAGAAAGATGAGCCAGAGTTCAGGCTAGGGTCAGGCACAGCGGCTTGGCTCTGAGTTTTAACTTGCATGCTGGCTTCTCCCAGTGAACATGTTTGTGATCCATCCTCTGGTGGTATCTTGATAGCTTGTGGTACCCTAGTTTACTAGGGGCATCTTGGTTAGCAGCACTGAGTGACCGATTCCCTTGAGATATGTCTAAAAACTACATGTGGTACAGAAATTATATGTAAATACAAATTCACTACTTGGGGACATATCCAGCCATTGCAAGAATACAGTCAGGATCAGGGCTTGCATTCTGCTTTTTTGGTTTTTTATTTGGTCTGGTTTGCTTTTTACTCAATGTTCTGCAAAGCAATGCTCTTATTGTATGATCCAAATTAAATATAAAAGGGGAGTCCATAAGTTGTTTGCCATAGTGTTCCTCTTGAAATACAAAGAAAATTAATCCATTGTTTTGTCCTGGAATGATCTCCTTGAATTTGGTCAATGTGTAATAGAGGTAGTATATGTGGCCTGGAACTGAGAAGAGACTCTGCCTGTTTTGTTTCATACATACTGATTTCAGGATTTTGTCCTGCAAAAGGGGAAGCTTAGCAATTCAACAGTCTCTTGAGATTTTTATAACTGCAATGTTCCCTGCCTAAAAATGGAGTTCTGCAGCAGAGCGAGGAAATGAGCAACAACAGGAGGCTTTAAAGAAAACAGGCCATGGCGAAGAAGAACAGGAAGTTTAAAATGAAGATGATGATAAATGCAGTTCAGAATAATGACTACATACTTTTCATCAAGCCTGATAGAGATTTCTTTGCTCAGCAAGGGAACTTATCAACAGTGTGATATAACAATCATGGCAGGAGATTCTTTGTACTCGATACCTTTTAATGTGTGAAGGAAAAAAAATAGCTTGTGGGTTAAGCCTTACCAAAGTCAGCTATAAGCTCTTGTTTTTATTCAACACTATAAAAACTCAGAAGATATAGAATGGGATTTTTTACACTTTCATTTTTATTGTCTGATGTGAAATGTGAGTGATTATACATGAAAACATTTCTTCTGACTGGTGTATTTAAATGTTAGTGTGACCATAGTAACCCACCCTGTTTTATATTTCAAGGACACTTCTAAGAACAGAGTAAGTTTCCTCCTTCAGAGAGGTCTCAAGCAGTATACGGTGACTTAAAGCTGATATGATAATATATCCCTGAAGAATTCAGCAAAAAAATTTTGAAGAAACCAGCTATTTTTACTGAAATATCATGTAGCAAGACCTCTGGAGATGTAATGCAAGAGTTTAGAGCTCTGTAAGTGTACTAATCATCAGAAGAGTTTGACAGCTTTGTAATTTTGCTCTCTGTGGGTTCCTGCGGTATATTAGTAAGGTGATTCATAAAACAAGTCAGCTACAGATTTAGGATTAGAAATATCTGGACTAAAATAAAATAACTTTTAGTATTATTTTTTTTAATTTACATTGAGCCAGATTTGCTGTTGCATTTGAAGACCATATACCTAAAGAACAGTATCCTCTGTACACTACAGGCAATTTGATTTATCACCAATACATTTCACAATGTTATAGAATAACATATATAGCCAACTACATTAGAATGTAGTTTTAAGTGAAGGCAAAGTGAAACCTCCTTTGGTCCTGCAAAAGTGCATAGGAAGAGGGTAGAAAAATTAAGCTTTTGACATTTTATTACTCTTTGGGTTCTTAAGAACTCATTTTTGCTTTAACTTTAAGATCCCATTTTGAAAAGAGATGTCCACATTGCTCTGTGATCTTTTTTTTAATATATAATTTATTTAACATTTGAGGTACTAGTAAGTTTTGCTTTTAGTTTGATAGATAACGTCATAATTATTTTTTCTTTCATCATTTTCCTACTATTAGTGACTCATGAAATAACTTCAAGTGATGCATCTGGTGCTGCCACACTGTCGGGTGTGGATGCCAAGGGCCTAATAAGAGTTTCTAAGAGAAAAGAGGTTGAGATGGGTATGGATGTGACTTCTGAATGCGTCATTTTTTTCCTGAACTGTGCCCTGTGCTTTTTAAATGGTAACACAATTCTAGATAGATGCTACAGGAAATAAAGAAGAAATCCACAATGAAAGCATTTTGATTACAAATTTCTCCTTCACTTCTCAGGTGGGAGAAATGTTGCTGTCCTACCAGTTTCCCAGCTGGTTTGGGAGAACAAATAAAAACTCATCAAACACTGCTAGAGGTAGCTTAGAGAGCTATCAAAATTGATTTTTAAACTATCTTGATGGTTTGGAAATACATTCAGCTGGATCACTAGGAGACTAAATGAATTTGGGACATCATCAGTAAGTTCATTAAAATTTCCCCATCTATTACATTAAGCAACAGGGAGCAAGAGCAGCTCATTTGGAAACATATCTTCCAAATTCAGCAATAAAAAGTGAAAGACCATTTTTTTCCATTCCTAATGTCTGCAGGAAGTAGATAGGGGGAGAGCTTCACGTCTTCTCCATCTATTTATATTCCTTCCTCCTATTACCTTTTAGTTGCTTTTGTACTTCAGGATATTGTGTTGCATTAAACAGCAGGTCTTTCCATTGTATAACCTTCACAAGGGTTATACAGTGTTTTCCAGCCTCTTTAGTAGGTGGACTGGATTAAATGAGAAGGGGTCTTTCTCTGGAGAATAACATATTGCTAAATGGGACTGAATGATGTATGAACTGCTCCCCAAGGAATTGAGGTGGGTAGAGGAGTGTAGTGCTTGACATGAATGATTAGCTTATGGAAGCTGGAAAAATGAGGAGACTTGAAGCTAGTTGTTTTTGTGTATGAGGGTCAATGGGGTTTCTTCAACTTATTTGGCAAATAAAAATAGATTATTTTTTTCCCCCTCCATGGAATAAAGGTATAAATCTCCTTCTTCAGAGAAAGTGGGGAAAGAAGCAAGATGCGCATTTTGAGCACGCAAGAGATGTGTAAGTAAGGTCAATAGTTGGCGTGTGCATATGCATGAAGATGAGGGAGACCGGGGTATGCACTCATTTTTTTCCTGCAGCATTTGGGAGATGGTGGATATTAGTTAAAGAAACCTTGTAGCCTGCATATCTAATAGATAACCTTTAATGTCTTTAACTTAAAATGTTTAGAATAAAACCAGAGGTCCAAATATCCTTATACAATTTAGAAATTCAGAATCTAATCCAGTGCAATTTGATCTAGTAGTAAGACTTTCAACTGTCCTTGAATGTCTGATCATCATTGATAAAAGAGAAAAATCTCTTAATCTATGTGATTAATTCATGTAGTAAACACCAAATAACTCTCTAACTATGTAAAAATAAATGAAACAAGTAAAAATCATTTGGGTAGAATAACCATTTGTTGGATGAATGATTAAAGAGTTTTCAATTAAAATTTAAAATAATTAGAATATTAAATAACAAACAAAACCCCTGAGGAAATGAGGGAAAACTCACATTTCAAGATTGTGGTTTAGAACCTTTCCTTTTAGTGATGGAAAACCAAGCAAGATAAAGCAAATTTAATGGCATTTTCTGGGATAAATTCTTTGCAGACAATATAAACCTGGATGAAGGACAGCCATATGCAACTTTAATTAAGCAAATGCATCAGTGCCTTCTGATTTAAAGGTGGAATAAGTCCACCTACTTCAACAGAGTGACAGAGGCAGTGCACAAAATTATAACACTATCATGTTATGAAGATAATTGGCTAGCAATATCAGTCACTGGCTCCGAACAGGACCTTTGAGTAGAGCTGTGGGAAACTTTGGTATTAGAGCCATGTGAAATAATAGCTAGATTTGAATAGAAAAACAGATCTCTTAGGTTTGCACTGACCCAGGACAAGCAAGGGCAACGTACTGGTGACAAATACAGTGAGCTGTCCTGTTCCCATAGGCCATTTGCTAGTGGGATATAATCTAAGGACACACTCATCTCTTCAAGGAGCAGGTAAACAAGATCACCATTTATCTGTTCAGTTATTTTGAGGGAAATAACTGGTTAACAAACTTCATTTTATATTTTGATCCTATCTTACATGTATGATTGGAAAAAAAAAATGAAGTTTGGCTGGTGCTTGGATAAGTATAGAAATATTTCAGGGTTCAACTGTAAGCATGGAACTAACAGAAATTCACCTTTGCAACTTTGGCTCATCTTTCTTCGCAATGACTATTACATATGATTCAAAGTGACTCTACTTCAACTATTATTTTTTTTTTGATGTAGAAGGAGGTGGTGAAAGGCTATCTGAATATTTCAAAGACATTTTTTCTTGGTTCCCCTCATCTATATTAATAGTTACATCCTCAAAAAACTCAAACAGGAAGGTGTTACCTGTCCATTCTGAACTCATCCTTAGACATGCTAGTTTTTTCAGCTTCCATTCCTTAATATAGCTATAGTCTCATTTCCAGTAATTTTCTAAAATTGATGGTTTATGGATTTATTTAATTTGTCTCTAAGTAGTCCAAAACTAGTGCAATTGTGTGGCGTTCTCTTCCTCATCTGCAATCTCTTTGCTTCTCAATAGTCTTGCTAAAGCAGATACAAAAGATGAAGTTACTCAAATACTGGGAACGATTTCCACTTTGAAGATACTTTTCAGATCATCTGTTGGTCTGGATTTAATATCTCAAACTTCTCAAACCATTGTAATACAGTATGCTCTACAGTGTAAAGCATATTTTTGTGCTCAAACTGTGCTCTGCTTTGAAATTTTTGTTGTGGGTGAGTAGAATTTTTTTTCAGCATTACTTTCCAATAGCATGAAGATTGTCTGAGAAAGGCATAAGTTAAAATTTAGAATTACATTTTCAGAAAGGATTTCGTGTTCATATTTTTTTTTTTCTCTAACAGCTTGTCTTTCAGCAGTTGATTAGTATTTACTGGGAATCAGATACTTCTCTGAAATGGCATCACTAGACTTCTGCCTTTAGCATTGAGTGCATATGTATACATCCCCACAGCCCGATATTTGGATGGGAATACACAAAGCCATTTATTTTAAAAGCTACGCGTTGTTATTGGCTGCACACAAATTTCTTAGATGTTTTCCTTTCCAACAAAGGGAATCAGAACAGTCAGGACTATAATTTTGACATTATTCTGCCAGTGATCAGTGCTAAGGGCCAGTGCCCCAGGGGATGGCATCATTGTAACATCTGTGAGCTAGCAGGTATTTTGTCTCTATCCATATGCATCCTTCTTATTCTTTTCAGTTTCTTCTAGATTCACAAAAGAAAGGAAAAGGTTTCCTTCCATGTTGTCAGCAATGCTAGTTAAGCCACAGGCTTCAGGTTACAAATCAGGTATTTTTCCTAATCATGGTATAGTCTGATGGGTAAACCACTCATTTTTTCACTTTAAATTATCTTTTAATTAAATGTATGTCATTTACTCAGGAATCATTCGGTTATAAATGATGGCTTTAAACCTCTCCCTCTTTTCTCTGATTCCCTCACCACCTTCAGAAGCATCTAGCAACAGTAAAAACTTCTGTATCTTGCCTCCAAATCGTCCAAGAGTCCCTTATCTCCTATAAACATGCACAATAGCAAGAAAGGATCTGACGCACTTGGAGCATAAGACTAAATAGGATCATTGATGTCTTATGCACACTCTCTTCTGTGCAAAAACTCAGTTAATACCAGTTAGTCACAGAAGCTAGCAGAGAAGAGAAAAAGCCAGTTTTGCCACCAAGGAAGGAGAGAAAAACCAAACAACCAAGGAATCAGCTCAGACACCAGAACAGGGAAATATCAGCACATCACCGGAACAGTTCCTGGTGCTTGAAATACCTGTGCTGCTTTTGCTGATATGTCAGGTCTGGCTGTAGTTCCTACAGTCATGCTTACTTCCAGAGATGCTCTTCGGTGTTTAAAAAAAAATGCTTCAATTGCTTCAATTGTTAAATAGATGAGAAATATAAATTCTCTTTTCAAACAGGGAAAGACCATAAAATAATGACAAAATTACTAAAAATTACACTAAACAACAAAGCCTGTGAAACTAATGTCCCAGTTAAAAGAGTAGAACAAACTGCATAAGCCCAATGAGTGTTATATTTTTTTCAATTTCAATTTTTGATTTTCACTTTTAATTCTGATTCACTGGTGTGTATGTAACATGAAATTCAGGACAGCTTCATTTGTATACAGCTCTCTAATAAAGATAGTGAACAGCTGCTAAAGACTTCAGATAAATTGTATGTGAATTTAATTTAATAAATATCAGTATCTTGAGAGCTTTTAAAAGTATATAATACATTAGCTTTCACAAGTGAGGTCACTGCTACAGCATTTTTATAAAGAATTGTTATGTCAGGGAGGAACATTAAATGTTCAACTGTATCTAACTGGCTATTCTTGAGCTTATGAATGGTCACTTAGAAGTTTAATTTCACCATATTATATGTAGATTATTTTTTTACTTGCTAAAAGAAACCTGTCCTCCTTCCCCCTCTTCAGTGTAGTCTTCTGTTGAAGATTTGTAAGAAAAAGATGTTTTACTGGCTTAAAACGTGGATATTGGTTGTGTACAGGTAAATTATGACTATATACCTTCATCATCAGTGCCATGTGTTAGATGCTGTTAAATCATGGGCTAAGAGTTCAGGCACTTAAAATGGAAAGCTAGGACCAGAATGAGATAGAACAGTAGATGTGATTGATCTTTAAAAATAGATCAGTTTAATGCATGCGAAGGTTCACTGATTCACTTGGAGTCACTTCTGCTTAGATATACAGCAGTGTATGGAAATTAAAAATGTGAGTCAAATGTTTCCTTTTGCACTCTTGTGAGAGTTTCTTATTTGTTAACTGAAGGGAATGAAAAGAAGTCATAAGTAGAGTAAGACAAAGTAAAAAGAGAAGTAGTAAATAAAAGACAAAATCATAATAAAGTCTCTATACATTATTATCTTCTTATTGCCCTGTTGTAAGAAAGGAACTAAAGCAAAGAAAAATAAGCTGTAAAAAAAGGAGAAAGCACATAAAGTCAAAATATCATAGCTCATAAAGAGGTGGTGCACAGTCAGGTAACTTTCTGTATTGGAAAGTGCTGCACAATATCACTTTTCAGTATTGTATTTCCAAACACTGTGATAAACATCCCTGTACAGAACACCATTCCACAACTATTTATTAAACAAAACTTTTGGGATCAAATTGTTAGCTTAAATTCTATTATGAATGAAGAAAGATGGGACTATTTACTCTGCAAATCATAGCTCTTTCCCTACCTGTCTTCTAGTTCCCGTAAGGAAAGTAAATTGCTTTGGGTATAGCCTGCCTCCACATCTTGAGTGGACCAATTCAGAGTGATTTACTGATCTAACTGCTAGTTTGTTCTTGTCGGCTAAACTTAATGTTTGTTTGCCTTGGTGAAAAATTCCACATGCTTTCTTCTTCAGACTTTCAGGGACTATAACCTACTCATCAGGTATTCCAAGAACTATCTGAAAATGAGTTTTCCAGTTGGGCATGAGATAACAGTATTCATTGTTTCCCATACACAGCCTCTGCTCTGAAAAAATCTGTTTGGAGTTGAGCTAATGGCCATCCAGCTGCAGAGAGAAATATGGCATAGAGCAATGCTAGAATTGATTGGACCACGGGATATCATCACAACCCGCATAACAATAAAATGAAACATTCAACTACAGGAAGAATGAAAATCTGACCTATATTCCTCACAACTTGGGGAGAAAAAATCTGAGAGCATATGCTTTCACTATGAAACAATATGCTGAAGCTCTTTTATTAACTTTCTCAGAATATTCTGATTCTCCCCAAAGTGGTGCTATTTCATTATGCAGCCATTCCAGTTTTCATCTTAAAGAATTCATTTGTAGGGAAATATTTCCAGTTCTCTCACTGATTCGGTTTTGTTGCAGGGGAGGCTACCTCCTTTGATGTTGTGCATGTTCTGAATGTTTCATTAGGCACTTCAAATACTCAACATGCAATAACTTTTTCAAGGAGCCTATTGGAGACAAAAAATTATTGATTAAACTTCTGTTTATTTCTTTCTGAATTCTGTATAATGCATTTCCTGCTTACTTTAGTGATTCTCTTGCACTAGTATTTTATAAATTCACTTTTGCTAACAAATCATATTTTAAGACTGACAAAGTACTCAATTTTTCATAACAGTTCTTGTGATTGTTTGGAGTCCTATCAATTGAAAGGATAGAGAAAGAAGTGAAATACTGTAGCTAATAAGAAAATATGTCATAAAAGAAAAAATAATGGAATGTTCTACTAAAAACAAGACCCTCGCACCAGAGTTAATACACATTTGGAGATTAATACAGTCTTTGGAAGTATTTTGTATGAGATTTTTAATTTTAAAACCTGGTTCTAAAGAAACTAAAGAAAAGAGCAAACAAAATATACCAGTCTGACAGTTTGTGCATGAATTATCTATCAATATATGCCCATTAAGTGAAGAAATATTGGATTCATTTTTCCTGTACTAAATAGGGTAATGAACTAGTCTTTGCAGAAGAAATAATCATCACAAAAAGACTACTGCCATGAAAGCATCCTTTAGTAATAATTATCTTATTCAGTCAGAAATTAAATAGCCTTAGTAATAGGATTTAGATTTAAATTACTGCTACTCTCGCCTATCATTTGTCTTTCAAAATATCATTGTGTATTAATTCCATACCACTGTAATATCACCTCATATTAATTCTAATAAAACAACAGTACGAGCTTTCATACCTCCCTCTTAATTACATGTACGTAGAAAATTACTGAAGGAGAAAATAAATATATGTGACTTTGGAAACTGACTGGTATTTCTAGTGAAAAGGTGGTTGTTACCATGGAAATAAAGTCTGAGTTTTCTACCTGCTGTACTTATAAAAGTAACTGCTCACATAAACATCCCAGTAGAAGAGGAACAAGAAAAAAATACCCTGAAGAGTGTAACTGACCTGGCAGCATTCATGAAGTGTGCTTAAATCATACAACAGGTTGGATGAATGGCCAAACCATATAATTATATTTTCAAGCTGTTACCATACATTATGTTTACCAGTGTGAATGAGAAAACATATACCTAGTTCTCAACCAAAAATTATACTTTTTTTTACTTGTACTTGATGTGATAAAATTCTTGGTGAAACGGATATGCAAATACTAGATTAAAAAAGATTAAGTATTACGGTATTATGAAAAGAATGAAAAATATTAATTTGTATATTGTGAGATTCCACTCATTTTATGCTCCAAACTTTTTTTTTTTTTAAGTCTGTTTTGACAGGGAAGAGCATGCAGCATTGATTTGAGTAGCACTGTTGTAACCTGGAAAACCTGCGTATCTTTTTAATAATATGCATATATTGCATGTTATTATTATTAATAATAATGCATATATATATTGTATAATGCATACACTATTGACTTCATATTGAATTACAAATTTGAAACCTCTAAATCCGTACTATGACTATGAGATAAGTTTATATATTGTTAAAAAAGATGTCACATGTTTTGAAACATGAAATACTGACATTGAAGGAGGAAATTTAACCAAACTAGGAAATCAAACTGGTTAACCATGTTTATACTAGAGTTAAGCCATTTGCAAATACCACACAGATAATTAAAATTGCAATTAAATTTAAATAATAGTCATTGTAGTGTAATTCCGTTTCAATCTCACCATTTGACTAAGTAAAATTTTTCCAGTTACAGTAAGAAAAAGAATCAGATGTCTTACTTCTGCTGATAACTTTCAGACTTCCCTTCTTCTAGCTCTGCCCCGCTGTCTCTTAAAGAAGATAACTTGCATTGTCCTTACCTTACAAATGACTCCATTATCTCAAGCAATGACATGCATGGGACTATCTATGAAAGGAACGATCACTCCTCCTTAACTGGATGGTAAAACAGAATTCCTTTATCTTAAAATAAGAGTTCCTCAGAGGAAGGAAAAAGTAAGCAAGCCAATAGTAAAGAAGAGAGAGAGAATGATGAAAGATGAAATTATGAGTAATCATTAAAAATAAATTAGTACAGCCTTTCTCTAAGTTGACATAATTTTGCAAGGTATTTTTTCCCCCTCTTTTTACAGTCTTGATGTGGCACACCTTATTTGACAATCGGGGGCAAGAAACTGCTGAAGGCCAGGTTTTTGGGTGCTGAAATTGGTCTGACAGGAAGGCTAATTGAAAGAAGGCTAAATGATCTTGCAGAGGATGAGTACGTCTGGGGATTTGCTGCTTTTCAGTTCTGCTAGGTCAAATTTGGGACCATCAGTTAAACCATAAGTCTTGATTAATGGAAAGTTTTGAAGATCCAGCACAAACACATTTTAATAATATTTCTGCAAAAGTCTTTAATTCATCTTTCGCTTCAAGAAAGCTGACTGAAATAAGATCTTATTGCTCACAAATGATGATGCCCTGCAAAGTTTTGTTGATGTTCATTTGCAAGAAATGTTCATAAAGTTCAATCAACAAAGACTGCATTAGGTGGGACAATGAAGGGATTAGGGGAATAGAGAGGAGTATGTATAGCACAGCTTCTCTGGGAGACAAAAAGCACCTTAGTGCTGCTGAATGTATTTTTTCCACTCTCCAGAAGCTGTTTGAGACCAATAGCTGTGGACAGAAGTTCAACAAGAAGCCAACACTTTGGTGTGCCCCAGGGGAGAAACCCAGGTCCACTCAATCTGATTGCATTACAGGTCTCTTTCTACAAGATAAGTTCAGTCTGTTATGAACTGTTTCCAGTAGCTGTATTGTGTTCTAGGGGGATGGGGCTTGATATTTATGTGCTTAATACTGCATTCAGAATATGCAGAAGATACATTTAGCATTGCCCATTTGAAGTCTTGGGTTTTGATTGTTTGGTGTTTTTCACTGGCAAGAAAGAAAAACATATAGCATTAAAAATACATACTTTAAAAATAGTGTTATGTTTGTAGAATCAGAGTCTATTTTACACACAATTTAGAAGAGCTTCTTGAAAATGTTATATGTGTCTCCAAAGGCAAAATTTAGAATACTTCATGTAGCAAAAATAAATTGCACGCTTATAGTGAATGTTTTGCAGTTTGTGATTGGTTTGAAGGAAAAGTTGTTTCTCGAGGACCATTCAAACTTTTTGAATGTTTTATTGCAATCTTAGAAACTGTGTGAAGCATGCTATTCTTGAGGCAAGGAATAGGCCACAGAGGGAAGGACACGCTGCCTCTTTTTGCACTGTACTACTGTCCAGTGGTGCTTGGGAGAAGTGTGCCCAGTGTGTCACTGAATATTTGGGAGAGGTATGACGTTATCTGGTGCAATGAAAAGTGCAACAGGATAGTATGTCATTTTCAGGCAGCAAACACAACTGCTTTAAAAATACCCTCAAAACCTCCACATCTGTGGAAATGTTTACATTGAGCTGCCTAGGAAGNAAATACCCTCAAAACCTCCACATCTGTGGAAATGTTTACATTGAGCTGCCTAGGAAGTGTATCTCAAAGCAGCAAAGCCATCCATCCAAGCCAAGCCAACAGTCATAGCACTATCTCTGCCACTTAGAAAATAGCACTAAAGTTCAGAGATAGTAAAAGGTTTAGCAGAAAGCTCACTCAACTTTTATAAAATGTTCAATTTAATTATGACTACTTTTTATAAACTTTGAATGTTATTGTTAGTGTGTTTGGTTTTTGTTAAAATGTTCTAACAGATCTAATATGTTAGATCTAGTATGTTAAAATGTTCTAACAGTAGATCTAATAATAGACTGCACCAGAGCCCTTATTTAAAATGGGCTTTTGCAGATCATCTACTATGTAGATGATATATTGAGCCAACTACAGCAAACAATTACAATAATTACTGATTTTTTTGACTCTGCTAGAGCTGCATCACGGTGTAGGATGGATGCCTGGCACTCAAAGACATTCTTTCAAGTCTCACTCAGCCAAGCGCACCAAATGAAAGGCTTTTGTAACTTCTTTTGTCTAGCTGTTGAATAACAGCTTGCTCTCAACTTTTTCTTTCCTGTTTTATATTTATTCTTTCCACTTAACATTTTAATCTTTTTTTTATTTTATTTTAATGGTGTAATATTCCAGAGTTGGGGAGCAGCAGACATATTCTATAAAACCAGTATTATTTTCAGAGAAATCTCCCAGTGATTCACTGGTGCTCCCAAAGATACTTTGTACACACAAACAGCATTAGGGAATGACATGTTGAGGTATCTATCAACAGAGTTCTGATATCTTGGGATGTGTTACCTCTTGTTTTCTGCATTGTTTAGAATTACCTTTCTGTAAGATTCAGTGTCCCAATCTGCATAACTATCATCCCTGTTGTAAACCGCTTGCACACTGACACATATCAGCAGGGAGATGCATGTTTCCTTTATACTGTCAAAGAAGCTCTCATATTTTAGTGTTTCCATGCTGAGAGCCTCAGATGAGGCAAGCTCACTACCTGGAAGCTTTTCACATACACAGTTAATTATATTATATCTATATATCATAATGGAGCCAAGCTGCTTTTCAGAAATCTCAGGGTGCAAAACTAGTTGGCAAGCATCTGACAGACCCTGAAACAAATGTGTGTTTTCATTACCTTCAAGTTTCTTATTTTCAAGGTAACACATAGTGTTTCAGTAGCTGAAATGCTATAGAAACATGCACATTGTTTCTAAAACAGAGATGAGAACACTCTTAGCTGCACAGGATCTACATTTGAGGGAAAAGTGAGAGCAAAGGGTGGCCTTGGAGGACCAAGGGCTTGGGTGGCAAGGCCTAGATGATATGGAATAAGATCATAATAAGAAAAGGAACTGCGACTCCTTGCATTTGAGCGCCCTGAATTCTGAATTCTGTTTCTACTCTACAATGAGCTAGGTGAAGGTATGGGAGGCGCAGGAGTATCCACCCATTTGCGGACATACTTTCTCTTGAGGAGGACATTTTTAACAAGAAGAGAAATCAAATATAGCATCTAGATCAGAACATCTGCTGTTAGTTGTTTACTGGCAGAATTACCCTGTGCAGATGTGTCTGTAAAAAGAGAATTTGTAGAACCCGGGGGAACTTTCCAGATTCCTGTGTGGTTTTCCTTGGCGGAAGGACATAGGTTTTGACAGAGAAAGTTCATACGTACTATGTTCTGTTGTAATGCATGTATGTTTGTTTTTTTAAAAAACTATGGACTTCTTATCACAAGAAGCTGTCAGTATAACATAGTTGTCCTTCAGGCTGCCAGAAAAATATGAGTCTTGGAAAAGTGTACCTCTGGGCTGGGCTATTTTCTCTAGGAAGCATTTCTTTTGATCTTGCCTCCTTTGCTATGTCAGAATTATGACCTGTACATGAATTTTCCTTTTGTTTTCCTGAAACTGGATTTATGATGAAGAATGAATTCGGCTTGGCTTAAATCTTTTGCACAAAATATTGTCTGTAGGAAATAGTAGTAAAAAATGTTCAGCCATTTTACATGAAATTGCCAACATATTTTTTTTTCCATTAACAAGAGGCAGCCTTCTCCTTGCCAAAGAATCTAGTTTACTACACATACGTACATAGATCTATTAATTTGAGACAGACTTACACTTTGAAAAATTTAGATTTTCTTTGTATCCACGCAACCATAGGAGATAATTTTAAAGCACCCTAAGAAGAAGGTAAGCTGCTCGTGTTACAGTACTTTAATTCCAGAGGCTGTTGTCTTCTAAACAAGCTTGCAATTGTAAGAAAGGCTATGGGACTTGCATGTCTAGCGTTGTGTTAGTGCAATGTGATAGCACTACTTGCCTTCTTGCTGCAGTTCTGTAGGAGGGAAATCAGATGCTGAGAGGAAATACAAATGATTCTAAAGGCAGATCTACACAGATAACTTCTCTGGACATTAAAATGCTAGCCACTATAAGAATTGCAAGAGTGCATGGGTCTTATTGACGTTCTTGCATTAGCTTCTCAGAGAACAGAAGTCATAAAACACGTGCAATCACATTGGGTTGCCAGAAAAGCTTACGATAACTGCAAAGGCATGAGTTCTAGTATCTGCAAGCAAAGTTTCCAGGATCAAGAATTTTTATAAGTATAACAAGTTATAGTGGAGGGACAAAGAGAAACACTCCCACTGTCAAGTAATTTCCATTTTATTTAAATAAATATTTTAAAAATGAAATAAAATATTTTAATTTTAAAATATAATTAGGAATGTAAAAATTATTGCTAGGATGATGTGCAAATACAAGAACTGTGATAAGTCAGCTTGCATCTCTAAAACACATGTTGACTGATGTTCAATAAAAACAAATGTGATTTTCAGTTATCACTAGGGGGCACTCCTCTCCTAAATACATTAAGCAGAAGGCACAAACAGTACATTCCTATAAATAGGTTTTCCCAGTGAGATGTTAAGAAAAGGCATATGTGTCTATTTAAAGAGTTTTCTATGTTTCTAGATGTAAATGCTAAAAGGTAAGAATATGTTGGTAATTAACCTTTTGTCACACTCATTGAATTTGTGAATCTTTGACTAAATTCAATTTGAGTTTTAAAACACTGGTTTTTATTTTTGAAAGATGACTGTGTCTTGAGGAACTGGGATGTTTAATGTATTCTCCTTGATTTGTGTCAGTTCATGAAGATTAACTATCTTATTCCTGCTTAGAACTCAAAGATACTCTCATAAGACTGTCATGTTCTTAATCTTCATTGTCAGTTTGTAATCATTAATTTAACATTAGTTGATACATCCCTATTCATTATCTATATACTTTTGAAGAAATTTATAATTTAATACTCTTGGACTAAAAAAAACAAAAGATAAAAGCTTTTCAAATGTTCAGTGTATGTAAATTGTTAACTGTCAGCATTCTTCACACCTTTAACCAAAGTGTGTATTTGATTCCCTGCAAGTACATTGTCACTGTATACAGGACAAAACAACTTCATTTCCAGCTGCAAAGTGACTAGATCTGAATAGGATCAGATAAATGGAGAAATGAAAAAGAAGGGAAAGATTTGCCATTAAAAAGAAAAAATATGGAGTAGTGGCACTATAAAAGGTGAAATATAAACCAAACCTCATAATTTCAGCATTCACTTTTCAGTTTAGTTTACTATAACTTTTAAAAAAAACTCACTCAAAATATAATTAAGGATTAGAACAAGGGGCACTTTAACCAATATGTACACATGCTTTTTCAGGCTGGGAAAAATACAGTGAACAAGTTATGAAAAGGACAGTTGTATTTTAAATACCAAATTTATTATTATGAGAAAAGCATTAATTGCATGCTCTATAACTGCCCATCTTTTGATATTCTCTGTGTACATGGCCTAGGATCAGGGATAATCAGATTCAAACATAATTTCAAGTCTTCAGTGATTAGTGCAGACTTCTGGCACATAATATGACCTGGTATATATTGATCAATGCAGTCTATTAATTTAATGTTCTATATGGAAGATATAATTTGCTTCTGTCATTCTACTTCCATGAACCATTTTCAGACCAACTTCTGACAGGAGGCATCAAGACAAAAATTTCTTATGCACAAGTTTTATGACACTGTCTAAAACTGTCTGCCATGTCCATCAAAATATTACCTATCACCATAGGTTCCATTTTGGTCTGAGAACTAATGATGATTCAAAAATTTTGGAGCTAATTTTCATACTACTGAGGTAGTTACAGGTTGTTGTCCAAAATTAGAAACTCCATGTCATTCACTCACTGCTGGTGTTCAAGTTTCTCTTGGTGTGCATGATTCCCTCCCTCTTCCAGGAGCACCTTAGATGAAAATGTAATTGTTTACTGCGTGGCTCTCTCAAAAGGAAAGGATTGAGCCACCCCAGCATTATGACTTTGATATGTGGTCAGCAATATATAAAGTTACGGAGTGATGAAGAATGGGGATGTTCATCCTTGATTAGAAGGAGGTACTCTATCATGGGGCAAACCCCGTTCCTATTCTGTAACTCTGAATCTCTGAGAAAGACCCTGTTATTAGGAAAATGTGATCCTTTAATAGGGTTCTGATAAACATGAGGCTGGATGCTATGCTATACTTTGGAAAAACTGGAATTGATTTCTTAGAAATTGTCTGGATTTGTATACTTTAATGAATGCAATGTAATGCCTCCTTCAAAGGTGTTTATAGTTTGGGGTTTGGATTCTCAAAGACACTGGCAATCATCAGCTTCTATGCTCTTGACTCTCCATTTTGCTATTGAGTGTATGAATCAGAGTGGCATGTGAAAATTAAATTCCTGTATAGAGTCCAGAGCTGCACTTATACAAACAAGTAAAAAAATCCTGGAAGGACCAGCCTTCTTTCTCTCTTATATTTCAGTGATAACTTATTTTTGGTATTTGGAGAAACTATGCTGAGCATAAGAGGTTTCTCTGAAACACAACCAGCCTCGTTGAGATGCACGCTGGAGCTTGGAAGAGGCACTCTAGGTTATTGATTTTAATCTATGATATAGGGAAGGTGGGTGGCTTGCACAGTGTTTGAAGGTAAAAAGAAGTTCTGATATCCTTGGTGTTTATCTTGATGACCTGAAGTAGAGGAGGGAAACTCCCCCCGCCCTCAAAAAACCCAACTCAAGGCACACAAAAGATCAGAATTACTTGCCGTTGTACTCTCATGGGTTGGTGTAGTTAAGATAGGTGTGATGTATGTTAATATAATAAAAGGATAAATCATAATAATTGACTATGGTGAAAAATCACAATCCTTAAAATCTTTCTAAAAATTGGGAAGTACTATGTCGTGTATTAACATACTATTATTTTACTCTAATAAACTGGGAAACTATTTGGCACCTACTGTTTTAAACTATCTCCAAACAAGGAGTCTTTGGAGAGCTATTAATTTAAGGTCAACTTACAGTCTATTATATAGCCTAGACGCTTGTGAAGAGAGAGAAAGAGAAGGAGGAAGTTTCACCAACCGGGTTAATACCTTTCTGCATTTCTGCTAAGCTTTATAGGCATCTCTAGAGGAACTGAGGTCTGCTGGTGGGGTTCCATCAGCTGAATCTAGAGTGTATCTCAGTGAGTTATTATCAACCTGATGCTAGCATTTTCACTGGTGTTTGTAGGGGCAACATAGAATACCAAAATATACTGTAGAAAAACATGTGATCCCCATTCAAGACCAGAAAACTTCAGCAGACTTGTTAAATCTCTGACCTGACTAATCTAGTCAAACCTGGCTGGATTAAAGTCTGGATGTGGAGGGGCAAACATCAGGCTGAGCAATGTCTTGTTCCCCTCCCCCCCACCTCTATATGCACAGCTATTTGGTACAGTATTGGTCTGTGTCAGGAAGAAATTGTTTGTGAAGAGTGTGGAAAAATTGCCATCGCAGAGGGATTTAGATTTGAGATTGGATTTACGGTAATTCTCACAGTGGTATCTTGTGCCCTTTGAGCCATATCATTCTAAGGAAAATCATCATTATGTGGAGGGATGCAAGTTTCCAGTAGATTTATAAACAGCTTTCCAAGCTCTTCACTGTGTAAGAAATTCCATTTCTTTCACATTTTCTTCCATGTCAAATGTGGAGGAAAAGTCAATATCCTAAAACTTTCTGTAGAATCAAACTTTAAAAATAACTTTTTCTTTTAATTTCAGTGTTTTGATTGCTCTGAATTGAGTTATTAATTTTAATTTTATTTAATCTGAATATTCAGAATTTTAGACTGTCAAATTGCATGAAATGATATCTCTAAATTGCTTCTTTATTGTCTAAATGCTTTGTGTTGCTGTTCTTGCGTATGGTCTACCTAAGAAGCCAGATGGTTAGAAATTTCTGTGTTCTGACCAGGCTCTGTGGCAAAACTGTACCTTCTACAATTCATCATGGTCTTCTTTGAGGTTTAGACACACATCTGGCCCACAGAGACTGGGTATCTGAGGAACTTAGTCTTTGAAATACAGCAACTACAAATTGCAGCCAATTAATTCTGACCAACCTGGAAACTTACTACTCATTTACTTTTTGACAAAATGAAACCACTCAATTCAGTTGAATAAAATGTTTAATTCTGCTAGGTGAAAATGCATACTGTATAAGCAGAATTAGTATCCCACAGGAAAAAGATTATTTTGCAGAACTGTTTATCTCTAGATTCTCTGTTAACTGGAGTACCATGGAACTGCTGTTCCTTTCCTCTATTCCTAAGTGAATTTTTTCTATCTTTTTTTTACTTTTTTATTTCCAAACCTTGTTTCTGATTTTTGACGTATCAAAGGTGCTGAAAAAATTAAACTAGTAAGAAGAATGATCGTATAGCAAAATTTAGTTCCTGGATGTCTTGATTAAGATAAGCTGCCAACTGTGAAACACTGCTGCCATTTCAAAATGACCAGCTCAGTATAGAGAGATTTGGCTGGACATTGCAATAATTTATAAATTTGTACCAATCTAATCCCAATAGCTTCATCAACCTCAGTAATCTGGAAGACCAACTGTACTCTACAGCAGTGTTGGTTTTGTTGTGTTCTTGTTCCACATCAATTTCCCACTTCTGAAATAGACCACATATGTGGTTATTTATTAAGTTAAAAATAAGCCAAACCAGTCAACCGAAGAAAGTGAGAGCATGAGGGAGAGAAGAAAATGATGGAAAAGAATATGTAAAAGAGAAACTAGGTATTTGTATTCTGAAAATCATAGAAAAGGAAATGAATTAGAAGGAAGTGATTTTGAAAGACAGCAAGTGACCGAAAGATGAAAAAGGTATAGGTGGTTTTAATAAATGACATTTATGTAAACAGGGTCTGTGAAGCAACATGTCATTGGAAGTTTTTTTCCTGCAGCAAATTTCATATTTTCATATTTCAAAATGAAATGTGCACACAGAAATGTGCAGAGCCTCTTCTGAGTTATATGCTAAAAATCCTACCTTCTTTTTTGCAAGATTTATGATGAATTTAATTTACTTTTAAATTACACAGAAAGTTTAATGATTACAGCACAAGTTTATTAAAAAAAAAAAGACCTAGACTGCATATCAAGGTTGTTTGTAAAGAAATTGTACGTAATTGTGTAGCCTTCTCTTGCCTCTAAATTATTTGGTAACAAGGTAAGACACACAGCATGTGTAACAGTGCCTACAGGCCCAGAACAAATTAGTGTAATGGGCACAAATGTATACTCTTGCCAAATTACATATTTGATTAGCAATGGACTTGAGTCCAACAGAAGATGTGGTTTTGAAGAAGAAAAATATGTCAGTAAAGTAAAACCATGTAATTGTGAAATGTCTTATGTACATATAAAAACAGAACCAAAGAATAGATGGGGTTTGTGATCTCACTGTAAGATTCCTCTTCTCCTGTAATACAGATGCTTTTAATGCTCACACTTTGCTCCAAAATCTAACATGAGAACTATACAAAGGCATTTGCTTTTCAATCATGATTGTATCAATAAATCTTAATACTGATAGTCCTCAAGCCCCCATGATTTTCATAGCAAAAGTCTCTGGAATATGTGTAGTTGTCTAGATTTATTTAAGTAGACTTTGCCATTTTGATTAGTATTTTCGTTAAATAGAAAAAATAAAACTCAGTTTTGCACAAAAAAAAAAAAGAAAGCAGAGCCACGTAGTGTTGAAAAAATGAAAAATGTCTTAACGTTAGAATTTTATTTGTCATTAAATAATTTGCTTACAATTTTCTTGCTTGCCACATTGTGTATAGGTTAGAGCTATTGTTAAGAGAGACATTCAAGAATTTCAAGAACCCTGTCTTTTGAAAATAAGATGTAAAAGCAGACAATGGCTTGTGGTCAGGGAGAGTAAATATTAGAAAGGAGATTAATTAGCATGCCAAAAGAACTTTACTAAGATGAGGAGGCTACAATGGGGCTGAAAATCTCCAGCTGTGCAGAACTATCAAGAAGGAGGAAAAAGTGGTAAACAAAGAATCAGAAAGGACCCCTACCTGTTTAATCAACTGCAATGATTAGAATAATTCATGGATTTTTCAAACTGTATCATGAAGAGATATTTTTTAAGCGATGCTGGTGATCTCCACAGTAAGGAAAAAAGGAGAGCTTGTTTCAGAGAGAAAATGAAAAAAGCCCCAGTTATCTGCAGATATGTAACATGGATTTTTTCATGTTATTTTCATTCTTATTCAAAAGAATGAAGAGCTAACCTGCATAGTAACTATCTGGGTTGAGATTTGTTAAAAAAAATACCATTACATACTTCATTCTCTAGCTTTATCTGTGTTAGAAGCACTTGGTCTGATAAGTTATACAAGTGGATTTGCAAAATGATTCTTATAACTTATTTCAGACTTGAAAATCCATAACAAAATAAGGTCACCCAGCAACAATATACTTTTCACATCATAGTATCATCCACAGTGCCTTTTGTTGAACGTAACTCTAATTTTATCTCTATATTACTGACCAATAGATTTGGGCTAACAGGAAACTTTCAGTGGGTAAAAGTAGAAGTAGCAGCTAATTCTCTTTGCTCATCCTTGTTTTTTGCCTGAGGATGAAAAACATGTGTAGAAGACCTTCTCCAGTCATATACTTTGGAAAACCATAGGGGGTATGAATTAGAGAACTGCTGACTTACTCTTTAAATTTCTAGGATACTTAATTATAGAAAACTGTGAAGTAAACAGTTTTTCTCCTCTTGGGACCTAAAGCAATAAAATCACACAATAACTGAACAAAAACATCATATAGCTCATAATATGTACACTCCTAATGACAAAGTTCACTACAGCCAAATATATGAATTTCCAAAGTATGTCTTGAATGATAAGTAACAGAATAGAATCAGGGGAATACAGTGGCAGTTTAGTCCACTCTGCTGATAAGGGAACCCGAACTCACAAATGTTCCCAATAACAAGAAAGAAATTTAGAGAAGTCAAAGCTCACAAAGGGTACCTATATCCTACCCAACTTCCGAATTGCTTCTTTTGAGATTTTATGGTGTAAGATGGTTAAAACAGGTCACCATCCAACACACAAAACTCTACTGGCTGCCCAGCATTTTCTGGTGCTTAAATGGAGTCAAGCCTGAAAATCCAACCGTGGCTATGGAGGCTGAGTACATCTAAAATAGCTAGAGATGCCTGAACTAGGGAAGTTTTTTTTAAAGGAGATTGTGAATAACACATGAAGGTTTTAACAGGCATTGTTTTAACATAACTTCAGTTAAAAAGTCAATCCATCTTGCGATATTATGACTGTTTTCTTCACAGAATATTTACTGTATAAAATGTTTGTTTTGAAAGGGTGTGTCTGGGGCTAGGGCACAGGAAGATGCTTGCCTTTTTCTGGAAATTGTTGTGTGTGCCAGATGAAACTCTGGGGTAGGAAAAGATTCTGATTTTTTAGGGAACTACTGAGCAGAGTCAGATGAGACAACTTTTCAGTTTATAATGAATAAACTGCATCTAAAAGATTTAACATGCAGATGTAGAAGATTGTCATTGGTTTCAAGACACTGCATTTTATCGTGTTCCAAATTTTAACACAGACTTTAAATTGTTCACTGGACATGAACAGAGTTTGGAATTTTTGAACATTAAGAAATACAAAATTTCATGGCATGCTTTGCTAGAGATATAACCTTAACTTTGATAGTGAAAACAACTGAAAATATCCAGTAGTCAAAGTGAAAAATGAATATTTCATATGAAGACAAGGTATTTTTCTTGAATAGGCTAGGTCACACATGAGGTTGGTATGGAAGATAAAAGTTCTGCAGCTTCTATTACATGAAAAGCCAGACCCTTCTGTGTTTGAAAGCTTTGGATGAAGATGAACTCAAACCCCAAGAAATTCTCCTGTTTTTAAATGCTTGAGTTCCTATGTGAACTCCTGTTGCATCTGCTGTGGTTGTTGGGGCTATATAGAATGGCAGAAAGATTAGATGAGATGTCAGGCAGAGATGTCACAGCATAAGATGTTCTCTTTTTTTCAGTTCTAAACTTGTAAGGACTTTGCTCAGACCTGTCTTGAGATGGTCTTCTGCCCCTGATCTTGGACAAACCCATTCATTGATGCCTTTTTCTGAAGGGTATATAAGCTGTCAATAAGCACAAATGGATGTGTGGCTAATGCTGATCACCTCAGCCCACATGCTCTCCTGATCTTTGTTTGTTGTTTCTGGCTTTTTGACAGTAGTGTGTCAGCAAAGATCCACAGATGATTAGCAATCTAATTGTATTCATGAAGAATGAGAACTCTGTCCACTTTGGAGCATTTACACCACAGGAAAAATATTAAGGATTAAATTGCAATAATCACAAAAGAATAGGGAAAGTCATAGAAGACTAAATATATTAAATCTTGAAGTCTGCAGTGGCCTGAAGTAGAAGATGAAAGTCAAGGAAGATTATGAGAGATGAATATTTCAAAGCAGTTCAAGACACAAGTACCAAAAGCCAATGGGAAGCTGAGAAGCAGCTAGCAAAAGACATCAAGGTTAATAAGAAATCATTATGAACATAGTACATATTACAGTACATAAAGAGTCTAAGAGAAAGGGAAGTGCCTATTGTGGAGGAAGAATGTAGTCTGCAGAGAAATGGAAGAAACAATCATTTAAAACCTATGTACCAAATGTCAATGGCATGCAGGTAGTTAGCTCAGCTACCACAGCAATGAAAAGAAAAAAGAAAGGGCTTAGATAAGATTTTGTCTGTAACAAGTCTAACAACTCCATTTTGTAAAAATATGATTGTTTTAATCATCTTATTAACTCTGTCCCTGAGTATTTACAAAACTGAAAGGATTTCAGAATTGTTAGCAGCTGCTTTTAAGAAACTGTGGAGAACAAGTGAGGTATCAGATGACACTAAAAACGCAAATTAAAAGCTTTTTTTTGAAAAAGGGACCTTCAAAGGAGTGGGTTGAAAAAGGGTTAGAAAATGAAACTCCTGTTGTCCTTCTCTCAATTTCTAGGAAATACAGGGACAGGCAATTCTATACATTTCTAAGTGTCTGGAAGATACCAAAAAGATGCATAGCAGTCAGCCAGTATTTGACAAAACAAATTATATCAAGTCAAAATAATTTCTGCTTATAAAGTAATCCTTCTGCTCTGTTCAACAGTGGGAAGGCATAAACAAGGTATTCTAGCGTTCTAGGCACTGATGATGAAAAAACAGTTAGCCTGATTTGAAAGATTCAACAAGATAATAGAGAAAGTGATCAGAGGTCTCAAAACCAAGCATGGTGTAAGATTAAACGAATAGAGTAAAAATATGGTAATAAACATGTCACTGGGAGAAAATATGGAATGCAGTTACAATAGTTTACAAGAGTGCTGAACGGAGGAAGATAGTAACTTGTTCTTCATGCTTTTGGTGAATAGGATTCACCATAAGTTGTTATAAACTTAAATTGCATCAAGAAAAACTTGTTTCAGGCATTGGAAGTCTCTTCTGAAGTTAGGCTAGTAAAAGTCACTGACATAGATTAGTATGGAGTTTCAATCACTGGCAGAGACTTCACCAATGGCGACGCTGTGGTCTAAAAATAGATTTAGATCGACATCTGCCAGGAGTGACAAGGTATATCTGCTTTTGCTTGTGGGCAGTGGGATAGGTAGAAGTTCCCTTGAGATTCCCTTCAGCATAATTTCTAAAAATTACTTTAACTGGAAGGGCTGTGTTATTGTATTTGAATAAACTTGACTCCATGCTTTAGTGCCTTAAATTAACACATTCTTCATTTGCATGAAGCAGGCAAAGCACTTTTGAGACAGTTTTCAGGGCATAAATTTCTTTGTATTTCCTCATAACTTCTCAGCACGTCCCTTCCGTTTCATCACTAACCTATACATTCAAACTTTTCTTCCAATATATCCCTTGGTCCATCTATTACATAATTCCAACACCCTTTCATGTAACATACAGATCTATATACAAAATACATATTTAAATGTATATTCTCTCTCTTTTCATCTCTCCGTCCTTTTCCTTATGCAACATCCATATTATTTATGACAAACTTGCCACCTTATACGGGTATATTACCAGCTACACCATCTTCTTTGCTATCTCCCTGTAGGCTCCATCAGCTAGTCAGAAATAAAGCAACCTGAATAGTTACGATTTTAAAATAGTAAGCCTTAATATTTGAAAAATCTGTATTACTGAAAACTTGGAAAACATATAATGTTTTGAAATTGACATTTATTTTATTAATTTATTGACATTTATTTTATTAATAACAGCAATGTTTCTTAACTGGACAACGATGAAACGAGCTATCTGTCAGTTTCTAAACTCTCAGTTTAAAATTATGTACCTGTTACTATTAGTATTATTCTCTTAATACTACTGCAGTACTGGATTCCCTGTCACATCTCAAAGATGCTATTGCTAGGCACATCGGTGTGTAACAATATAGATATATTTTCTGTGAGAAATGCATATACATTTAAAATAAAGAATAATTCTCAGAATACATAAATTTAATCTTTGAAGAGCAGTGAAAAACTTCTTGGTTTTGTATCTTCAAAATGCCATTTCAATCAAGTATCATTTTTTGTGTGCTTGAATAAATGGAATTACCAACTTGTGTAAAGTCCTTGATCAGAATGAGGCTCTTAAACCAATTATGTGGAGATCAGAGTGCTTCAAATTATAAGGAATACATTTAGAATTATTAAAGGCTTTAAATAGCTCGGTTCAGGCAAAATTACATATAATTGATCACTTAGTATGTGTTGTCAGTAGAAACCGCAGTCATAGGTGTGGAAGATCACTTTTTAGAGAAATCGCAGTGAAACTTTTGTAAAACCCAAACCATAACAGAGCTCCCTTTTCTAAGGATTTTTATTGAATGCAAATCCCAGCCACTTCTGTTCCTCTTCTCTAAGTATGGAAAGATGCACCATAAGTTAAAAGTACCAAATAACATTGTCTGGATGAAAACGTGAAACACAGATGAAGCAAAACCTAGGTAAGTGAAACCACAAATTTGGGGATTGGGATGCTTTGAAAAAAGTTTAAATAAGTGATTCTTAAAAAAAAATAAATAATTAAATCATTAGCTTTATAGAGAAATTTCTTCTTTACCAAAGGGCAAAGTGATTTGTGAGAAATTAACGTTAAGACTGACAAATACAAACTGGGTTGTCAGAGAATGATTGTATAAGGGACTGACTCTATAACCCGCCCTGAGAATAACATGACTGGTTTATTGATTCTTATTTAGCCTCTGTGCAGTCCCTCTATCCCTTTGCTTTGAATGTTATGATTCATTTATTAAGAATATAATGTCATTCTGGATAGGTAGCATTTTCAGAGTCAGGCACATAAATCCTAATCTGGGAATCATCCTCTTTATCTGTCAGACTGGTGACAAGATTCTCATTGATTTTTGCAATGCAGGTTTAGGAACAAAATGGCACATGTTATGTAGTGTAAGGTGCAGGTTAGTGGATTTATTTCATACTTTACTATCTGTCTGTAGTTACAGTTTATGACCAAACTCAAAACTTCCTAAAATCAGTCACAATCTCATATTCACTTCCCTTTTCGTATGAAGTGGCATTTTTCTCCTTATCATATCTCAGAATCTCTTGATGGACTGGGCCCTAGTTTCAAGTCTGAAAGTAATTCTCATTTTTTACCATGGGAAATACTTTCAGATGTTAGGAACATGATGCTGTCTTAACAGACTAAGCAACCTTGTGGTGGGTCAGCCCTGGCCAGCAGCCAAACTTCCAGCCAGCTGCTCGAAGCCCACCCCTCCCTGCCAGTAGGACAGGAAGAGAAAATAGGAAGAACAGGAATGAGAAAGCTCATGGGTTACAATAAAAACAGAGATACTGGTTACTAACTACTGTTGCAGACAAAACAGACTTGACTGTTTTAAGTTTAATGCCAATTATAATACAATTGTAATAGCTAATTTTGGGTAGTGGCAAACAAGAAGACACACATTAAAACACCACCTTGTCTCCCCTTTCCCAGGCTCGACTTCATTCCAGGCTCCTCTCTCTGACCTTGGTGTTCCATCTTGTTTCTTACTTTCTGTTCTCACCTCCTCTCCACATACAGCATTTTCTGCCCTTTATTAGCTTATACTTACACAGAGGCAGCACCAGCTTTGCTGATGGTTCAGCTGTATCCACTGTGGAGCTGGCGGGAATCAGCTGTTCCCAACACAGGTCAGCCCCACGCCTCTTCCCACAGAGGCCACCTCTGCAGTCCCTGTCCCCCTCCCGCTACCGAAACCCCGCGACACGCAGCCAATACAAACCCGAAAAGCAGAGAGTTACTCAAGCCTAGGGAATAAAGCTAACGTTACAAAATTAGATGAACTAGGTCAACGGGATGGCAGATGAAATTCAAAATTAAATTCGGAGTCGGCTATGCTGGAGAGGTAATTGAACTATTTATGCACCTTGCTCGTTTCTAAATTAAATTTAACTAATTTGGGAAAGAAACCGGATGTCACGGAAGGCTTTGATTTAACATACAGCTGCAGTTTAAAAGACAAAAAGCCAGAAAGAGGGGCCAGAGTGCCTCTTTCAAAAAGGCTTGATGTGATTCTTGCACAAGGGGCCAGCGCAGGCGGCACTGCCGGGCCCGCACCTCCTCAGACGAGGATCCAGAGGCGACGCGCGCGCTCCTGTCTCTCCTTTCCCCTCAGGCACAGGAAGTTTTACCCTGGAATTACCGGGAGCTTTTAAAGATCGTATCCGCCTCAGGATTTTCGCTGCTGGAACTCGGGGTACGAGGTGAGGCAGAAAAGTTCCAGCGGCCTCCACCCCCACCTGGAGGTGCCGGCGGCACAGTGCGGGGACACGAGGGGCGCGACCAAGGTGGCCCGCCCGCTCCCGGAGGAGGCGGGCGGGCGGAGGCCGA